>JAVGVS010000170.1:237168-313823 GCA_032718565.1 Distichodus sexfasciatus
CTCTTTTAGTCATATAATAACGTTCGCAATACGACTTTAGGAGGACGTTCTATATTGGTTATTTTATGGTCACATAAGAACGTTATAAAGAGGACATTCAGGACGTAAACAGAACGTTCTCACATGGTCCTCTTTTAGTCATATAATAACGTTCGCAATACGACTTTAGGAGGACGTTCTATATTGGTTATTCTATGGTCACATAAGAACGTTATATATATATATATATATATATATATATATATATATATATATATATATATATATATATATATATATATATATTTATTTTTTGCTGTGTATATTTATTTTTCAGATTTACTTTTAAAAAATTAATCTTAATTTGCATTTAGGACTAATCTCAAGACACATACATGCGGAACGTGTACAACTACATATGTGGCAAATAAAGAATCCTAAATGTTGGGAGCTCGCAAATTCCTAAAGACCAGCCCACACACACACACACACGCCCCCCCCAAAACACACACACAGACACACACGGGAGGGAGCAAAAAGAGAGCGGAAGAGAAAGAAAGAGGGAGAGGGAGAGAGAGACGGGGGAAGGGGATTAAGAATCACAGGAAGGCTGGGTCTGATAACACATTCCTTTACACACACACACACACCAGTCAAACACACATCACCACCATTTCATGCCTCTCGCAAGGGGAGCTGCAAAAATCATTAACCGCACTGTAACCAGATTCCCCGTTAGTAAAGAAAAGACAAAAAGATTAAAAACTCCTAAAAAGACAAGCCCGGAAGAACGGAACGCTGCATGCGAAGAGTGACCGGGGAGGGAAGCTAACCCCAATCCCCTGTCAAGGGATGGAAAACAGAGGACATAAAGAGTAAAAGCGTAAAAGCAGGTGTGACCTAATCACCCTCAAATGACGGAGAAATCTACTAAACTAACGTCTTTTAAATGGTGTTTAAATCGGACATCAATCGAAACTGGCATTCAGAGCGTCTAACCGATGTAATCTTGGCCAAGATGATTTTTCAATTCTGTTAATGTTTAAATTAAGGATGCACAATCAGATCGGAACCAGATCGCAATCGGCCGAGAATCGCTTTTCTTTAAGTCGTCCTCATCAGACCGATATCAGATTTGCGATATTTTTAGCCGATATTTGATGACGCGTTTATTGTACGTGGGAAAGGTGGCGCTTGTGTCAGGCATGTCCGAAGTCCGCGGTGGGATTTTATACGGCCCGCGCCTTCCGTCTTACGGCACGCAGTGGAACGTTCACCAGCAAAATCTCGTCTTTTCACGCTCAACTCTGCCTGCACGTGTGAAATCTTTTTACTAAGTAAAGTAGCGAATGTGAGCTTGCACATGGGCCGCGTCCCAGGCCGCGTACTGCCACACTTAATAGTATGGTAGGTAAGGTGCTCTTATCATACTTTTCTATGTCGTAGTATGCATCTCAGCCGGTGTTGTAGTTTAACGGCTCTAACGGCACTAGGTAGTGCACATGGTAGAGTCACACGCGCCCTATTTGACATGGTACACCACATAGGGAGGGAAGCGACTCGTGCACTATGCTGGAAATGCTCCGCCCTCGCTCCACTCTGTTTTCACGCTCGCTTAACTTGGCGCTAGGCATAGAAATGTCAGAACTATGGATCTACTTTTGCGCCAAAATTCTGAGCTTGTAGTGGAACTATGGTGAGCACATAACTCTGCCTGCGCTAGCGCTCGACTCTAGTAGTTAGCACGTTAATAGTTATAGTACAAACCTTGTCAGTGAACCGTGATGGCAAAAAAAAAACCAAACACACAAAAATAATCATTAATCATAATCAAAATTTTCAAATAAAGATGATACTGATTTGAGTTGCTATCGCCCAGCCCTAGCGAGAAGGTACAGCCCCGATTGGGATGAGATGAGACGATACTGTGATCCTCGATTAACGCTGCAGGTCTGCAGGTTCAGATTAACGGGAGGCAGAAGCTCAAAAACACTAACGAAGCGAGTAGAAAAACGTTGACGTGGCTTTGTGGACTCTCGAGGCTCTCGGATTAACGCTGTGTAGTAACGTCGCGTCACTATGGTAGCATGTACTGTATATACACACAAACACACACATACACACCACGAGCACAACGTGAGCTCCGCCGGCTCAACCATTGAGGGACCTCAGAAAAATAGCAAGATACTTCTGTGTGTGTGTGTGTTGTGATGTGTGTGTGTGTGTGTGTATTGTGAGGAGGGCGTGTCTTTGCCAGATCAGCGGTGTCTGGTTTGCACATTGGCTCGGTTGGTACTCGGAGTTGATTGCTGTTCTCATACCTACAGGCCTCCTGCAGCCTCGTCTGACGCCTCGCTCTCAACAAACTCATCAACCTCTCTTTACAATGATGGGTATTTTCAACTAGCAGGTGTTTGAAGTGGCAGTTGATAGGGTACTGTGCACGCGCCAAAGTCGGAGGATGGAGTTCACCGAGGCATCGTTGGCTGGGAAAGAGCTTGCATGTAGTTAGCTACTTTTATTCAGGAGTAATTGTAGCTTAAACAGCTACTGATTGTGGAGCAGTTCAGGACCGTGAGCACAAAGTGAGTTCAACCAGATGAGGCCGACAATCGGGGCATCGTTTGTTTATTTGTAGAGGTCGACCATATTGGTTTGTCAGGGCTGATACTGATACCAATCACGTCCAGTTAACGGGGCCAAAAACCGATATTTGGAAACGATATGCAAAAATGTACAGTATATATGTATATTTATTTCACAAACTCCAAGCTCAGTTGAACGGTGGGCATTTGGCAGTTGGTGGCGTAATGGTAGGGTGTTCGCCCCGTGATCAGAAGGTCGCAGGTTTGAATCCAGGGCCGGTAAAGTTACCACTGAGGTACTCATGAGCAAGGTACCGTCCCCAGGCACTGCTCCCTGGGTGCTCTCATATTAGCTGCCCACTGCTCCTTCATGGATGGGTCAAATGCAGAGGTCACATTTGGCTGTGGTGCACTGTGTGCTGTGTTGTGGTGTGTTCACAATGACAAATAATCACTCACTTCTCAAACAGTCCTCTTCTCCTTCTCAGAGCTTAACCCTGCGCTTGTGTGCGAGTGTGGTGTGAGTGACCAGGCTTCAGTGTCACCTTGTAATTACTGAATACTGGTGATGTTGAAAATTGAACACAGATACCAATAATCGACAAAATGCCAAATATCAGCCCCCGATAATCAGTCGACCCTTATTCATTTGATTTCCAAATTAAAACTGAAACACGAAAGGAGGCTCATTTTGTTCACTGCAAACTTCCAAAACCAAAACAAAAAGCAAATAGAGTATTTTCCAATTTTACAAACTGAAATTATTGGATCTACCGCATGCAAAACCAAAATTTCTGTTCTTTTTTCCATTTTTCATTTGAGCACAAAATGGGAAATTTGGGAAATGACTCGTGTTTTCACTTTGGATTCGGAAAAGAATGTTTAAAAAAGAAAAGTTTTTCGGTTTTGGTGTTCATTTGTAAAATGAATCGACAAATTTTCGTGTAGCTGTCTGTACCCAAGAAGAGGTTGCAGGTTTAAAACCAGCACTAGTACCACCAGGTTCCCACTGAGCTAGACCCTTATCGTCCAGATGCTCAAGCAGACCACGGTCATGTGTGGCGTTACGTCCAAGCGTCTGCGTTTCCGTGAGACATCTGTAAGTGGTTCATACGTCTGTTTGCGACTGGCCGAGGATGAGGAATTGCGGCGAAGCGGAACAATCTCCACTCAGCACATTCAACATTGCAGCGAGGGCTTTCTCTAAGTCAAACAACCCTCCCTCCTCCTTCTCCCTCTCTGAGTCCAAAGTTATGGAGGAGCGCTGGGTCTCCACCCAAGTCGGCTCCCAGCCGAGGTCGAGGCCAGTAAACATTCTGAGTATTGCACACGCCTTCGCGTTCTCTCACAGCGTGGGAGCGGCCGGGGCTTGTCTGTTACAAGTCAAAAAAATATATATTTTTTGTTTTCCATCAAAGATTGACCTTTTGCTTTTGTAGCAGATCTGGGACTCGTCCTATTTTAGCAGGAAATGAAAGTACACAGAGGCTTTATATGTGTGCGGCGCAACGTTTGTGGAACCGTGTTTCGTTCGCTGGTGCTTGGCTACAAGGACGCGCAAGAGGCTCGGAATTCCTGATGTCCGTCCGACTCCATCGGGCCGAGCCATAACTCTGTTGGCATCAAAAACAGGAAATGAAACACTATCGCCGGCCGATACGGCTGCAGTGTCAGTATAACCTAAAAGACAGCTTACTAGAGCCCAGTAAAAAGGGCCAACTTTTACAGACATTTTGCAACACAAAAAGCGTCAGTATATTAGAGCTCAGTAAAAAATACATTTTTAACGAATAAAATGTCCAAAAAAAAGGTGTTTTTTGTGCAAAAATATAGGCACGTTGTACGTTTATGGCATTTTAGCAGATGCTCTTATCCAGGGTGAAGGTAGTGGCAGAGGTAAGTCTGGAACCCACGACCTCTTGGTCCAGAGGCAAGTGTCCTAACGCTCTGTGTGTCTCTTTCTCTCTCTGTGCGTGTGTGTCTCTCTCTGTGTCTCTCTCTCTTGCTGTGTCTCTCTCTCTCTGTGTGTGTCTCTCTCTCTTGCTCTCTGTGTCTCTGTGTGTGTGTCTCTCTCTCTTGCTGTCTCTGTGTGTGTGTGTCTCTTTCTCTTGCTGTCTCTCTCTCTCTCTCTCTGTGTCTCTCTCTCTTGCTCTGTGTGTGTGTGTCTCTCACCCTGTCTCTCTCTCTCTCTGTGTGTGTGTGTCTCTCTCCCTGTGTGTCTGTGTGTGTGTGTCTCTCTCTGTGTGTGTCTCTCTCTCTTGCTCTCTGTGTCTCTGTGTGTGTGTCTCTCTCTCTTGCTGTCTCTGTGTGTGTGTGTGTCTCTTTCTCTTGCTGTCTCTCTCTCTCTTGCTCTGTGTGTGTGTGTCTCTCACCCTGTCTCTCTGTGTGTGTGTGTGTGTGTGTGTGTCTCTCTCCCTGTGTGTCTGTGTGTGTGTGTCTCTCTCTGTGTCTCTCTCTCTTGCTGTCTCTCTCTCTCTCTGTGTCTGTGTCTCTCTCTCTTGCTCTCTCTGTGTCTCTCTCTCCCTGTCTCTCTCTCTTTCTGTGTCTGTCTGTGTCTCTCTCTCTTGCTGTGTGTGTCTCTCTCTCTCCCTGTCTCTCTCTCTCTGTCTGTGTGTGTCTCTCTCTCTTGCTCTCTGTGTCTCTGTGTGTGTGTCTCTCTCTCTCCCCCCGTCTCTCTCTCTCTCTGTGTCTCTCTCTCGCTCTCTGTGTCTCTGTCTCTCTCCCCCCCGTCTCTCTCTCTCTGTGTCTGTGTGTCTCTCTCTCTTGCTCTGTGTCTCTGTGTGTGTCTCTCTCTCTCTCCCCCGTCTCTCTCTCTCTCTCTCTCTCTCTCTCTGTGTGTCTCTCTCTCTTGCTCTCTGTGTCTCTGTGTGTGTGTCTCTCTCTCCCCCCGTCTCTCTCTCTCTCTGTGTCTCTCTCTCTTGCTCTCTGTGTCTCTGTCTCTCTCCCCCCCGTCTCTCTCTCTCTGTGTCTGTGTGTCTCTCTCTCTTGCTCTGTGTCTCTGTGTGTGTCTCTCTCTCTCCCCCGTCTCTCTGTCTCTGTGTGTGTGTGTGTCTCTCTCTCTCTCTGTCTCTGTGTGTGTGTGTGTGTCTCTCTCTCTCTCTCTCTCTCTCTCTCTCTCTCTGTGTGTGTGTGTCTCTCTCTCCCCCGTCTCTGTGTCTGTGTGCGTGTCTCTCTCTCTCTCCCTGTCTCTCTCTGCCTGCCTCGGGCTCTACGTCCCAAACGGTAGCGTGCCTACAGTAGTGCAGTACAACACGGCACGCAGTTTGGGCCCGAGCCTTTGTTTCTCTCTCTTTAATTCACTCGGCTGCAACGTGACCGGGTTGGCACACAGCGTGGCGCTGCTCTACTCTGGCGGGTGCGTCGAGGGGAAAACAGGTTGACTGACGGATGGTTCGGCTGATTAATGCCGACAGCAGCGGTCAGGCCGAGGCTCGCACGCAGACAGCTTACTGCTGGCCGCCTTGCTGACGAGACACGTATTTTTCCTCTAATATCGGGCGGGAATAACGGATGAAAGCCTCACGCGGCCCAACGAAGGTAATGTTTTAAGTGTCGCTCTTCATGACGCAGGAAAAACGTGTGGCCTGAACAGGAGCTTCTTAAAAAACGATGGCGGTTTGAGCAGCTATCGGAGGTCGACCCATATTGGTCAAATTTTACAAACACCAAGCTCAGCTGATAACTCCTCCTCTTCACCTTCTCGGAGCTTCACACTGCGCTCGTGAGTGTGTGACAACAAGGCTTCAGCGTTGACTGGCTACTACTCGTGTGACATGTAGCCAATCAGAGACCGCTGTGGGCGGGACAGTAAATGAAGCAGTGAGTCGAGAGCAAATGGCACAGAGAGAAGAGACGGCAGCGGAGCCACAGTAGAGCACCTTGTAATTACTTAATATCAGCGATGGTCAAAATTAAACACCGATATTCAACGAAATAACTAATATCAGCCCCGATAATCGGTCGACCATTAGCTACTAATATGACAAAATATTATGAGTGTAAATAACAAGTTTTCATCATCATACAATAAGGCTCAAAAACTATTCGTCACTTATTGCTCAGGAATATTTCAACTATGGGGTATTTTGCACAGAACAACAAATACCTTAGCAGTGGAACCGCAACATGGACTGGGACTAGGCGATATGACCTTAAATCAGCATCACGATTAATTAATTTTACCTTGATTATGATTAATGAATAATTATTTTGTTTTTGTGATGTTTAGTACAATATTTAACTGTTAAAGCTGGGATATTTTACTCTAATGAAACAATACCTACATTACATTTGTTATTTTAAAATAACAAGAAAACACACAAATGTGTTCGCAGAGTGGACGTGGCACGTGATCAGCAACAATAACAGTAATAATGTGATAGTAATAATCGCCGTGGACAACCTTGTCAATTAACAGTTCTGAATGTTTGGTCATTTTCGATTAATTGTCCAATCCCAGCATGGGCATCAGCCAAACCTCCACGTAAGTTATTCTGAGTAAGAAGTACCGTCCGAGAGATCGGGGGACATTGAGGAAATGCAGCCGTCTTTCCAGGAAATAAGATCCTGACGCACATGAGAGGTACATCTGACCAAGACTCGGACGGCCGGACGAACAGAGCGGCCTCCAGATTTCCTGAGTGACGCTGTGTTTTGGTAAAAGAGGAGGCAGAGAGTCAGGCTGACATCACGGCTTTGAGGATGTGTGTGGTGCTGTGGCGTGCGTCAGAGAGGGAATCCCACCCCCTGCGCTGACTCATTCTAGTCTCTCTCTCCAACACACACTTGCTACGAGCTCTCTAGCCCACACATACTCCAGACTCATGAACACATGCAGTGATCTAGCTTCTAGTACTAGACCTGGACTACATATTGAGCAGCATGACAAAGCCGATATTTTTTAAGCCATCATATGAAATAAAAACTATCATGATATTTATTTATTCGGTTCACGCAAACAAAGTTTGTAGCGTGTGATTTCTGCAGATAAGACAACGTCCTAGACACAGTCCATCAATGGAGCTAAAGCCACTGCTTCCTGATTTGCATGTTTAAAGCCAAAAGCAGTTCACAGACTTGAACAAAAATTGTCTATTTTATGCAACTGGGTCACAACTGTTAAATATAAGAAAATAAATGAGCAAATTTTAATGCGAAAGTAAAGCAAAATAAGTAAAAATATCAATGCATCTTATATATTGATATTTGCTCCAAAAATATTGTGATTTGAGTTTGAAATTTTACATCATATCATTTGTTGGCTCCAAATTGTTGCTCATTGAATCGGATTGTGATGAAAACAACAACAACGACTTTACGACCTTTTAAAGCACAGTAGAGCAGAGAAAGAGTCTAACTTCAAACTTTTACGTTGCCATCCAATTGTAGCCGTCACCCGTCCGTGTTTCTGGAGTCCCGTCTCAGGCTGTGGTCCTTTACGGGTGAGTTCGCGTATCGCTGCTTCCTCGTGAGCCGCCGATTCGTCGGCGAGTGTGAGGCAGCGGGGGTGGGGAGGAGGCAGCTGCTTTCTGTTTCTGCCCTCACCTGTTGGCTCGGGCGCAAAATATGTGGGAAGTGGGGCTCAAGGTCAAGAGGACACTGAGCCGCTCTTAAAGGGGCACAAACCCACCCCCTTAAATCTGTTTTCAAGTCACAGTCGAAAGCCCTGCATGGAATGCCACTTTCATTGTTCAGGTTCAGTAACTTTCACAAATTTGGGAAGCATGTCACACAGGGTAAACAAACGTCCGGTGAACAACCATCTAGCGCTACAGGTCGGCTGTTCGCCGTCAACAGGAGACCGTGTGAAACTGCAGCGCTTCCTCACAGCTTTGTTGTTAACGGTACCAAGAATTATATTCGAGGATGTACATTTGTCTCTCTCACAATTTTGACGTTCGATTTTGCCTTTGTCTAGGTAAATGCGCCGTCCTGACGAAACAGAAGTAAACAATGGCGCAGTCAAAAAAATAAGAGTTTCTGTTGAAGTAGCCGACAACAATGTAACTTGTTTGTAGGACTACTGTTTACATCCTTAAAACTGCTTACTGGAATTTTGCCAGGGAGATACGTGGTTTATAAGTACTAATTAGAAAAGAATGTTTACAAAATGTAAGCTGCATTAGGTGGCAGTGTTTTGTACGGCAAGTTGATGCGTTTCAAGCCAATACAGACAATAGCGAGCTAACGTAAGTACTGGGCAGCAGATATATTGCATGTTTATTTACAAATAAAAGGGCTGAACTTTAGTTTTACAGTACGTCTGATGCTGATTGAACTTTTTAACGTTAACTCCCTGCTAAGCTTACCAAAAGTAGACAGTAGCCCAACACTCGTTAAAAACAAGTTATCGTAGGCACTTAGGGCCCTGTGATTTGCGCGATGTGGAAAACTGCCATAGAATGTTGCGACCAGAAGACATTTTACCCAGCCATGGTGTCGAACGCGGAAACTGTGAGATAGGCCCATTTGCAGCAATTTTTTTCTTATTAAATTTTTCTCCAAAAGTCACACATTTGCATTGCTCCTAAAAGTAATTTTTTGGATCTGATTTCATATACACATTATATAAATTTGAAGCATGTAAACATTAACCCAGAAAAAACATGATCTGACTGTTCAATAACAATGTATAACACACTATTATTGATGTCAGTCACAGGTGAGACCTAGGCGTTATTTAACATCTCATAAACCTCCTTGGAGGGTTTCAGCTCCCTTCAAAAATTAGGCAAGCAGGGAAATTTCAGGTCAGATTCAATCTTCATCAATGAGCAATCATTCTCATCCATCACCTCTCTCATAAGACGCATTAACACTTACTTATCCAAACAAGATCTGCATTCAGTCCAAAGTGGAAATTCCTCTAAAATTCTAGAAAACACTCAGAAGAAATGGACAAAACGTGGGGCTAACACGGCTTGAAATGTTAAAGGTTAACATTTAACCTTTAAGAAAGAAAACATCACAAGTGCTCACAACACGATAAGATCTAAACACCAGCCACCTCAGAAGCAGAAATCGAGAGGCAGCCGCATAGCCAGTCATTTATTTCCATCTTAAAGAAGCGTCCACGTGGAGAGAGAGGGAGAAGAGAGACAGCGCTAATGAGGCATCTATCAGGGCCTGCGTTGGCCCCGTCACTGACTACGGAGAATCCATTAACCCATGCGACCTTGCTCGACCGACTCTGCTCTACACCGGGCCTGCCTGAGGAAGAGGCCATTACCATCAGGCCCCGAAAGCAACCAGCTGAGCCTCAACCACGCCGGCAGAGAAGAGGGGGAGCACCTCAAGACCCAAGCGTTTTGATCTTTATATTATTAGACAAAAGACTGTATACCATAGATAGCAAGAAAAATCAGCGTACACTATCTAGATAACGAGATGCGAGAGCTGTGCGACATGACCAAATATATCAGATGAGGAAATTAAAATGTCTATCGTTTCACATTATACTAGTTTATTTGGTGGAGTAGCAAAATACACTGCTTACAGCAATATTAGTTGATGGTTTGGATGAGGGTCTGCAGGAGTCCCCACGGCACCACGTGGATGTAGACACAGAGATTACTATGGTGTTATATTTGTGTCGTAATTTTGACTCTTAACAAGCGAAATCTGGTGTCTGTATGGAACACCAAAGCTGCCACAATTCACCTTACAAGAGCACTGTAAAAAGTGCTGCCATTTACAGACATTTTATGAAGTCATTAGAGAGCAGCCTTTTCAGTTATGTAAACGGTGCCGGTTTATTAGAGCACCACATAAAACTGCGTTTTTAACTTAAGAAGCAGTATAAAAAAAACAGTGTTTTACTGTCAATTGTGTAAAAATCTAGGCAAATTGTGGCACCTTTGGTGTTCCATATGAGCAGGCAGAGCTGAGCGTGCCCAGATTTGGCTTATAAAAGTTCCACTGAATTTACAGCAGTTGTACTACATTGTGACGTATGTCGTTATCGGAATATGAGATTTTGGTCTTACTACGTGTGAACAATTTACAAAAGGGCAAAACTGATACAACATTATATCACTTTGATGAACAATGTCCCGACGCCTGGCGATATCACAAAACCTGTTATGATACGATTTTGATTAGATTCAAATCAGGAGCCAATCAGTTGGTCCAAAATGATCAACATCAGCACATTATATTGAAAGGAGATCTATTTTTATTTAAAAAACAGATTTTTGTTCATTTAAATGTGTGCTTGAGCTCAGGAATAAAAAAATTCATAATATTTTAGTTATTTTTTGTGATTTGACATGAATGGAAGTAATAGTGTTAAATCAGCATAAGATATTGTCTCATATTGATTGCACAAAATTCAAGAACTGATTTCAGAAATTGTGGGTAAAAAAAAAAAAAATCGCAGAAGTGATTTTGTTAAAACGGGGACAAAAACGGTCGTCTGAATCCAGAAATGTTCGACTATGACACTAAACTAAGACACTAAGGTAACTGTCACCTTTAACTGCAATTTCAACTCTCCTCACCAGCCAGGTGTAACCAAACAGAAAAGACCTGACTCCATTTCTTCAAACTCCACTCCAACATGAATAAATCCATGAGATTCCCCACACACACATACACACACACACACACACACACACACACACACGGGTCACGGCTCCGAGCCCCAACCTCCCGCTTCCCTCGTCCTCCTTTTGTCCTTCTAATGATGAATTGTCCATTGGCGTACGTCCTCGGGCGGGGCGCTACGACACACGGAGAGCGTGACTGATGACACGGAGCGGGTTTTTCTCGGGCGGTCCGGATTAGGTGGAAAACGAGCTTATTTTGTGTTGGGTGGGGCGAGGGGAGGGCAGCAGTCGCGTGGCAGCGCAGCGGCTTCGGACCTGCGTCAGAGCCTGGCATAGCACTGATGGGAAGATTAGATGGAGGCCGACGTCACAGCTGAACGAGGAAACCACAGGAAAACAGTCAGTTTGTCGACAAGCAGAATTATCAAGAGGTCACCAGGCTCTCATTACAAAGGACATCAAACTAAATATCGGTCATATCGCAAAGCAGACGCCGAATTTTCCAGAAAAATTGACATAAACTCTGGTGACAAATACTTCTGACGTTGGCTGGGACAGTATTTGATGTCTACCCTAAATTCTGCAGTAAATGAAACAGAAACGAATGACTTTCACAGTCTTCAAGACAAACTCACGTTCAAGAGAGTGAAAAGCTGTCAGAGGAACAGCAAATTATACACTTGATGGGATCTTTACCCAGACAAAAAGAGGCGACATCAGTCGCACTCAGAACGGTGTCACTTAAATGTGTCCCTATTGTAGCCGCTCTCTGTGCCCGAGGGCTGGTTTTTAAGGAAGAATGATGAGCGCTGACACAGTGCACTTAGCGAGAGCGAAGTCCGGCACTTTTCTCCCCCACATCAGAGGGCCTTTCGCCAATACGGTAGTTTGTTCGCACAGCATACATTACACGACGTAAAACACATCACCTAATCCTCCTTATCTGCACCAGCTGTCACCACCGCAAACTAAAAATAAATGGAGGTCCGCAGTGACAAACGCTTCTGATGCACCTCGCACAGGACACAATGCTATTTGTTTTGTCAATTATTCGGACAAACGTAAAGGGTGCGCTGATCTATGGCTGGCCAATTCATCGAAAATGAATCAAACCGAAATTCGGAACGTCTAATCAACGTTATCCGCACAATTATTTGAGTTTTTTTTTTCAATTCTGTTAATGCTACTTTAAAAAATTTGTTTAATACATTCCCCAGTGTGTGTTCACGTACTGTCATCTTAAAACTGACTCTTTGTTTCCTTCAAAATCGCAAAGTAACACACTTTCATTAAAAACAAAAATACCAGCGTTAACAGTTGAGCATATTCACAGTAAACTATGAGAGCAAAAAAGCAAACGCAAGAGCGAAATAACTGTTCTTTAATAGTAACCGCAATAAAATTTACTAATCATGATATTGATCCGAGGTCGTATCGTCCAGCCCTACGCTGATCATCCCTCCTTTATATTCCCTTTTCCTTAAAATTAATTGTGACGCGAGCGAAGGAAAAAAGGGAACCTTGGCAACAAAAGCATATTTTTCCCCAAACGTTGTAACCCCCTGTGGCTGGAGGGGAAGAGGAGGAGGAGGACGAGGAGGAGAATAAAAGGGAAACTGGTGAGACATCAGCCGTCCATCTGAACACCCTTTTTGCTCACATTCCCAAGATTCCTAGCAGCTGGTGGAGAGGTACTCCGGGCCGACCTTAGTGACCCCTGTGCATTGATATCCAAGACAAAGTGTCTTTTTCCCCCCTGGCTCATGTTGCAGTAGAATCAACAGTCCTCAGGCCTCGGTGCCTAGAAGAGTAATTTGGGTGAGTGGTCGGAGGAGCCTCGCGCCTCAGATCAAAGCCGCTCCTGTGTGTTACCCAAACGTACCGGGGGATGGAGAGGAGAGAAAAGAAGCGCAATTTGCAGTGCAAGCGGTAGCTCTTTTGAAAGGGAGAGTTACCTGCCCCCGCTCGAGCCCCTGCAAATAAGCCCTGATCTACCTCCTGCTCGTTACACCGCCACATTGAGAAGAGCTGCTTTACATATTCAAGACTAGATTTTCCAGCTGCGTTCTAAATCAAACGAAGTGGTCTTATCACCTACAATGGAACCCTAGCTAGTAGAGATTTGCAGTCATGGGGTGTACATTGGGAAGCAACATTATATCGACAATAGGGACGATTCGACATCTGCCAATATCGTAAAGTCTGCTACGATCTGATATTAATCCAATTCAGGGGCCAGCGATCAATATATGATCGACCATATTGGCTAATTTTTTATGGCTTGCACTCACTTAAATCCTTATTTCTATGCCTTCTATATTTTAAAAAATCTTTTTATCTTACGCACCAACCACCAAGGTTCATCCTTTATTCTTGGCAATAAACTTCATCCTGATCTGATTCTGTCATAAATATTCAAAAAACAGGACACAGATGATGTCTGATCAATGTTTTAATATGGGATCAATGTATCGTTACGCCCCTAATTTGCAGTTTAGATATGACAAGAGAAGGAATCAATGAATAAGCTGCGTTTTCAGTTGGAAACGGTTGGAATCTGATTTTATAAAGAAAAGAGGAGAACATCTAGTGACATCAAACCAACCTGAAACCACTCTCTCTCCTGTCAGCCCATTAGATGCACTTTTCCTAAGGCTAAGCGATTCCAGAAAGCTTGAAGAAGTCTGAGGATCGGATCTGCCAATTTGACACCGTCTCCTCCTGGTCTTTGTGTCACAGCGACTGGCGTGAACATACACCCGTCCAGGTTTTTCTACATTATTCCGGGCACAGGAGGACTCGTTAGCCAGCCGGCCTATGGTCGGGAATGCTAATTACGCGGCGATGACCGTGAGGCAGCCCCAACACGTCCTGACACCTTGGCAAGCCCTCCGCCTACAGAGATTAACTAGCCAAAAAAACAATAAAAAAGCAGCCTACTGTCTGGTTCAGCCGCTTGGAAAGTCTGGAGCTGATACACTGCATGAACAAAGCGCAAGGGTGAGTTAAAGGAGCTCCAAGCAGGTTGATAACTCCTCCAGACAGGATCAGAGAGACTTATAATCAACTGTTATTGGAGACATTTTGAATCTTTGAATTCATTTGTTTTTCACTTTAGAACCAAAATCCCAAAAACATGAAATAAAAAGAAATTGATACATAGAACCAAAATGATAAAAAAACAAAAAAAAAAACAAAACCAATACTAAGTTGTTTTCTGATTTCACATTTTGCGCTCAATTGAAAACTGGAAAAACGGGAAATGCCCTTTTTGGTTTTTCGTTGGGCGCAAGTGGTGTGACCCAGAAACGAACATTACAATGCAGTTGTTTCTTGACAGTGAGAGTATGACTCTATATGTGATTTTTGAGTTTTTTAGTCTTCTATGTGTAATAATCATACCACTTGCATTCTATAAAACACAAAATATGAGTTTGTTTTCTGTTTTTCCAATTTTTTTTTTATCTGAGTGAGTCTTTTATTTGGGCTACTAAATATTCGATGCCTTGCAAAAGGATGGGGGTAAAACTCAGTATCAGGACTTCCCTGCCCCCTGCCTTTGATCCATCAGAGGTGTGAGTGAGGGGGTAATAAAGTGGTCAGTCACTCAGGATCTTTATCATGTGCAGCCAATCAATTGGGGGTCGGACATCTCTTGGTCCATCTGTCTGACAGTATGGTGACTGCACTGTGTGTGTGTGTGTGTGTTGGGGGCAGAAACGTAGCCGACAGGGCAGGGGCAGATTACACATAGGGCTCTCTGATGTTCTCTAGACTCTCTTAGTGCCACCTGCTTCTACGAACTCATGGTGCTGTACGTGCTCAATAAAGATTAAGGCTTTGGAGTTCAAAAATGAACATTCCTGTTAATTTTCTGGGTGTAACGATACAACAGTTTGGGGATCAGAGTGGACCACATTAAAAAGCTTCAACCTCTCTGCTGTCAGTATGAACAACAGAGCTCAGTTGCCGTGCATTTTTATTAGGGAAGAAATCAATGAATATTTAGAACTTAGGAGTGGAAATTTAGAATACCGAAGCCTAACATGTGTTGAAAGCGTCGCACTTCATCTACGATTTGTCATGCTGCAGGGAATTAAAGGGAAAGGCGTTCCTGGTGCGGCGCAGCGTGTGCCACCCTCTTATGACACCTGTACTGGTAAGCTGTTTTGAAACGGCTCTATTTAGGAAGGCAAGTGTCGGCCCGCTAGTGGAAACCTGCCCCGTTATTTCACACCATAACCTTGTGAGGAAACTCACTGTTGCGGCAAATTGCTCAACTCAGACCCAATCGTCTGTACGTCTGTGTCTGTCTGAGAGGAGCAGGAAAAGAAAACTAAAATTTAGAAAACAAAAATGAGACGTTAAACGTCTGCTTCAATTAAAGACATATGTAATTAATATCATGCGGCTTGTGTGGAAGAACATGTGCTGATCACATTAACAGTCGCTCTATTGATTAAACTGGCTACGTCCCAAACCACACATCACTACACATTACTCTGCACAGGCCGTGTGCTTTGTGCGACAGACATTGATTAGCGCTTCACTTAATGTTTAATGAAAAGCTTCATTAAAAAAAAGCTTCACGGTCTGTTGTCTATGGTCCCATGAAGCCCTCTGAGCACATCTCTCTCCTCCCCACCACCACCACCCCAAGCGGGGGCTCAATCTCAGCGTGGGATCGAGTGGGGCAATCTTGTGAAACACAATCCAACCCTATTAACTACGACGACCGCAAATTAGCGCCCGGGAGCGGAACCTGAGGCCGAGAGAGATCCTTCAGAACGCAAGCAAAATGTTCAGTTCCTAAATAATTCTTTTTGGCACCCCAGTGTGTTTTTAAATAAATAAAAAAAAAAGTACATTAAATGTTACAGCACAAATCTTTCATTTTCTGCTCAATCAGTTTAGATCTTTACCACAGTATGCTGCACTTATTAGCTCAAAGACACTGAGGCTTACTGTGTGGGTATTGGAATTTGGCACCAAATGATAATTCATTTTTTAATCTTTAATAGGATTCGTGTATTTTGGACTGCACTAGCAGTTGGGCCGATATTGATACTGATTATAGCTAGTTAATATGTGGCACAGATGCGCAAATAAAAACTCTCTTTTCTGCTTATCAGAGCTTCGCGCTGCACTCGTGTGCGAGTGACAAGACTTCAGCGTTGATTGGCTACTACTCGTGTGACATAAGGCCAATCAGAGACTGTTGTGGACGGGACATTAAATGAAGCAGCGAGTCGAGAACAAATGGCACAGAGACGGTAGTGGGGCCACAGTAGCGCACCTTGTAATAACTTAACATCGGTGAGGGTCAAAATTCATATAATCAGTCGACCCTTTGTCTGTACCACTGAAGTACCCAAGTTTGGTAGCTCTAGTCCTACTACAAAACTAAGCAAAGTAACCTCCTCAATACGAAGCCCAATATTTAAAGTTCACTATGACACCTTTATTTCTTACTAAATAATTCAGGCAGAAATGATTCAGGGAATGCTCGCAGCTATTAAAGTTAAACGGCCCTGTTCATGATTTATTATAAACGCCTTTTTGTATGATGCATAGATGGGGGACCTCCAGCATAGAGCAAAAACTGAAACCACAAAAGAACATTTATCACACTCTCTTTCTCTAGGCGAGCTGCATCACCTTTTTCTACAGCTTCCTTAAAACGGTTTCAGGTCGGTTAGTAATACCTGTTATTAGTAACAAACTCAAATCACCTTCCTGACTCACACATCCTTCACTCCTCAAGTGTAAATTAGAGTCCGTACGACAGTCGTCTTATCCAAACCAGGGTGGAGCTGCATGTCAATGTGGGACGCAAACGTCCAGTAAACACACCTCGTAAAAACAAACGGAGAGGGGAGCCATGTTTTCCCGGCATGCCGTAGGTGACCAAACCGCCCGATACCACCCACGTTTCCCTGACGAGGCCACGGCACAGTAACCCCAACCGCTTCACAGGGGAAAACCCTGCTGCATAACGCGAGTTACCACTAACCTACTAGACATCAGCTTTATTAGGTCTGTCAGTTCTCTAAATTCAGGGTATGTTAAGCATAGAAACTCACATGAGATATGTTAAAAATCAACAGTCCTTTGTGAAAATATTTCAGCTCAAGAGCAGAAGTGAAACTAAACATCAGAATCGGAACTGACCTTAACCCCACTGCGTAAAACCTTAAAAACAAGATCCTGTGAAACTCTCAAAATATGAATCCTTAAACTGCAACATGAGCTGCATTTACGTAGAGTACCTCTCGTTCGAGTAGAATGGCATTCATTCATTTTTCTTAGGCACGACTCGAGGTGCAAAGACACATACTGTACCATCTAAACTGTTCTTTGTGCCTGTCCAAGCTCTACATTAAATTACCTGCTGGCATTTTTTACTCTCTCTCTCTAGCTCTCTCTTTCCAATACTCCTCTTGACACATTCAAGATACGTTCAAATATGCAGCTCTGGTCCAAGGTCAGTCACAGTGTTTGCACAATCCAAGGTTAAAAAATAAAGAGATAGATTTCCGGATGCACAAGCTCTATTTTAAAAGCCTGGCTCCTCTCCCGCTGAAACACACGACGCGCTAATTGACACGGCCTATTAATACATTGGCATGGAAGGTAGTGGGCATCAGTGACTCAATTAAGATATGATTAAGAGATTATAAAACACCTCTTCTTTCTGGTGTCTTGGTGTTTATAAGGTGACAGAAGTGAAGTGTTTGTGGATTACGGAAATGGTGTTTGTCCGTGGGGATGAACAAAGTTCATTAGAAATGGCAGGAAGTAATCAGGATGCCTTGATTACCGTCCCATTGAGATGTAAAAACACATAAGACGAACACACTGAATCCAAACATGTAATTCTACTCTTTTGACTATTCGGTCACAAATTTAGTCAGGAACAATGTCCAGGAAAACGCAAATCTGGTAATTAAAAGCAATAAGAAGGAAATAAATAACAAAGCATAAGCCATCCACATAATCATTTACTAAACTCTCAAAATCAAGTCCAAGATTAAAAAAAAAAGTCTATCTCTAGAATAAGTGAACCACACGTGATTTTTTTTTAAATCCTTTAACATTCCTGTGTGTAATTCTGAGGCTCTCAAATAAAGTCCTGGACACAAGTTTGAAGTGTTTCCTGCACAAACACACCTGATCAAACTTGTGAACGCACTGATAACTAACCAATGGCTTGGATCAGGTGTGTCGGCTCAATGTTGGAACCAGTTCACAAAATGGACTTAAATCTCAGTTGCACACAGAAGTACAGCATTAACAAAAAAGGTAAATAAAGTCTTAACATGTGGATTTCCTTACAAAAGTATTGAAGCCCATGGGTAGCAGATGGGATGGGCTTGAGTAAGTGGTGTAGGTGTATTCAAAGTTGCATGGCATAAATTTCACTACATTTTCATTGTGCCACCTGCTGAACATAGTCGGAGGAAAAAAATGCATATTACTATTTATAACCACAAAAAAAATGTGAAACACAAGGAACTACTACATTAAAACTGTGATCAACATGTTGCGACATTAACTCAAGCAAAGAGACTCAGGAGGAGCTTTTATCCTCGGGTCATAAGACCACTAAACCGGGACGTGCAACCCAAACTTTTAACTTAGGTCACTGATCATCACACAATGCAACTGCACACACAAGTGACCTATTTTAAGTCCTGTTACTAAAAGAAACCAAACAAAGCAAACAAAACACAAACTTTGCTTATGTTGCTTGTAAGAAAGCTATGAAAGAAGGATAAGGAATTTTAAGAGCGTAATCACGAAATACAGGTAGGAAAACGCAATAAAGGCTGAAGAAAGGAACTTGTAAAGACAGTTTAAGGCGACGTCTACCTGACCAAGAGATGACCCTTGAAGACGTCATCTGTGGCCTACCTGTTCTCTGACCCACAAACACAGAATTCGCAGCGAAGTGGTGAGCGCCACCGGCTCAGGACAAAATCCTCGCCATCTGTCCACGTCTCGTTCTGTGCCACGCTTTTCAGGCCAGCAGGCCGCACTGGCACAGGTTTTTGGTAGTAAAACGCCGCAGAGAGCGTTTACGCAGAGTAGGTGAACCGGTGGCGTCCTGCCGGGGAGTTTCATGCAGTCCGGTTCCGAAATCATCGCACAACGTGCCACGGTATCGAGGGTGCTGCCAAAATGTAAAGCATCCGGGTGGAGCGCACCATGGTGATGTTAATGCAAAGGCATTGTGATGCAAGCAGGCATCAACCTCCACACCTACTTCAACCACCACAAACCCACAGGCACGAACAAAACGGATTTTGACTCATATGGCGATGAATTAAACAACATTAATGTGACTTAAAAAGATGAATGTGGGCCTTTCACATCCCGACCCCCTCATAAGCAGAACTTCTGACTACACTGACCAGCATCTTTTTAAGAAGTATAAATTTAAGGGTATATGTTTTACTTTAACTTTGTCTTAATTTCTTTTTACACTTAAGGTACTTATTAAAATTTACCCTACAGTCTTAGGAACAAAACCAAGCTTTGTTTCTGACTTGTGTGTAAGAAATAGAGAATCTTGACCCATTCTTACTTGTATGTGACAAATCTTGACCCATTTTATGGAATGTCAGTTGTGTGTGTGTATGAAGAATGCCTGTGAGACAAAACACGATTGCATAATAAATCTATTTCCTAATATCTAAGTAAAGGCAAACTCGTAGAAAAGTAAGCCCTCATAAAAATAGACATTAACATAAGAAACGTAGTCAACCAGGCCATTTTAGAAGTGGTCACATCCTCACAGATTCAATCTGAAAGACTTTTATTCGTCTTAAGAGGACAAATAAGTATATTTTGAGCAGCCTATCGCGATAAAACTATGTCGTGACTGGAAATCTTTTTAGAATGATTAGATTTGGATTTTGTCCCACAGAGTCAAGTAAAGAAGTCGGACTAAGACTAAAACTTAGCCTAAATGTGCAGAATTTAAGACGAGCAACCTCGTCACGTCCATGTTTTCCCCACAAGCAGTGATTCGAACACACTCGGTGTCTCGTCACGAAACGTGAAATTTCACAGACTCGCAAAATCACGTTTGTCCCCTCATGTTCCTCTTTATAACCGACTCGGAAGACTCGGGATTGAGAAAAATGGATGAGGGAAAAGGAACAATTAAACACGACGAGGAAAAATGTCCTCAAGAGCTAGCGCGTTAGCTCACATGCTAACCTGACGACCAGCAGCGGCGGCGGCAGCAGCAGCAGTGGCGGCTAGCTAGCTAACTAAGCAGCAGCGCGCGCGACGAGCACAAGCGCGTCGAGACGCAGAGTCACGTCGCCGAACCGAGGGCGAAACAAAGCTCGTCAGGTAACATTCCACGCTGATTAAACATTTATTTGCTTCAAAAATGTAATATAATAACCCAGCCCGACAGCTCTTATAACCGAGCCTTACCTTAAGACTTCCAACTGCCCGAGGTCGGTCTGCTTGACGATCCGTGTTCAAAAAAAGATTCCTCCAAAAATCGCGAAGACGGTAATTTTTTTTTAACGCGAGTAAAAACCTTGGCGCAAATTGAACCGAGTGGGTTTTAAAAACAGCAGAATTTACTAAATTAGATTTTTTTAAAAGCCGGGTTATCGTTTCCTAGTCGTGTAATCCATCTACGGTGGTTAAAAAACGAGGTCTTTTTGCTTTTCTTTTTTTTTAAACCCCCTCTAAATCTACCTTTATTTTGCTGGTCTTCGTTGTGCTACAAGAATCCGAGGACACAACAAGAAGAACGGTACAAAGGCGAGGGCAGGCAGGCAGAGCTCCTGATCGATGTGTAGTCTGTAACATTTACCCTCGGCCGTATTTTCCTAGGCTTCTCTACTGCATTCCTGCTTCTATTGCACAATGAGCCGCTATAATTTATTCATGAGATCATGGGGATGGAGGCTCTCTGTCGGAAGAAAAGAGAGGCAGGCTCCTTTTTTGCCTCTAACCGCCCTCCCTAGTTTGCTTGACTTCCCCTCGATGCCTTCAGACCAGATGAGCAGATCGTCAATCGAGCGAGCGAGCGGTTGCCGCGGGTGACGACTTTGCTGCGCTCGATGACACCCGTGCTGCGTGTCAAACAGCTCAGTTTCCTCCTTAGTGCACCACATACACTCGTTTGCCAAACGTATTGGAACACCTACTTTTACACACACACACACTGGGGGCAGCGATGGTAGCGATACCATGAGCAAGGTAACGTCCGCACTGCTCCCCGGATGGTGCCCATCTCAGCTGCCCTCTGCTCCTTCATAGATGGGTCAAATGCCGAGGTCACAGTTTGTTGGGGAGTGTTGCGTGTCAAATTGCTCCGTTTCCTCCTTAGTGCACCACATACACTATATAGTGGCAAAAGTATTGGGGCACCTACCTTTATACACATACACACACTGGGGCAGTTGGTCGTGTTACGGTTAGTGGATTACCCTTGTGATCGGAAGGTTGCCGGTTCGAATCCCAGACCGGTAAAAGGGTACTGCTGAAGTACTCATGAGCAAGCATTAAGAGTACCTTTCACTGAAACTAAGGGGCCAAAACCAACCCCTGAAAAACAACCCCCACTGGAACACCTGAATTCACTGATTTGGATGTGTCTCAATACTTTTGTCAACATAGTATACTTTGATAACTGTGTATAATCCTTCTGTATGTGTGTTGTGCACTACTTAGGGAGTAATGGAGCCGTTTAAGACTTGTGAAAAAGAGAGGCTTCGTTTCCCACAGTTGACAGTCCAGCTACATGAGAATCTATGTAAACATTTTCTTTCAAAAAGGATTGTTTTTGTAATCTACAATCATACATACATTTTTACTGCACCCTCATATCTTTTAATTACATACTCAAATCTAATTATGATTATGATTCAAATTGGAGGATGCCACCCCTAACTTTAAAAATCTTATCTAATTAGAATGTCTGAATATCAGAAAGCAGTTAGAACTGTATTGTATCCCCTGAAAACAGGGCTGACGTGTTGTCTTTTAATTTTTTTGTTTTTTGTCCTGATGATTACATTTGTGACTTGTTAGAATTAATCAAACAAGATTTGAATACCTAATTAAAAGATACGATAGTGTATTAAAATGTTTGTATGGTTGTAGACTAAAACGCTACTGCAGTTTGAGGGAGGGGGTAAAAACAAGGAAAAAATGAAGTTCCAAAATTGAAGTAGAAAATTTAGGAGAAAAAAGTCAACATGCTCCAAGATATATTTTCTCAAAAAATTACCAGTTTAATCTTGCATAATATCCAGTAATTATTTCTGGTAAATTAGGTTTTTACAAATTGATGACTTTGCAAATTCTGAGAATACTGAATTTGATGACTTTAATCTCAGAATTGCTGACATTTTTCTCTGAATTTTATCCTCAACGGCTGTAATTCGTTGTTGTAGAAATTCACACGCTTTTTCACTCTCGTTAATTTGCACTGATTGTTTGATGAGAAAGTGGAAGGTAATGGACTGCTGCACAGTGAACAACATAAAGAGGGTCGAAGTGGCAATTGGTAACGGTAGGGCGTCGCCCCGTGATCAGAAAGTTACCACTGAGGTACTTATGAACAAAGTACCGTCCCCAAGCACTGCTCCCCGGGTGCTGCCCATGTCAGCTGCCCACTGCTCCTTCACGGTTAGGTCAAATGCAAAGGTCACATTTCGTTGTGGTGCACTGTGTGCTGTGCTGTGGTGTGTTCACAATGACAAATAATCACTCACTTTCACTTTTGAAGGTCAATCCCAAACATCTTCCTCTCCCACCACCCCAGCATGAAAGATTTGTGCAAAAACACCTTAAGTAAAAGTATGAGGTCTACATGATGACATGTGAGCAATCAGTTACATCTTTAGGCACATTATTTCACTCAAATACTATTTTTAAAATAGTGCATTATATTTATTTAGTTTTTTAAATAGTGAATTATATTTATTTAGTTTTTTAAATAGTGAATTATATTTATTTAGTTTTTTAAGTAGTGCATCATATTAATTTAGTTTTTTAAATAGTGAATTATATTTATTTAGTTCTTTAAATAGTGAATTATATTTATTTAGCTTTTTAAATAGTGAATTATATTTATTTAGTTTTTTAAGTAGTGCATTATATTTATTGCCTTTAAACCCTGTTTTGATGCTTGTCTAATTTTCACTTAATTAGTGTCAGGTAAAGAGAGAAGGCCTGAATTCACTAGAGAGGTGTGTGGACAGATGCCATTCAATCGTGCACTGCTTGTTACATCTTATATAAAAAGAGGCAGAAAAAAAATCCCTTTCTGACGTTCGTAAGAGACGGTGACAAATTTGACGTAAGAACAGTGTGTATGTACAGCATTTGGGCAATTGTCTCGCCTCTGAATAACATCAGGTACCACGTCTTTTGAGTCTGCGATGTCTTCAGCTCCCTTTGTTTGTCAGTCCTTTGCTGGTCTGCTGTAGTGTAATTGATATTCTTTCCTTGTTCTGTCTTGTTAAGATCTCACAGGGCAGTGCCATATCTGCAGAAAAAGAGGAAAAAGAACTGCCCTTAAGACATTGAGTCAATAAAACAGACACTTTACCATGCCAAGAGGGAACGGGCCGTACCACGTTGGCACAGAGGTGGCGTGAGAGACGTAAAACAGAGCCCTTAATTATGCAAAACCGTCAGCGTTCTTGCGCAGTTAAGTTGTTGTTTTGTGGGTAATTGAGAAAGTGCACCAAAGAGACAGAACGAGATCTGGGGTTATATAAGAAAACGTTATAAAGTTGCAGTCTCCTTTTGTTCCTCCCCCACAGTTGGGAATGGTACTCTCCATGCCGATGGCAAGAACATTTCATGGGAATTATCCAGCAGAGAGAGACAGTGGGAGGGAGGGAGAGAGAGAGAGGGACAGAGAGAGAGCTGGGGCTAGACTCAAGCTGCTGAGAAAAGAACAATAGATCTGCAGTCTTGATGAGCGTGACTGACTGCTTCTCCAGAGGTCTGCGGCTTTCTGTAGTGCTGTAGGGAGCCAACGCAGAGCTCTCTTTGTCCGAGACGCAGAGCAAAACAAAAGGCCGACCAGGTAACGAGGAAACAAATTAGAGCCTTGTTCGAAGCATTAAAACCTTGTAAGCAATATGGATTTCTTTTTAACAATCCATGCAATCAGTTAATTAGATTAGACTCTTAAATAAAGACCCACCACTCAGGGAAGTTCACAACACGGGAACGGTACTCGAGAGCGAAATGAAAACATCTAGAGTACCATGTCTATGTGTGTGTCTTAACTCAGATTAGTCCATTGAAGTGTCCGCATCGCTGCATGAGGCCAGTGCAGCACGGAGAGTCGGGAAGAAATGGATTAAAAAAAAAAAAAAAAGAGAAAAATTCCGACTTATGCTCAGCAGATCTCTGTTGCCCTGGAAACAGGTGCTGAGATTCTTTTCCCTTTTTTTTCCTCCTCCCAATCTTTCTCCTCCGCTATCGATGTCACCGCCACCTCCCACTGCCTCCCATCCCCCACGACCTGCCGCATGCCCCACCGCCCCGTCCCCCGTCCCCCCGTCCCCGTCTACTGCAGTCATTTAACAATGTCACAGGCCAGAACACACCCCCCCTTCCCCATACTCACACACACACTCACACACTTACCGCCCCGCCCCCCTCCTTTATTCCCTACAACCCCCCGCCCTCGCTCCTCTAACTAACTGCAGTGCACATGCCCCACTGTATCAGGGTCAAACAGCGATCTGCAATTGATCCAAATGAGCACCGCAGCTTTTTCGCATGCCCAGACCCCCTTTCGGGTGGAGTGCACTAGAGAGCTCTCTCTCTCTCTCTCTCTCTCTCTCTCTCTCTCTCCAATCCCCAGAGTCAGGGCTGAGCAATTAATCAAGAATTAACTGATGTTTAGAAACACCTCATTATCTGTGTTATATACTCTTTCATAGGGAAAATAGACAATATATAAATAATGCTTTATTGGTGTAATTTAAAGCCTAAAATGTTCAGTTAATTGTGATATTGATTTGTGGTCACTCTCGCCCAGCCCTACCCCTGGCACTTCATCTCCTCAGCCTCCATCTCCTGCATGCCCAGCAGATAGCGTGCCACCTTCCCTCGACCACGCCCGGCTTCACAGTCTCCTGTTAGAGCAGGATGCAGACAAGGAATATTGCTGCAGAAAAGAACATCCCTCCACCCTCCCTCCCTCCCTCCCTCCCTCCCTCAGCGCACAGCTGTGTCAAACCGTCTCACCCAATGCCGAGAGCACAAATCCGCTGGAATGATGGGTGTTTTAAGGGGTGTAAATCACCCCTTAAGTTTCATCACGATTCGACGTCCGCCCGATATAGTAAAGTCTGTTACGATACGATATGAGCCAGCGATCGATATGAAACAAAATCATATGATATCTGTTCATATCAAAACACAAAAGACAAACTAAAATATCATTTGACATTATTGTTGTTCCTTCCTGTCTGGTTTGGATCAGCACTATTGATCATTGACTTGCTGTATCGATGAAGAAGGGCGTGTCGTCACATCCCTGGGGCGCATGCTTATGCTACTGTGTATATTTCTTTAAGTAGAGATTTTTCAGCTCCGCCACTAGTTTTTCGACTGTGATCTGTTAATCTAAAGCAGAGGAGTGAAGCCCAGTTCTTGGAAGAAGCGCGTCTGTGAACCGGGGATCCGAATGTTTGATTGCATTTTCTGGCCTTTTAAGTCAACTGGTTTTTAGAGGGCGCTCCACATTCCATTGTAGTGACTTCTCCCTGGCTGGGAGAGGAACATTCCCGGGAAGTGGCTGACCGACAATAACAGCATCGAGGAAAAAAAAAAAAAGAGAGTGTGTGTGTTGGGGGGGGGGGGTCAGGAAGAAGAGGGCTGCTCTCTCTCCTACCTTTGCTCAATAGCAGCGACACTGCAGCGTCTCAATATGGACCACCATTTTGCATGAAAGTGAGTCCTCAAAACCCAGCTAAATTCTCATGTCTATGACCACTTCATTCTAGGCAACTCGTTTGTAGTGAGCTCTTTCTCAGCCTCAGCTCCCTCCCCACACCTTGTCCCCGGGTCTGGACATTTTGCACAACTGTGCTGCGTGCCGTATAAACCCGAAAGCCGCCTCAAAAAGGCGTAATGCTTGAAGAAGGGGTCTGCTTGTTGTCGCGATCATGCGGATAATATGCGATTGGTGTAACTCTAGTGGTTATTAACAGCCACCACATCAAAGCCCGGCGAGAGCGATTAAAGCGAGCGTTCTGTCCCCCTCAATCATGCCATAGCACTCTAATTAGGATGAAACAGAAAGAGGCGGAGAAGAAGATGTGTCGGCGGAATCCGCTGCCCCCTCTCCCTCTCCCTCTCCTGCAAGCGGTAGCGTTGTAGTTCCTGTTGGATGTGCGCTGAAATTAATCTCTGTTGCTTAGTAAGCTTACCATGGGGTGCTACCGCGATGCGCTAAATGAATTATGACTAGCACATATTTCTTTGACATCAGTTTATAATAACAATTATTACATATACATAAATGTATATACTGTATATATTATTATATATATATATATATATATATATATATATATATATATATATACATATACATATATACAGTGTACAGTGTGTGTGTATGTATATATATATATATATATATGTATATACACACACACACACACACAGTATATACAGTATATTAGTTCTAGACTAGTTTTGAGTGGTAAATGTCCGTAGGCTTGTTTCTCAAACTTGTAGTACCAATGGAGGTTTACCGCTGAAACTCAAAGCTAGTTTAGGACTAGACTTAATCCTAGACTGGAAGGTTAGCTCCATAGGTTCTACAACGCAAGACCAGACTTAACCTATGTTTAAGAAGCCCGCCCTAAAAGTTCAGCCTTAAAGTTTCAAGTTTCAGCTCCTTATTTTAAGTGTAGTTTTATCTTTGTGTTTCTCTCTGTAAGAAATCCCCATGTGGTGTTTCACTTTGAGCTTTACCTTCTACATGAGTGTTACATCTGATGTATAAGATAAAGTAAATGAAAGATATTAACGACTTACTGATGAAATTATTTTTACAGTGTTTAGTGACTCTAGCGATCTGTTTTCTGCATTTAGGGCAAACAGGGTATAATATGATTTAATCATTGCTGCTGGTTGGAGTAGCAGGGATAAGACAGAGGATTAAGCCAAGAGTTCAATCATGTGATAGGCTGGGAGGAACCATCTGACTCAAACAGGGAGAGCTTTTCACATTTAAAGAGGGCTGTTGTTCTGGTTGCCAGAGGTGATTCTCTATCAATGGTATCCTGCAGAGGGTGTCCGAGGACTTTGGCCGTTCCAAGCAGTGAGTCAGTGAAAACAGATCCACGTTTGTTAGATAGACCATTATGTCTAGTGAAAAACCACCCTGCTTGGCCTGGCAAAGCTGCTTTTAGCCGATCACCATCTGAAACTTCTCTGTTAAGGCGCAGTTTATTTGGGAACACTTTAATACACCAGCTACACCTGGTGTAAAAACCAGATTAAGATGAGTTTAACCAGTTTAACCAGTTTGACCATTACACTAACAACAATCATGAGCCAAATTAAAAATCTAAAGTGGTTTCTGCTGTTCTTTTTATCATTATTTAAAATGTGCTCTTTAGAAAATGAAGACGTTTAAGTAGAATAATAATATACAACTGTAGAGTTGAAGGAAATCCAGTATTTTAATGTTTTGCACAAACATGCAAGAAGTAAAATGTGCAGCTGTAGATTGTTCTTACCTAACAACAAACCCCGAATTGGTGAATGTCAGAATCTTCCTAAAAACTCTGCAAATGGGTTTTAAGAATTTATTTTTCATGAATAGTTGGTGAATGAGGCCCAATGTTTGTGACATTAACACTGCTTGGATTGTGGATACATTTAAAAGATTGGAAAACTTAATAAAGGACTCTAGATGTCAAAAATGTAAATGAAAATAGTTAATTCCGCTCTTATTGCTCATGCAGTTGGTAGCGTAATGGTCAGGGTGTTTGACGTGTGATCGGAAGATCACCGGTATTAACCCTGCACCGGTAAATGTACCACTGAGCAAGCTCCCATCCCCAAGCACTCCTCCCCTGGCGCTGCCCACTGCTCCTTCACATATGTGTCAAATGCAAAAATGACATTTGGTTGTGGTGCACTCTGTGCTGTGCTGCATTCACAATCACAAATAATCACTCACTTTCACTTTCTCTCATTCTATATGTATTGCTTGGATATTGATGTAATTATGCAGGTCATCAATTTTACACCAGTTACAAGGTACAGTCCTGTTAATAAATAGACAGTAAATAGACACTTAAGATTTGCCAAAAATCAACAAAATTGAGATTTACGAATGCATGTGAATTTATGCTGACTGTATTTTTGTATTTGGCACATTAACCGCTTGATGGGGTATGTTTGAATTCCTGGATCAAATAGTGAAATAAAATACGTACAAATATGTAATAACTCCTTTATAGTTTTGCTGATTTTGTGTTAATATTTTTGAATGACGCACAACGTCAGCAGCGGTGAAAACTGAATTGTGGCGCCATCTGGCGGTCAGCTGAAGCTACAACACAAACGGTGTTAGCGGCGTTACAACAAAGGGTTCGTTACATAGTTGAGGTGAAAAATTAAATATGTGAAAGAAAAAAGAGTAATAAAAGTTTTTTGTGATTACGGTGTTGGTTGTAATCAAGTTAAAGCTGAACTCCAACCTCCATGACTAAGTCAAATCTCTTATACTTCCACTTTCACATTCGTGATTACTCGTTTCGTTTCAGTCCCAGTCGACGTAGCGCCGAGGCTCGACGACTTTACACCCTCATCCACTCACAAAATGAGCTCGTAAGTATTTCTAATGTGTTTTTTGTTTAGAGAGAAATGTTAAATTAAAGTTGAACTGGGGCGTTTCTGCAGTCTAGGCGTCACCTCGGTTTGACGAAATCGAAAGCGGAAGATTTGAGGCGAAATGTTAACGTGGGAAACTTGTTTATACTTCACTTTGTCGTTTTACTCCTTTCTGAGGCTGTGATTGAGGTTAAAACAATCTTTCTAACAGCTGGGTTTTATTTTTACTCAGTTTTAACATATATTTGTTAAACTCGACACGTTTCTAAAATATGCTCATGTAGTAATTAGTTTTAGTAACGTTACATGAAATATTTCTCCTCAACCCACACGTTTAGAACAAGGCCCACAACGTACTATTAGGGATTTTAGTCTGTATAACCTAATCAATAAAAATATATAGTTATAAAGTTTCAAATATGTCAAACAAGTTTTACACTAAATGAAGAGGTCAGGTAAAGGTCAGAGAGCTACTGGACAGTAGTTTTTTTAGTGACTCTGTGGCATATGTTCTCACTTCAACCGTTTTGCTTTCAGTTTTGTGGAAATGTTGCAGTAGGTTAAAGCACTGGGTGTCGTCTGTCATTTTTCTCAGACAGAGGCCTCACAGAAATGACAGTTCCAGAATGCGGGACATTTTGACCGACTCAAGTGAGAGTTCAAATGAAAAGGACCTGATTGACTTCAGCGGGCCAGACAAAGGGAGCACGGTGGCCGGAGGAAGTAGAGCGGCCTTTGCGAGCAGCAGCACAGTGTCCGGAAACAGCAACGCGGACGGAGAGAAGGGAGCGACTGGTGAAAACAAAGTGGGCAGAGGGAGCAAAGCAGATTGCGGAGAAAACAAAGTGGACAGCGAGAGCAGAACGGGTGCAGGAAACAGAGCCCCTGAAGAGGGAGGAGCGTACGGTAAGAGCAGCTCTCCAGGAACGAAAAGAGCAGCCGGAGAGAACGGGAAAGCGACCGGGAGCAGAGAGTCGCCCCACAACTCGTTCCCGAAACGGAAACCTGGGGTTCCCATTTCTCACCTGAAAAAGGAGCCCGATTGCCACATGAAGCTGGGCATCTTGAAGTCCAGCAAGAAGCACACTGTGCTCATAGATGTAAGAGACGTCAGGCTGGGCTTTTCCTCCCTCAAGATTCAATGCATTCTTTATTTGTCACATACATAGCTATAAGTGTAACATAAGTGCGCTGGAAAAATTGGAATTTACACATGAAGACATTACAATAAACTAACTTTTAAGTATAATTCCAAAAATAGACATTTATACTATACATGCAAACAGTACATGTGCATATTGTGGCAAATTAATCAAATTCGACATTCAGAACTTCTAATTTGCATACTTGTGGCCATGTCAGTTATTTTAATTATTTTTTAATTCTGTTAAAACCTTCCCCAGTGTGGGTTCATGTACCGTCCCCTCAAAAACATACCACTGTGTATTTCATCACGTGACTCAATTAGTATAAAATCATCTCTTTCACTAAAAAAACAAGGTCCCAGCTTTAGCAGTTGAGCATTATTTACAGTACAAACAAAAATAGAAAGTAACCAAGAACAAAATAATTGTTTACTAATCATGACTGAGGTGAAATGTTAAATTAACCGTGATATTGATTTGAGGTCATATTGCCCAGCCTTAGTATGGAATTGCGTTATAAAAGTCATAAACGGGCAGCTAGGTGACTGAAAGAGTTCTCATGAATCTGATTATTATTTAGAATAACACACATTATTCACACTTTATAATCACTTAAAGGTTGAAGTGTCATGTCCTGATGTAGAAGTCATATGGCCTGAGGTTAGAAGTTCAACCTGAGTCACTATGTTTAGGCTATAACACTCCTTTAATAATCTCATATGCTGACCTGTGTCAAACTCACAAGCAATGTATTAGTCACAATGAATTAGCTTTTCCAGTGTGTCTAAACACATTTAACATGACCATTTCTGACACACATTGACTGATAGATGAACTCCATTGTCACCAGGTGAAAAGTAACCGTCTCCTGTTCATCTTAACAGACAAACGAGTTTCCCAGAAGAATAGTTCCATACCTGGGGCGTCACGTTTGGGATAAAGACCATGTGAAACTACCTGTAGTGTTAGTAAGTACGACTGCGTTACCATTTGTTCAGATTGCCAATTCAAGTCCCACACCGGTTAAGGTACCACTGAGGTAGTCATGAGCAAGGGTCCTTCCCCAAGTACTGCTCTAATGTTGAATAATCACTCACTTAATTCCACTTAAGATGTCGGTTCAGTGGCACGGTGGCGCAGTGGTTAGCGCTGCCGCCTCACAGCGAGAATGTCCTGGGTTCGAACCCCGGGGACAGCCGCAAGGTCTTTTTGTGTAGAGTTTGCATGCCCTCCCCGTGTTCGCGTGGGTTTCCTCTGGGTGCTCCGGTTTCCTCCCGCAGTCCAAAGGCATGCGATATAGGTTAATTGGCAACTCTAAATTGTCCCCGTAAGGTGTGAATGTGTGTGTGACTGTGTGAGTGTGTGTGTGCCCTGCGGTGTGTTGGCGCCTGCCCAGGGTTGTTCCCCGCCTTGCGCCCGTGAGTTTCCGGGATAGGCTCCGGTCCCCCCGCGACCCCAGTTGGGATAAAGCGGTTAGGAAAATGAATGAAGGATGAATGAATGTTGGTTCAGTCCTGAGTTCCATCCCCAGGTGGGTCATGGGGTTTTGCTGTGGGTTTTTGACCATTACACTGTTAACTGGCTTAAGATGTTTCTTTACATATAAAAACTACTGCTATATTTGATTTTTTTTTTTAAATACCAAGTGTTCTTTTAACCCTTTCTAACTTGTGTGAAAGGGTTACATACAGTAGCAGGAAGTTTATACGGTATGTTTAATTATGTAATTTTCTTTGTACAGCCACATGCAGAATTCTCCGAGTCCCGCAGGAAAACCATGCACACAGCTCTGCACAGTCTCACCAGGGGCGGTGCTTCAGTTGGGGATGTAGTGGTATGGAAATGTGTCAAATTATTAGTATCAGGATTGAATCAATATATATAGAAATGTTTATTTTAAAAGTAGAATAAAAATTAAAATACAAATCAATCAAATCTTTCCATAAGCTCTCAGCTGAGTAGAACCTCTGTAATATGATGTTTTTTGTTTTTCCAGGAAGCCATTAGGTCTTACAATGCAGGACACAGCAGAGAATGGTCGTTCGAAGCTCTTTATACCTATGTAGCGGTCAGTAAAATAATGGCTGAGCTCTATGTACACTGTGTATTAAAGGTCAGGTAACCAGACTTGTGTTTTCCTTTTACAGAACACGCAACAGGAGAATGACTTTTCCGCTGTGATCGGTAAAATGGCCAACCTGGCGCTGCAGCTGCCCGGCCTCATCAGACACGTAAGAGGAGAAACGTAACATCTTATTAGTAGTTGTATTTGTAATCGTATTTGAATAGTTCTTTCTTCTTGTTATTATTATTTTCTGTATCTTCATGTAACACTAAACCCTAGATTTTTGAGACCTGGATTTTGGTAGGTGGGGAAGGCCTTCTCAGCAGGGAACAAAAATGGGATTGATCAGCTTTTGAGGAGCGAGACAGTGAAGGCAAACATCTTTTTGTCTATTACTTGCCGTCTAGTTGATCCTAGGGTGAGTCCCTCGGAAGAGGACGTGTGCAGGAGTAAACGTAAAGATGCCGTCCATTTATTCAATTAAAGCTCCGGGGTGCATTTTCCCTAACTATGTTAGCAACAATATGTTAGTTGCTAACGTAATAGCAACTACGCTTTTGGGAAGCGTACTCCTGTACTCTGTAATGGCTTGACACACACACACACACACACACAAAACCGAAGCTCAGACTAAAGAGTTCAATAAAACACTTAATAGCACTCAGTCCATGCAAAAGAGTCCAGACAACAGGTGGGGGAATCCTCTGGACAGCGGGGAAACAGGAAGCATGAGATCTGAGGGAGAGCGATCCTGGCTGGTCGTGGTGGCAGTCTTTTAGGAAACACTCTGACGGCACAGACAAAGACTGGCGTAAATAAAAGGGGAGGCCAGTTGGACGAAATCAAACAAACCCATTAACTACACGTGAACTCAAACAAAGACATGCACAGAAGACCAAACAACCAATGAGAGCGCGAACTGAACACGCGGTGACATCTTATTTTATACGATTTGTCCTACACATATAGCTGACATGCTGTGGGTGGAGCCTCTATACCTTCAGAGTCTACATCTCAAGTCTGTTTAGTCTGTACTCTTTCACTGCATCTGTGATATCATTCTGTGTAAGATGTTTTAAAAAATGTTCAAATAGGGGGCGCTATGACCATAAAATAACCACAACTCTAAATCTGTATATGTGCTGCTATGTGCTGCCCTGCTTGGACCCCGCTGTTGCCACTTGTAGCCATTTTTAAAAATGTACATTTTTTGAGGATCTGTGTTGTCCCGTTGTTTTGCTGTGTGTGTGTGTGTTCGTGGTCAGGCGGTGCCTTTGCTGAAGCAGGGCCAAAGTCGTTCCATAACCCTGTCCCAGGAGCAGATCTCCTGCCTGCTGGCCAACGCCTTCTTCTGCACCTTCCCCCACCGAAACACCACCAAGCCGGGCAGCGAGTACACCAACTACCCCACCATCAACTTCAGCGGGTGCGACTCATCGCCTTCTCTCTCATATCTCGTTCCATTTTCATATATTGTTTCTTTATAGACTTTATTTTTGCTGAATTAGGCCTGTGAGCGTCACATATCGTTGTCCGATTTTTATTCCACGTACTTTTCCTGACCGCTGCTCCTCCGCTGCTAGAAACTTGGTTCCAACTCTAAAAGCTGTGGTCTATAGCGGTGTGGGGAGTTTATATACACGTTTTTGATGCGTGCACTCGTTTGTGAGTTCTGTCCATTTTCTTGTCCGTTTTTTTCCCCATAGAGTAACATGGAGTTCAAATTTCGTAGCTTTACAGCACGGCCGCCGGTCTTCACAACGCCACCAAATGTGATGTGGTGATTTGAGGGCCCATGATCCCCTTTACATCTCAGTAAACGTCACCACCCGTACTCGTCTTTCCATCCTTTTTTCCTGTCCTTTATTGGTTTTCTCATGGGACTCATAAGCTTGTCAACGCAGCTCTTATCCCACCCAAGAGCACTTCGCTGAACACACATCTCAATCTGTTTCACTCGTCTCTTTCTTACTTTTATCATCCCTCGTTCTTTCCCCATTCACTTCAGTGCATTTTAATCAAAGTCTTTCTACTTGGACAAAGTTCATGTCACAGCAACAAAAAGGGGAAATGCAGCTCTAGTTCAGTTTGACATTACACGTTGAAGCACTTTGGGACACAGTTCAAATTGTTCTCCTAACGTAACGTGTCTTGTGTTTGTTTTGTTTCCAGGCTGTTGAGTTCCTACAATATCCGCAAGTTTCAGAAGCTGAGAGCCCTGTTCCACTACTTCAACACTGTAACTCAACAAGGTATCAGACTCAACGGTGGCGTGGACAAATGTTTTCTTACTTTACCACATGGATACGTCTCATACAGGATATTACTATAGTACAGTGCTTCCCACACTTCTTCTTCAAGCCAAGCTTTTGCAGATAAGAACGTTGTCGAGCCCGTTTGCTCTTGTCCCAGGCGTTGGTCAGATAAACATCTTGCTTTGGTAATTTCGCTGCAGGTTTAGGCCAAACTTGGGCATATAATTTAAAAAAATAACATTTTACAAAAATTTGTCATAGTGAACACAGCACAGCTCACAGTGCACCACAACCAAACGTGACCCCTGCATATGACCCATCCGTGAAGTTGCAGTGTGTAGCTTTTGCACCTTAGTGGTACCTTCAGGGCCCGTGTCCACCAAAAGATGCGACCCTCCAATTAGGGAGGCAAACTTTCTAACCCTTATGCTGCCACCTGCTCCAAAGAGAAAGACTTAAGTCTCAGGGGATTTGAACCCTAACCTGTAGAGTTGGCCATATCACAAATCTTAGGTTTGGAGTCTTAACCTTGATCTAAACGTTTTTGAGCCCCACTTCCTCCCTTTCCGAAGCTGGTAATGCCTGTTATAGTTCCAGCCTTTAAAACTTAACCAACTCCCGGAGAGAAAAAGCTAAAAGCTGAATATTTGGTCACGTTGGGTTTGCGGCTGTGAGACAGACTCTCTCATCTCCTTTTTAATGTCCCCACTTTGGGAACCACTGTCGCTGTAAACCGTACGGGACGTCTCACTGTTAGAATGCAGAATTACAGCATTAGAATCCCACTACGAGAAGTAGGTGCAAAAGCTGAGCTAGTAAAATGCACTGGTCTGCAGCGTCACATCACTGCCGTTGGAGTTGAACTTCTGCTTTCTAATGTATAACAGAAACTAAACCAGAGGGACTGGTCACTTTTGAACGCGTCTGCGTCGACCCGTCTCAGCTCCCCGAATGGAAAAAGTTTGTCTCTTCTCACTCACACCACTTTACGTTGACGTAATTCACGCCTCACTCGGGTGCCTTTACTTCTGACTGATTGTGTTTGACTTCCAGGAAGAAGGAAACTTTGACCAAACTTCACGTCTCACCCGAAGGCTCCATCGAGCAAGACGGTCAAGGAATGCTGCAGGTCAGTCAGGTTTCCATTCACGTTCATCCAGATCCACCAGCAGGAAAACTGCACTTTTGGAGCTCAGGTTTAACTACAGACAGGCTTTTTGCTAGGGGCGCACGAGTCAGAAAATCTGACGATTCGATTCCGATACTTGGGCTCACGATTTGATTCAAAAACGATTCACGATTCATAAACCATTCATGACCATTCAACATCATCATCACACTGAATCAAATGTAGTTTACTAAACGTGACGCATATGTATGCCTACTCACTGCTTTCCCATCATGCTCACGCCAGGGAGGTCTACACGGGCAGCTTTCCATTTTGCGCCATCTGTAGGACCGCCAAGCTGAACTCGTGTCGGGGGGAAAAAGTAAACCGTTTCCTTGTGCATGTTACAGGTGGATTTCGCCTGCAAGTTCATAGGTGGAGGTGTTCTGGGAAAAGGACTGGTCCAGGAGGAAATCCGCTTCATCATGTGCCCAGAGCTGATCGTGGCCCGACTCTTTACCGAGAAACTGTCCGACAACGAGTGCCTGAAGATCACGGGTAAAAACTAGGGCTGTACGCCCCTCCTCCATAAATACTGTAGAACCTTTGCTTTAATCCCATTTTTCCAGACGTGAATAGCTGAGGTTAGAGACTCAACAACCTGAATTCTGCTGCGTTTGCTTCCTCAGGAGTTCAGAGGTTCAACTCTTGTCATGGCTACAGTGACTCGTTTGAATGGACAGGTCCATATTACGACAAGACCGGCAGGTGAACACATGTGCCCGTTTTGGGTGTAATCAGGAAGCAGCAGCACATTACAACACTACACTCTCAGGAAGTCTACATTAAAGCAAATTATTTACTAGCAAAAAATATTACAGGTTCTGATGTCGAGGAGACGAGAAAATACTGTGCTGGATATTAGGGCTGGGCCATGTGGCCTAAAAACAGTATCATGATATTTTTATTCTATATCTCGATACCTTGAACTTGCTAAATTTGCTAAAATGCTAAATTTACCATTTGTGACCCTCCACGGCAAAACCAGTCGCTTGAGTTATGTTTTCATGAAATCAAGCTTCAAAACGATACCTATATGGAATGAATGGGACGACATATGACTGAGATATCAACATTCAAAGGAGTCGGGTTTCTCCTGTCACGCCAAGTGAGAAACGGAGAAATCTGCCTTTGAAGTTGACTATCGCCGTAGCACTCACAGACGCTTGGTGCGGTCGCGGCTACGTTTGCATTTACGCTAGCCTACGCTGCATTCACAGCCACACGGATAGTCTGCGTTGGGTTAAGCGAACTGGAGGCGAAGATGGATTCCGGAGAAATATCTTCTAGTCAACGATGGATTTAAGCGTAAATATTGAAGTAGAAGCGGTCAAAACAGAAACTTTACCAACATTCTGCTGAATTGAATTCCTCACCCCCTCAAGAAAGTCACGTTTTAGGATTAGAAGGGTAAGTTTTCAGCAAATTTATTCTAACAATTTCAATCGCAGACCTTCCACTGTTTCAAAACACTAAAAACAAAAAATCAACATTTTACCCCACCGCATAACATAGCTCGTTTTTCTCGAAAACCTCCGTTGCGACAAGCGACTGGTTTTGCCGTGCAGAGTCACATATGTTGTTTGTACACGTTGTCTGTTCAAACGTGAGGATTTGTACTCGATGTAAACATGGACCAGCCGAGATATATCCAGCACGTTCAATATATCGCTCACCCTGCTGGTTCTGCTATGAAGTAACTTCCATTTGAAGATGTAAATTCATGCGTTTCACGGAGAGCGGGCATAAATCGAAAGAAAAGTGTTGTGTTTTTAGGGACTAGTGGAAAAGCGTTACTGCCAGATCGTTGCCATCGACGCGTTGAGCTTCAACTCCCCGGGGGAACAGTTCACCAAAAAGAACATAGAGCGGGAGCTGAACAAGGTCGGAAGCCAGTGGCGTGGAGGAGGCATTAATATTTAACGGACGTGTGAATATCGCTAACTTTGTCTCTTTTAATAAAGGCCTATGTTGGCTTCAAGAGCGACACCCATCCTGACCACACTCCTGCCATCGCCACCGGCAACTGGAACTCGGAGGCGTTAGCAGCGACGCAAGACTCAAGAGTAACGACATGGCTGTTTAAACACACCAACGTTATTCTGAGCAGGGCGTGATGCTGCTTAAGGCTCCTCACTTCAAATCACCTTCTTTACCTAGTCGTTTACACACAAACATCTAAGCTCTTTTCCCTCATCATCTTCTCTCTCTTTCTGCCTCCCTTGTTCCTGTCTTCTTTTGCTTATCTTCTTCTGCTTCTTTCCATTTTACTTTTCCTTCCTTTCTTATCTTTTCCCTTTCCCTTCCTTTGTCTTCTCTCTTCCTTGTTCCTATCTTCTTATTCTTCCCTCCATTCTTTCTAGCTTATTTTTCTCTCCTATTTTTCTTATCTTCTCTTTTCCTTTCTTCCTTGTCTCGTCTTTTTCTTCCTTCCTGTTTCCCTCTTTTTCCTTTCTTTTCTTTTTGTTTCCATTTCTCCTTTCCTTCAGTTCTGTCTCTCTTCCTTGTTCCTATCTTCTTTTTCTTCCTTCCTTTCTTTTCGTCCTGTATTCCCTGCTTCCTTCCTTCCTTTGGCGTGATCGTATAGGGGAGCACATTATGTAGCTCATAAACAGCAGTAAAACTATAAACCGTATGTGATTGTTGGTTCCATGTTGGTATAAATTATAAAATGTTTTAAATCTGCTTTTGAAACGGTTTTAATGTTATTAAACTGATTTTTATTGCTGTACCTACAGCTCTGATCCAGATGATGGCTGCAGCCGTGGCGAAGCGAGACCTGGCCTTCTTCACCTTCGGCAACAAACAGCAAGCTGAGGAGATACAGTCAGTACACGAAATACTGACCGACAAAAAGGTCACCGATGGGTGAGTACAGCAGTGACCTCCTGCGGATGAGATTAACTAGCCCCGATGGCCCACACAGCCACCTGCACCCGTCCTTCCTGTCTTCTCCCTCTCCCTTTTCTTCCATCCTTCTGTCTCTTTTCATTTTCCTTTCTTCCTCTCTTTTCATGGAAGTCCTATCCTCTCTTCATCCTCCACATCATTATTCCATACATTGTCCTGCAGCTTGTGGTGTAGAAGCGGAGCATAAACATGTTCAAAAGTAATAACCCAAAAATCCTGTTTCATTCACAGAGCAACATCAACTGCAATGTAAGTTTTCAGTGATGTTGGAGTGTGAGTTGAGTGTTTTTTCAGCGTTCACACTTTCAGCTCCAACACCAACCAGAAAGCTGCTACTTGAAATACCGTCCCCATAGCGAGAAAAATAATCGTGACATCCTTTTTGTCCTTCCTGCTCACTAGCCAACGTCACAGTTCCAGTGGATACTGGGCGTCTTTTCAAATTAGAACATTAAATTCAAGTTTGAGTTTCTTACAGTGTTGTAGCTTTAATATAATTTCTGATCTTTCTCAGATAAACTCTCTGAGCTCCTGAAGAAATACTAGAGCTACTACAACATACGCATCCAGAGAAGAAGCGTGTTCCAGTACACATCAGGAGGGCGTGGAGGCTGTCCTCTGACTGTGAAAAAGCAGACACAGCGGTCTGGCTTAATATCACAAAAAAGTACACTGGACACACTGTATTACGCTGTAATTAATGAAAAATGGTTTTGTATCTTTTCTCATGCATCTGCAAGGGTGAAACAATAATTAAGAAGATTTGAGTTGCACTTTATAAGAACTACTATAAGCAATGAAGGCGTTTGTGAATCTCGTTTTGGTAAGGATTAACGAATGTACTTAGGTTGTTGAATAAAGACACGACAATTCTTAGAACAAAAGCCTCTTTATTAGACAAAAGGATTATAATAACAGCTTGGAATGAAGTTTATTGTACAAGAAAAATAAATTAAAATCCCCTTTGTTCGATTCGAGTCTAATTAGGAGCTCAATCGCCGCTCAGCTAAACACAGGAGGATTAAAATATTTCAGCTCAACGACGTTTGTCTCAAAACTTGCTTAAACTTTTGGCACAGATTGGACCGTCCCTCCCATGACAAAACTAACTGCTCTCCGAGGACTAACTGGCCTGGTCTACATTCGAGCCCCAAATACAGTAAAGCTCAACTAAAAGCGGCTAAACAGCAGAGACAAGCGTCTAGATTTTGGTTAAAACTCAGCGGAGTGCATACCCCAACAAAAGCAGTATAAGCGGCGCCCAAAAAAGCCAGCAATCTCCCGTTAGGAAGTGTGTGTGCGCGTGTATGTATGCTTGGTTGCAGATTACAAACCTCCTCTTATTGCGTTTGTGTTGGTCGTGCTCATATGCATTGATAGCTTCTTTTAAAAAATGAACATAAGGAGGGAGAAGCGAGGTGGCGAACAGGGTCTCGTCCTTGCAAGCTGGCTGCTTTTATAAAAGCGACTTTAAAATCATCATCCTCATGCAATCGAGCTTGAGCGGTCCCGCGTTTTCCCGCACTCAGCGGTCGGCATTAATTTGAATTCGTTCGGCGATCCTGGACGTCCCGTTTTGGTTAGGAGAGCGTGCAGAAAAGTCGAATTCGAGAAGAAATTCCTGACTGGGTTTTCTCCCAACCGCCTCAATTAGCTACACATTTAATTCTATAGGGAGTGGGAATGTGGCTCATGATTAATGAAATCTAAAATAGAATTTGGTTCCTTCATAATTGTGTTTGGAATTTTATTTTGTGAAGTCGGACTTTTCCACCTCTCAACGACCTAGCGCACTACGTAGGGAGTTAAAGCCTCCTCAGTTAAATGTAGTGTGCTACCTAGGGAGCGGAGAGTGGTTTGGGACGCAGCTTGTGTACGTGGTAAAGAGGCGAGTATTTTAGGAGGTTCTGGAAAGGCGTTGGGGTTGAAGGCCGTGTCCAGGAAGCGCTCCAGTTCCAGTAGATGAGCCTTTTTGTTGCCGGTGGCCGGAGCAGCAGCGGGGTCGCGACCAGCGTACCTGAGGATGAACGGACGCACGTTTACATTTACAACATGGAGCAGACGCTCTCATCCACTTTCCTAATTTCCGGTTAAGGGTCTTGCTCAGGGACCCAGTGGTGGTAGTGCTGGAGGTAGGATTCGAACCCACAACCTCTGGGGCCAGAGGTGAGTATCCTAACCACTACACCACCGAGAAAGGTCAATCTGAGATGTGAGATGTAAAACGTGTGTGTGAAAGAAAACGGGAGGGGCGTTGGGTTTTACCTGGGCGGCTGGTGCTTCGGCTGGGCGGTCGGGAAAACGGCGTGGTAAGTAGTAACCCTGGTTCTTGTGCTCCTCTTGGCGCCAGAACAGCTCGGCCTGCGAGCGCTCCACCTCCGCCTTCACTGGGTCGACGAGGCGAGGACAGCACTTCTGGCCAGCAGCGCACACACACACACACACACACAAACACACACACAAACACCTGCGTCAGCCACAGAACACCTCCACAAAACCTCCAACAGTTATTCTGAGATGTCCTGCGGTGTGCTGCCGTCTGCCTAGGGTTGGTCCCCACCTTGTGGCCGCAGTTCCCGGCTCTGGTCCCCTCACCACCGCGACCCCGGTTGAGATTAAGCAGTTTGGATAATGAATGAATGAGTTTCTCTCATAATCAATGAGTCGATTAATTTTTTCTTGATTAGTCGATTAGTTGGTTGATTTTAAATAAATAAACATGTACATAATGACAATGAATCCTTTTAAAAAAGTGGGGGTAATGTTCCATCTTTCGTTGTGTATTTGCAGTGATTAAATTCATATTTAATAGAAGATATTTTGAGGATATAACGCTTCCTAATAATGTTTGTAGCATTAATGGTCTGCTTTCTCCTGGTCAAAGTAAATCCAGCATTAAGGAGAACTGTGTTATTACTTTTCTTCTGTTTAACTCGTTCCTGACGTGAGCATTAACCGGCTACTTCCATAGACTATAATCAGCAGAAACAACTAGAAACAGCCTTCATCGTTTCTCTTTTTAACATTTACAGTTAGACTGAAAAACCAGTGATTTCTTATCGTATGATGGATTTTAACTGATTAGTTGCTGCAGCCGTAAAAATGTCAGGGACAGAGAGTGAGAGATCTGCACCTGTTCGATGCGTGCGATGGCCACGCTCTCCTCCATCCCTCTGCTCCTGCGCTCCCTGGTGAGCTCGTAGTAAACCTTCCCCGTGCAGAAGATCAGACGCTTCACCCGGCGGCGGGTTCGACTCGCTGCTCCTCCTCCGGGATCAAAGCATGAAATGTGTCCCTAAAGTACGGCGCCGCCGTCGCCTTGCGGGAGGAGGAGACATTCATCAATTATACACTGAAATACTTGGCTTTGGAAGAATTTAAGTGGAGCGTTCTCGTCTTTTAAGCTCGACTAAACTCGCGTGTTTTGCCTCACGTAAGCAGATCTGAAACTCGCATGGAAAGCACCAATATCTCGAACCGCGTGCTGCTGCATAATAGTATGGTAGGTAAGGGCTCTCATCATACATTTTCTATGAGTATGCTTCTCAGGAAATAGCCCGGGGATTTGTAGTTAAGCGGCTCTCCTCACTTTTCTCGGTAAATTACTTGCCAGGAAATCCACACACCCCTAGTACAGTACACTACATAGGGAAACAGTAGCTTTTCTTAAAATGTTGTGCACTACCCTGGACGTAACCACCCTGGCTCCACTCTGCTTTCATGCTCACTTGACTTGGTGCTGTGTTAGAAATCAGAACTATGGTGTTATTTTTTTGTGGCATAATTCTGAACCACCTTGAAACAAAATGTCTTTGTATACCACTTCGACTCTGCCTTCTTCATTTATCGTCATCAGTATTGGCAGATATAGACATGAAAAACATCAACATCGATGCATTGTCGTGTAACCCTAAATGTATCTATTTATTTGTCATAAATAAAACTCTGGGACTAGGAAGTTCTCACTTTAAAGTAACAAGCCAGCCTATTTACGATATTGTAATATTTTGCTTCATTCCAAAATGAAAAGTACCGGACGTTAAATTCTGCAAAAGCCACACTAGAATTAGACTCACGGGCAGCATCTCGTCGAAGCTGGACTTGGCCTCCGGGTGGCGCAGCAGCGATTTGGGGGTGAAGACGATGAGCTGCTCGTGAGAGTTTGAATTTGGAGATGATTAAAAAGGCAAATTTGCTCAGATTTGTCTCAAGTGAATTGGAAACATTTCACGTTTTCTTACGGGTTTCCTGAAGGGCAGGAGGATTTGTCTCCGCAGCACGTGGAAGTAGTTTCCAGGTGGAGCAGTTGACACGATCAGTTGCGATCATACAGCTGCTGCATGGCGAAATCGCCCGTGATTTCCTGAAAAGAAGAGAAAAGCGACTGCATTTCGCACAGTTTCTCTTCAGCTCTACTGCACTAGACTAGGCGTCACGTCTGGTGTATGATCTGGCGGAGTTCATGTGAGACTAAACATGTTGGAGTAAGCGGCTGTCAGAATTTGGGAGTTTCTGAAAGACACTGTGGTCGAGAAACATCTTTCTACCCGTTTTAATAACCCATGCTTCGAGTGAGCAGTCTTCTCTATCTCTGGCTCTCGATAAAACCTGGGTTCAGTCAAGAATTAAAGCAGCCAACAGTGATGCAAAAGTAACTCCAGTCCTAATTCATGCACCAGCTTACGGACAAGGCGTCTGGAGTAAATCCGTTGATTACACATCTGCAGGAAGCAGCTGGGCGTGCGGACGAGTGCTCGGGACCCTGAAAGCGTAGAGAGTGCGGGTTAAAAAACCTGGGATGAAAGAGAGGCTTCACGCTCCAACGTTTACGCTGCGCTCGAGTAAAACCTCATTCAGTGCTCAACAAAACAACATGGCTATGTGATGAAACACGTTGAGCTGGAGCAGTGCCATCCCTGAGGAATTATTTTATATGATTAATTTTATCCAAGCAAATCCTGCGTCTTGGGGCAGCTGTGCTGAGTCAGCTCTACTATGCGTCTAGCAGTGGCGGCCGGCGGCGTACCATTCCCTCCATGCCCGTGGGGCAGCAACAGGACGATGCCGTTCTAAGCGAACCCGCCAGCCTGCGAAGACAGATGGGCTGGTGATGATGCACTGAGCCGTGTTGTGGAAATCTCCGAACTGCGCCTCCCACAGCACCAGCGCGTTGGGACTGGCCATGGCGAAACCCAGCTCGAAACCTGGACGCGGAGCGAAAGTCTAAACTAAAATCATCTGAGAATTTTATAACAACGACCAAAAAAGTGCTGTGGAGTCCAAAGCGCAGTGGTTTCCCAAAAAGTTGGGGTGGAAAATAAATATGACCAAAATATTAAACTGAAAATCAGCTTGGTGTTGGACGTGGTCTGGTGGTCACTCCGGGAGACCGTCCCTGTCCCTGCTTCTAAATGTAAAGGGTCGGGAACCACCAGTTTGGAACCAGGACTAAGACTCCCAAACCTAAGACTCCGTGTCGGACAGGAGCTGTTGCACCCGAGCCGGTGTCTGAGGGCACGGTTTGAGGTGATGTGGTTCATGGGGATGCAGGTCTTCTTGTCAGCGTTCTGGTCGTGCAACACGTGATGCGTGATGACTATGGGAGAGGATTTGTTAATAAAGCGGCTAGGGGAAAGCGTTTACGCGCATGATTTTGAAATTGAAACCTGAAAGGTCCCTCGCTCACGTCCTGGCCGCTGAGCACGCCGCGTGGATGCCCTCCACTTTCGCTGGCGGCGCCAGCCCTTTTCGCCCAGCGGCGCCCAGTCCACCGTCGGTTCTCTCCGTGGCTGGCTCTGCGCTGAGATCTAAAGCAGACCTAAGCGTGGAAGATGATTCCGGAGGTTGAGGCCGATGGCAAGATGATGACATGATATGCACGATGATGTCAGAATCGTGTCGGAATCGAGCATGGGCTGTGTCCCGATCCACGTACTGCCACATAATAGTATGGTAGGTAAGTTGCCTTTATCGTACTTTTCTGTGGGGTAGTGTGCATCTCAAGAAATAGCCGGGATTGGCGCTTAATTGCTGTCTATCCACTAGGTAGTGCACATGGAGTGTCACACGCGCCCTATTTGACTTAGCACACTACATAGGGCGGAAAGTGCACTACGCTGGAAACGCTCCGCCCTCACTCCACTGCGCTTTCACGCTCGCTCAACTTAGTGCTGTGTTAGCGTTACTATGGTGTTATTTTTGTTGCCAAAATTGTGGCGTGCAGTGGAACAAGCAAAATATCTTATCTTAGCGCCTTCAACTTTTCCTCTTTTATACTTTCTGAATATTTAACGCGAAAAATATCGCATATCGGTATCGGCCAATAATTCCCATATTGAGCATCCCTACTTAATTCACCAAACAAGAACACAGCACTACATCAAACACACCTCCGTGGATGGTGAAGTCCTCAACAGGCACGGACGAGGCCACTTTGCCGATGTGAGCCAGCTGCTCCTCGTTCAGGCCGGTGGAGGGACAGCTCATGCTTTTGGGCTGACCGTCCAGAGTGAAGAAACCTGCAGACCACAATATTGACCAGAACTGTTAGTAATTACATGCTCATGGGACATGACAAGAGAAGAGGTCATCATCCAAACAGCGTCCAACTACACTTCCAGACTGTACCCACAATCCACCATCAGTTGCTGCAGGCAGCACAGGTCAACATACCAGGCCAGGGCGAGTCCAGCCAGTGCGCCCAATGGCAGAGGATTTTCGTCTTTGGAGCGAGCGTACGCCTCTTCACAGATCTTGTCGTATTTGGCGATTTCTTCCTGAATTCACAGAGCGTTAAACACAATGTCAGAACAGGCCGAGGCGGTCAAAACAGCTAAAAATTACAGCTACGCGTGATGGCGCCCAGTAGGTGTCGGCGTTGAGAAGTAAAGGATGAATATTGACCGGCAGACGTGTGGAGTTTGTGTGTAGATCTGACCTCGCACTCCTGCGTGGTGACGGCTCCCTCTGCTACCAGCTTCTCCATGTATTTCTGCAGCACGCCCTTCTGCTTCCTGATCTGCTTGTACATCAGCGGCTGCGTGAACATGGGCTCGTCCATCTCGTTGTGGCCGTTGCGGCGATAACTCACCTGCAAAATATTCCTACGGACAAAGCTTGTCTAAACGACAAACCGCCAGAATGAGGGGACAGAATCAGGAATTAGGTGGGCTTGTGAGTGGTGGAGTGGGTGGGGCGGTGAGTGGGTGGCGAGAAGGCAGTGAGTTAGTGGGTGAGTGGGTGGGTCAGTGGTAGTGTGAGGAGTGAGGTTAGGCGGCAGGTGGAAATGATGAAGTGGGTGAGCAGGTGAGTGGGTGGGCGAAAGTGAAGGTTAGTGGGCGGAGTGGTGAGTGAGTGAGTGGAGTGCGATGGGCGGGTGGAGTGGGTGTGGTGGTGAGTGGTGAGTGCTGGGTTATGGTGGTGGGTGGTGGTGGTGGAGGTGTTGGGTGAATGGTGAGTGAGTGGGTGTGGTGCAGTGGGTGGGTCGATGGGAGGTGGTGGTGGTGGTGGGTGGTGGCAGTGGAGGTGGGTGGATGTGGGCGGGTGAGTGGTGAGTGGGTGGGTGTAGTGGTGATGGTGGGTGGGTGAGTGGTGGTGTAGGTGAGCCGAGTGGTGAGTGAGTGGGCGGAGAGTGAGCCGAGTGGGTGCGTGGGCGGGTGGAGTGAGCCGGGTGGGCAGGTGAGTGGTGAGTGAGTGGGTGGGTCGGTGGGCGGGTTATGAGTGAGCGGGCTGGCGGGTGAGTGAGTGGGTGGGTGAGCGAGCAAGTGAGTGAGTGAGAGACGACAAGAGAGTGAGAGAGCAGCCGGAGCTCACCAGGTCCACCACCCGTCCTTGTGGAAAATCGCTCTCACTTTCGGCTGCCACGTTGCACACATACATGACGGCCTCGGGGTAGTCTGCGTTGACGTGGAAGATGGGCGCGTTGACCACGCGGGCCACGTCGGTGGGAATACTGGCCGAGGAAGCGCGCCATGCGGTCGTGGTGAAGCGATCTGAAGGAATCGCCGGGTGGCGGTCGGGATAAGTGGGCGTAAAATCCGCCATCACGATACAATAAACCGATCAGTATCTGCCGATATCACAAAGTCTGCTGCCAATCGATTTTTTAATCTTCTCTTTTTAATAAAATATAAGCGTAACGATTAGTGTTTTTCATTTGGATCAGTTTTCACGGGCTTGTTGACCCTGCGTTGATGTGGATCAATGTCACCATATATAAGGTCTGACGGATGATAGAATATTTATGAATTTTGTCCTCGCACCTGGTTGTTGACCACCACGTGCACCGTGCCGTGAGTGGTGTAGGACGGCAGGTCGCTCAGGTGGAAGGTCTCGTACACAATGCCCTGACCTGCGAACGCCGCATCTCCGTGGAGCAGAATGGACATCACCTGGAGAGTGAGATGCCAAAAATGTTTAGCATAATCAAAACACAAAAAGCACTATGCCAAAAAATGCAGTATATCCAGTAAAGCAGGACAGCCAGTTGAGCAAAGTTACAGGCAGCTAATTCCTTCCACACACACACACAGGGATGCAGTGGGACAACATTCCAAATGCAAAAGCTTTAGAGCGGTAAAATGCCAGGTAGCGGCCCTGTGCAACAAACTCGAAAAGTGCTAGCATAAATCTCATCGTCCCTCTTACGCTCTAACCCTATAAAGGTTTGGCCCGATTGAGAGATATTTGACCCCAACTTTGTCCACATATAAAACCGAGCTGATTGCGGACCCTGTTGCCTTGCGTGTACTTACACTTGATAGAACTGCTCGGCCTTGGTCTTGACCTGCACCACGGGGTTGACGGCCTCCAGGTGGGAGGGGTTCGCCACCAGCGACAGCGTGATGTTGCGGTCCGTCACGCGGTTGATGCGCCGGTGATACATGCCCAGGTGATACTTCACGTCGCCAGAACCCTGAGGGGCGGACAAAGAGAGGAGCTTTTGAACATTCCAGGAGGATCAGCTTTACAGCGGTGGAATCAATCAGTTAGCAAAGTGAAAGAACAGTGAAAAGCAAGAGCCATTCAAATTCCTGAACTTCAAAACAAGACAATAAAATATAGAAAAGGTCTACTTCTGCCCACATGAGGTACTTAAAGGTGCGTCCACACTGCATCCCAAAAGAGAAAGTGACAGGAAAGAGGAGTACCAAAAGTGCTTTGGGTGCTAATTCCTGCTTTCGTGGATCGCTTTAGCTTTTTGATTTATATTAATTTTGAGGTGTAATCTCAAGTACCGCAGCTGTTTGGGAACTTAACCGGAACCTCGACTGGAACAACCGCGCCGACTGCCGGTTTAAATAGTGATTTCAGCAGTAAAACTGGAATGCACGTCACGGACCACATGCAATGCCACCGCAGACCACGAGGGAGCAGCGGACGGCCGCTTGAAAACCCCTGATATTATGATGCGATTACGGTCCAACCACGGCATCGGTCGGACTGGAAATCCCGCGTCTGCACCGCGTTACGGATTATGTGAGTAATTATGGTAAGTCTGGTGTAAGCGTTGCAAGTGCATCCTACATCACCTGGAAGAGTTACCTCATCTGCAGCCTCCAGCTTAGAGTCAAACTGGCAGAAAATCTGTTCCAGCTCTTTCTGCGGATAGCGTTGGCCCGCTTGCGTTAGGCGCCCCTGTAGAGTGCTTTAGACTCGCGGTCAAGCAGCCGGCGTCGCATTTCTACAACAAACGATTATTTTGGGGCAGTTGTGACCTGTGTGGCATGCCCAGGATGACGCTCTCCACTCCGTTCTGGCTGGACTTGTCGATGATGGTCTTGAGGGCGGGGATGAGCGACTCGCAGCCCTCCAGGCCGAAGCGCTTCTCGGAGGACCACTTCCTCTGCAGGAACTCCTCGAACCTGTTGAGAGGTAAAATTATGGGACTGAGCCGCGCCCAGTGGAGCGTTGGCCAGCAAAACCTAATGTCCTTTCACCCTCAACTCTCAATTCTTTGTTTCACTTGGCAAATGTGAGCTCACACATGGGCTGCGTCTGAACCGAGTGCTACAACACTTAATAGTATGGTAGGTAAGGCGCTCTTATCATACTTTTCTACGTGGTAGTATGCATCTCAAGCAACCGGGGTTGTAGCTTAGCGGCTCTCTACACACTAGGTAGTGCACATGGGTGTCACATGCACCCTAATGGAAGCTTGGTACACACCATAGAAGCGAAGTGACTTTTTCTTCCAAATGTTGTGCTAGCGCTGGACATGCTCATACGCTCCCTCTGCCTTCACTGGCTCGCCCTGACCTGGCGCCCGTGTTAGAAATGTCGAAGTATGGTGCTTTTTTGTGCAAAAACCTGGAACAGCGAGAGCAGCGTATCTGGTCTTTGCAGCTCTCAAGTCGGCATCGGTGTCGACATACAGCATGAAAAACATCGGATACGGGCATCGGCCAATAACTCCAATATCGCGCATCGCTATTAAATATCTCCTAGATATCTGTCTGATCAATCTGGGCGACTAGTTGGTGAGTTTGCTTAATCGCGTGTCTCTGTAGTTTTGACAGAGTGACCGCTGATTGATTGATTGATTAATTGTTGAAAGTGCGTTGCTCTGATCCCGAGGACTCAAAGCGGTCTTAAAATGGTGTAACGTAGACAAGAACTTTTCTCTCGCGCTGCTGGCCAGGCTGAGGTTCGGTGGTATGAACATGACCAAAGCGTTTGCGCTTTGACAGACTGACGTGATACCTTGAAACTGGGTCCAGCTGCCTAGTTGAGAGCGTCTCGAGAATGCTGGAAGGTATCCGACCACCTAACTGAGATTCAGTTGATTTAAATCCCACCTGGTGGAGCGCACCATGCGGGCCAGGAGCGTCCTCTTCTCCTCCAGCGTGAACTGCATCCTCCTGGAGACTCAAACTTCTCCCTGATCCACTAGCTTTTCACTCCAGATTGTTGATGAACATGAACTCCACTCCAATGTGCTGACAGTACGCCGCCTGCAGACAGCGCTCAGCTACTTATAACCAGTGGGAAATAAACTTATATAACAAAGATCTGGATTGCGATGAGCTGCTCTGATTAGAAACGTGAACCGTCGATTGATAGCAGATTGGGGAGCTAGATTTGTGCCAATTTCACGACAAATATATGCTAGGTATCCTGTCAAAACATCCAACAAATGTAGACATTTCTCACGTTCTAACATACAATAACGACAAGCAGGCGATACAAAGGCGTCTAGATAATAATAAGCATATCAAAATTCCAAACAAAATTCGTAAGTCATATGAGTAGCATTGCAATCACTTTTTTTCCACAAAGGAAATAATTTTGACAACTTTTCTCTAAAAACCTAAATAATTTAAAACTGCATTTTTGCAGCATGTACTAGCGTTATCTTTGTCTGATATTAAATGTGTAATGATGTAAACACTTGACAAAATGCCAAGAAATCAGGACGGGGGCAAACACTGCATTTAAATTAAGTACAGACCGATATGTCGATATGCTCTGATATTAAGGGACATTACTTTTGTTACTTTCAGCAAGAAATGAGAAAATACTTATTCTGAGCGTCTGAATTGTGTGTTCACTCAGCAAAGTGGAATCGTGTTGGTGTTATTAAATATGATAAACTTACAATACTCTCATAACTGATATTTCTTAGGTATAAATCAGAGACTTGTAGATGTGGCTTCCAGCCCATGGCTATCGTGACACAATATCAACAATATTTTTTAAGGCATTGTTTTTAATATGAATAGATTGGCGTTGTACTGCCCAGAACTTCTGCATCCTAAGAGCATATTTTTGTGAGGTTGCTCAAATGTTCTTGCTATAAAAGAGCATATGTCGTAATGTTTACATTTGCACTTTTCTTATGCCAAACCTACTAAAGTAGTAAAATTACACCAAGTACAGTCAGATTATTGTTTACATTGTAGATATTGTTTTCACATAAAGTTGTTTCTGTTTAAGTAATTAAATATAAAACCTGTGAAGACAAGACATACAGTACTGTACAGGCGTTTTAGGCGGAATTGTGAAAAAATGCTGTAAACAAACGCTTTCAAAAAATGGAAGTGTTAATCATTTATTTTTCATGCATCCAACAAAATGCAGTGAATGAACAAAAAGAGAATCTAAATCAAATCAATATTTGGTGTGACCACCCTTTGCCTTCAAAACAGCATCAGTTTTTGAAGGAACTCGGCTGGTAGGTTGTTCCAAACATCTTGGAGAACTAACCACAGATCTATAATCCTATAATCCTACAAAATAATATAATGACTATAATCCTACAAAATAATATAATGACTATAATCCTACAAAATAATATAATGACTATAATCCTACAAAATAATATAATGACTATAATCCTACAGAATCCCTGACTTTGTGCAAGTGTACCTAGAAGAATTGATGCTGGTTTGAAGGCAAAAGGTAGTAACACCAAATATTGATTTGATTTAGATTTTTCTTTTGTTCGCTCACTTTGCATTTTGTAAATTGATAAAAATAAACAATCATTATTTATATTTCTGAAAGCATTCTTTGTTTACAGCATTTTTTCACACCTGCCTAAAACTTTTGCACAGTACTGTATATAAAGGGCATCAAGTACCTCTAACCGGCGGATGATCTCCCTGAGCGACAGAGCGCTCTCGCTGCCCCCGATGAAGGTGGTGGTGGGGAGTCGGAACACTTTGTCCATGTCAGACTCGTTCAGACCGTAGAAGCCTGCGACGCCGTCGCCATGACGGTCCAAAAGACAACCGCATTACAACAACGAAGGTGTAACAATGAAGTCACTGTGACTGATGTTGGAGTTTAAAGATTTCAGCTATGGGTCCCAAAGCAGAAGTAGACAGGACCGTGTAGAAAAACCCCTCTTAATGGAAAAGAAGTGAGAGGAACATACTGCTGGTATTATAAAGTGAGGAAGATGAGAGTGTAAGTGGTGATATTTAAACCTCTTATTACTGGTTTATTCCTCATACGTGACCCTCCACGGCAAAACCAGAGGTTTCCAAGAAAAACGAGCGTTTATGTTGCGTGGGGTAAAATTTTGGATTTTTGGTGTTTAGTGTTGACTAGCGTGAAGATATTTCTCCGGAATCCGTCTTCGTCTCCCGAGTTCAGTTAACCTAACGCAGGTAGGCTATCCGTGTGGCTGTGAATGCAGCGTAGGCTAGCGTAAATGCAAACGTAGCCGCGACCGCACCAAGCGTCTGTGAGTGCTACGGCGATAGTCAACTTCGAAGGCAGATTTCTCCGTTTCTCACTTGGCGTGACAGGAGAAACCCGACTCCTTTGAATGTTGATATCTCAGTCATATGTCGTCCCATTCATGCCATATAGGTATCGTTTTGAAGCTTGATTTATGCCCTTTCATGAAAACATCATAACTCAATTTTGAACATTTGCGACAAGCGACTGGTTTTGCTGTGCAGGGTCACAAATCTCATACCTGTGTTTACACAAATAAGAACGGTCTACAATATTTAATTACGATATAACGATTCGACGTCTGCTGATATTCCCGAGTGTGATACAATACGATTTCAACCGGTTCTATACAAAGTGATGTTAGCCATACACAACAGATGATGTCTGATCAATGTTTTTTTTAATTTTGGATGAATGCTACTGGCTCGATCATCACTGAATCGATATATTGTTGGTGGCGTAACGGTAGGGTGTTCGCCCCGTGATCAGAAGGTCGCAGGTTCGAATCCAGGGCCGGTAAAGTTACCACTGAGGTACTCATGAGCATGGTACCATCCCCAAGCGCCGCTCCCTGGGCGCCGTCCTTGCAGAGGTCACATTTGGTTGTGGTGCACTGTGTGCTGTGCTGTGGTGTGTTCACAATGACAAACACACGCCCATATTCTAAACTCGGCACACACTATTTCCCCGTGTAAAACATGACACGGCGCTCGGTTCGTCTTCCAACATCCCGTTCGTATGCTCGCATTTGGGCTCGTTAAGCATTGAATCTATGAATCGATGCGTCGTCACGCCCATATCTTAAACTCTGCACGCCCTGTTTTAACCTATTTAACATTATACTGAACTGGAGCGATGACCTTCCTGCACGTGGCCTAGTGTGAGCGATATAAGAAGGAACTACGCAGGCTGGTTTGTGCCAATTTCTGGCCAAATATCACACAAGTATCCTGTCAAAACATCCAACAAGTAGACATTTCTCACGCTCCTAACATACCGTAACGCCAAGCGGACGATACACAAGACGCCTAGATAATAATCAGCATATCAAAGTATTAATAATTTGACGTCTGTAATTAGTTACAATCACTTTTTTTCCACAAAGGGGGAAGTGAATTTTCTCCCTTAAAACATAAATAATTTAAAACTGCATTTTGTATTTGCTGATGTTATCTCTGTCTGATATTAAACTGTGTTTAACGATGTGAAACGCGACAAAAACGCAAAGAGATCAGGACGAGGGCAAACACTGCATTTACTCTGCTTGTTTGACCAGCGTCACTGTAGTTAAGCAAATGGGCAACAGGTAAGAGTACCTGCGTAAATACACCACAGCAGCGTAAAGAGTTTTTCCACTGGTCACGGCCTTTGAAGGGTCACCTTCCCTCTGTTAATAACTCATGAAGGGCGTTGGCAAACAGCTGACCAATTGGATCAGGTGGGCTAAATTAGACAAGACGCCGAGACGTGCCGTGCCGTGGCCCTCCAGGACCAGAACCCAACACCGACCCCCCCTCCCCCGTACCGCGTTACGCAGCTTTCAGCTTGAACAAGCTTTAGTCTGACCAGAAACTCTGACCGCAGCAGGACTCGAGCCCTAAACCAAGCGCACGCGTGCACAAAACAAGGAACTGGAACGCCGAGGGCTGAGTCAGGGGGAACGAAAAGGACGGCGCGCCGACTCCTTCCACGCGTCCTGCTGCTGGAAACTGAAATATTACACAAGGCTCTGTTGTGGGAGATGACCACATGATCGCTTATGACCCCACGCAACTCAGTAGAAGATGCGGAAACTGCAACAACAAACAGAATGTTCCAGAAAGGGCAGGACGTTGCGAAATGTTCTCTAAAGCCAGTAAACACGAGCATTACGCGTTGTGACATTCTAGAAGTGTCAGCGTCGCCTACTCGGTCACTCGTGTCAGTGAGAGGACTCCACAAACCAGTCAGATGACAATACGGAGTAGGAGTGCTGAAATAAATCACACAATCGACGCATCGCGACGCACCGACGCAGTGGCAGACCATAAACGATTAGAACCGGTTATAAAAATGATTTCCGGTTTCACTGCTGAAATCATTTTTTTAAAAATTATTACATTTTACTTATGTTTTAAAACATTTCTTGATGATTGGGCGTCTTTATGAATAATGAATTTTAGGGAAATATCTAAAAAAAAATACAGCCTGAGTAGTGGTCCCTGGGGCTGAACCAGTTGAAAACTCTAGTTACAAAGAAGAAATGATGGGACGCGTCAGAATACGTCGAGATGTTGAAGACATGATGATCATAATTGAATGGAATCGTGAGACCAGTGCAGATTCACACCTCTACTAGTGTGGAAAATAACGAGACTGTCCTCAAAGCGTTTCACACGGAAGAGCGAACGTGGCGTGACGAGAAGGGCGTCGGGAGCTGAGCAGCGTGATGCAGAAGCGCAAGTGAAACTAAAAACTGAGGTCTGGCAGTGAGCCACCAATGCAGTCAGACTTCATTCTGTATGTTCTTCATATTGCCGTACTGACAGGAGGGCAGCAGCGTTTCATACCTTTAATGACAATACCGTAAAGCACGTGGTAAAATAAAAAGCCCTGCTCATTGTCTTGTCATTAGCGGTATTTAAATCGCACTGTCGTGCGCTGTTTAATGGTAACAATCCAGACTCAGCCTCACCCTAGAACGATCTGGCGTAGACGCGCTCTAGAGATGAAGCGAAAGTGAGTGATTATTTGTCACTGTGTACACGGCCCAGCACACAACGCACCACAACGAAACGCGACCACCGTGAAGGACACGCTGACATGGACGGCAGCGCGTGGGGACGGTACCTTGCTCACGAGCACCTCAGTGGTAGCTTTATCTGTCCGGGATTCGAACCGGCGAACTTCCAATCATCATAATCGTCATGAATGTCACCATCACAAACTTGCATGAAACATGGTGAAATAATCTGGAGGCTGTATTGCTCATCCACAACTGACCGTGCAGTGAACTTGACCCTGTGCACGGGTTTTCGGTTGAGCGAACGCTTGCGTGAACAGGACACTTAAAACACTTGTGGACGGCTCACCGAGTTTATTGGAAGACGTGATAATGTCCATGGGGACGAACGAATCGAGATCCGCATCCATAATCCCCAGGGGGTCCAGCTGGGCGACGTGGTGCCCGCGTATCTGTAACAACGCAGGATTTCAGGAGAGAAGCAGAGAGAGAGAGAGAGAGAGAAGACAGAGCCACAGCCAGCAAAAGTAGGGGAAAAGAAGACGGTCGTCCGAAGCAACATGACAGGACACCAGTGGAGAAATAGGACACAGCGGAGGAGTAAAAATAAAGCAGGCAGAGAGGACGAGAAAGAGGATGGGGAACAGGAAGGAGGGGAAAATTAAAAGTGAAATTAACACACTGGTCACGGACGGTCCACACACACACACGGTGCAGGCCGTTCTCACCGATGCACTGGCACCCGAGAGTAACTGGGGCCACGGCAAAATCTACACAACTGTTCCCCAAAGGGTTGAGTTTGGCCACGTGGTGACCTCTGACCTGCGAACAACGCAACAACACTCAAAAGAGCAGGAGACTGAAGCAAGTGGGTGGATTATCAGTTCTCGACTGAATTTGTTCTCACACTTTTCCAAAATACCTGATAGCAAGGGTCGACTGACTGTCGGGGCCGATATTATTCATTCTGACGTTTATCGGAACGCACTGCTTCATTTAACGCCGCGCCCACAACGATCTCTGGCTATACACCACACGAGAGCTAGGTTACCTGGAGAGCGCTGAGCAGCTACGTTTTCTTCAACACAAGCTGCTGCTGCTGCTTAATTTGGAATACTAAAAAGTTTCAAATTTTCAGTTTTATAATGCCACTAAAATGTGTATTTAGTTCATTTAAAACTAAATTAAAATAACGTAAATTTTTTTATAAACAAAGTTATTTCAATAAGGTTTTGTATTGGTGTTCGGTGTTTCCTTTTGTTTGCATATCTGTTCTCGACCCCGTTACATAGCAATAATCGGTATCGATATCGGCCCAAAAAACCAATATCAGTCGACCTCTAATAGCAACGATCCTCATTCACCAAACAAAATTAGCTCTTAAAACACGTGTGCGCAAAATCTGGCTTCTGTGATTTGTCCTCCATTTTTGGAGTTTAACAACATGAGGAATCTAACGTGCAGCTCCCTTAGTAAGACATTTTAGAAGTTGGTGAATGAGGCCGTATTGTGCTGGAGAATGGCTTAACTGATTCACCGTCTGTTAAAAAAGAAAATGCATCGAAATTACACAAACTGCCAACTTTCTATATTAAAAATATTTATTTATTCAATATGTAATTCCATAAAAACACACATCAACGGATTGCAGTGGTACCTCGGTACTCTAATCCCAAAAGGTTTGCTTTCCAAGGACGTTTTCCTCATAAGAGTCAAGGTTAAAAAATGAATCCCCTCAAAAATACACCAACACTCGTTGTTTTATGTCTAAGTACAAAACAAACGATTTAATTCTGACAATTTCCATCAAAAACAATGTTTGAGTGTTGTAACTATTGTTGGAAATTTTTACAACTTTTAATATAAATAATATAATGTTGCAGCTTCGGGACGTCCAGGTAGAGACGCCGGTCAATTGATGGTTCTCATACAAGTTGGTTTGGTGTCAAGTCGAAGTACAAAATAGAAGCTCGAATTCTGACTTTTGTGATGGAAAATACTGTTTGAATGACGAATTGTTCGACTTTTATTCAAAATATTGCGCTCTGTGCAATTTTGCAGTTTCCTTTATAAAACATGACGCGGTGTTGGCATCGTCTTGCGAGACTTTGTTCGTACTCCAAGCTCCAGTTTGCCCCCCAAAAAATCATTTGTATTCCAAAATGTTCCAGCGAGGTACCACTGCATCTGATTTCTTATATGTGCACACATTGTCCTGTAACAGAACGTGATTCTAAACACTTTATAACGTGTGTGTGTGTGTACCTGGTAGGCGCGGATGAGGGACTGCACGGCCAGGTGGTCCTCCACCAGTTTCTCCACGTTGGGTTGAGCTCCGAGCAGCTCCTGCACCTGAGACAGTCCCGAGACGCTCACTCCCACCGGAGGAGGGCTCTGGTAGGCGGCTCCCGGTGGCGCGCCCGCGTTGGCGTTGCGGAAGAAAATGTCCCAAGACTGCATCCAACAGGGGGGCGGTGGGGGGGAAACATCAAATTAGCATGTTAGAGACCCTTAAATAAACGGGTTTCATCTAATCCCATGTTTTTCATGCTTATATCATCATACTAATAAGTGTGGTAGTAGGCGGCTCGGGACGCAGCCCATGCGCGAGCTCACATTCACTAAGTGAGACAGTGTTAGTTTTCGCGTGTGCAGAGTTGAGCGTAAAGACGAGAGATCTGTCCGATGCCGATGACGTTAAAAAAGCAATTATTGGCCAATTTCGATGCCATCCGGCAGACGCTACCGCAGCTTCAGGACTCGATCCACCAGAATGCGTGACAGCTTTTTCCCACAAGCCATCAAACTCTTGAACACACTTCCCCCCGCCACACACACACACACACACACACACACACACACACACACACACACACACACACACACCATGAACTGACTCTGTTGGACCTCTGCACTTTACACATCACACTGCAAAAAATGAAATCTTAACAAGCCAGAAAATCTTAAAAAGAAAAAAATAGATCTTGTTTTTTTATTTTACGAATAACTGACTTGACCAGAAACGTTGGCTACAATTATCTTATTAAGAAAAATGTATTGATTATAAGCACTTCTTAAAATGAAATAAGAGATTGAACTAAGAGAACTGAAAGGTTTTCATGCTCTCCACTACCAGTTAAGAAATTCATGACAACTTTGCTTATTTTTACAATACAATGTATTATTAAAGCTAAAAACATGGAAAAATGGAAAGATTTTTTTTTTCTTGTTTTGGGAGACCTTTACAAGATAAATTTTATCACTATATTGGCAGATCATTTTGTTTGATTCTGGAACCTTTTTTCTTATCATCCTTTTCTTTTTCTTATTTTCCGACACCGGTTTTTTGCAGTGCACCGTTGCTGTGATGCACATGCTGCTATACGGACTCATCTCATTCATGTTGCCCTGAAACTGTCTCTGAAAAGATGTTTAAGAATAATGTCTATATTTACAAACTGTACAGTATCACTGTTGCTACAACACTGCCATAAGATTTGCACAATTTCTGCACTGCCGCTACTTATTTCTCTTTCTTCTTCTATTTCTAGTTTAAAGTTTATATTTAATATGACATTTCTAGCTTAAAATGCATATTTTGTGTTGTATTTATATATTGTTTATTCCATGTGCCCTAGCTGTTCTTTGTAAAAAATACACTGTATTTCAAATAAAACTTCTTACTGAGCAAAACAAAAAGTGTACTAAATTTACTTTACACTGGCATTTTTAAGTGACATCTTTTATGTTATTGTGCAAAAACATTTGTCAAAATACTATTTTCCCAAAATTGTCTCTGTACAAAAATAACTTTAAAACTACTTGAGAGAAAAACAAAGACCTAAACATTTGCTTTGCAAAAATTTGAGTTAATCTCCACATCTTTCCAGGAGCTTATTTGCTTCATCCATAAAGTGAAAGCGAAGCGAGTGAGTGAACACACCACAGCACAGCAAGGAACTGTGACCTCTGCGTTTGACCCATCCGTGAAGGAGCAGTTGGCTGCTAACATGAGAGCGCTCGGGGAGCAGTGCTTGGGGACGGTACCTTGCTCATGAGTACCTCAGTGGTACCTTTACCGGTCCTGGATTCAAACTGACAACCTTCTTATCACAGGGCAAACGCCCTAACAGTTGCGCTACTAATTAACTGCCACCACTGGGGCGCCTCATCATGACCCTTAACCCCGAGTCTCTCCGGGTCCAGACAGTCCCTGTAATTAGGAAATAAACAGTGACCTCTTTCTCTCGTAAGATCTCTCCACTCCTGACCCTAAAAACCAGCTCGACCCTGGTCTGATAACACTTCACCTCGGCATGACTCAACATGCTGGAGCCTCTGTCCGAACTAAACGTCTAATTGGATTTCCTGCGTTGAGAGAAGCTAAGAAGCTCAGCAGGTTAAATTTGTAACGCTGGACAGCGGTAATGGAACGGGAACGAGGCATCGTGACCCGTTTGTCAGGGCTGGGCGATATGACCTCACACCAATATCACCATTAATTAAACACATTAGCTTGATTATGGTTAATAAACAATTCTTTCCCTTGGGGTTTAATTAATTGTGCCCTCATAGTTTAAACCTGTACTGTAAATGTGACCCTGCACGGCAAAACCAGACGCTTGTCGCAAATGTTCAAAATTGAGTTATGTTTTCATGAAAGGGCATAAATCAAGCTTCAAAACGATACCTATATGGAATGAATGGGACGACACATGACTGAGATATCAACATTCAAAGGAGTCGGGTTTCTCCTGTCACGCCAAGTGAGAAACGGAGAAATCTGCCTTTGAAGTTGACCATCGCCGTAGCACTCACAGACGCTTGGTGCGGTCGCGGCTATGTTTGCATTTACGCTAGCCTACGCTGCATTCACAGCCACACGGATAGCCTACCTGCGTTAGGTTAACTGAACTCAGGAGACGAAGACGGATTCCGGAGAAATATCTTCACGCTAGTCAACAAGTGGATTTAGCGTAAATATTGAAGTAGAGCGGTCAAAACAGAAACTTTTAACATTCTGCTGGAATTGAATTCCTCACCTCAAGAAAGTCACGTTTTTAGGATGGAAAGGGGAAGTTTTTCAGCCAAATTTATTCACAACAGTACAGTATAGACCTTCCACTGTTTCAAAACACTAAAAACAGGATTTATTATTCTGACGAAAGAGCGCATATCTTTTGAATTTTAAAATAACTGAAGGAGACGCGCACAGACTGCACTCGGTGACAAGAGTGAGGTGACAAGACACATAATAGCATGTTTTTAATACAGTACAGGAACACAGAGTTCAGTATGTGACAGTACAAGGACACAAAGATCCTGTGTGTTTATGTACCGTCTCTATTGATCGCACAGCCCTGCACCACTTTTTAACGTCCGATACGGATATCAGAATATCTGCCGACACGATACAAATCTCGGAGTATATTTTAAACAGAAAACAGTCTGAAGAAACACTTGGCTTAAGTACTGTTTTCTTAACTAAAACAATGTCATAATTACACACCCGTATGCATATGCTAAATTATTTATTATTAAAATAACATCTCAAAAATTGCAATTTAGTGACGCTCCCTAATCCTGCGGCGCTTAAACCATCAGGAACACAGAGATTGTGAGTGAGAGCTGGTGTTGTTAAGGAAATTAAACAGTATAATGGTGTGATGTGCTTTTCGGGCTTGTAGTCTGTTGTGTTGCTTGTTCTGCTCATTGTCATATCAATATGTAGGAATCAGTGTGAATGTTGAACAGCCAGCTTTACCACAGTCACACTTCCCACATAGAACCAACTGAGTGCGCTCACATTTACAGATCAGCTTCATAGATCGGCCCAATGCCACTGATACCCCATCCAGCTGTGTGAGTCGTTATCAGACCAATATCACATCCACGTGTCGAATCGGTGGCATCTCTAATATCGGTGCTTACTTTTGCCCTAAAACACAAGTCTACGCCAAGCTCGGCGTTCCAAAAGTTACAGTTGTTTCATCTTCCCGCATTGGGACAGTGGTAGTGTAGCGGTTAGGGAGCTGTCCCCGCTGATGCGAAAGCTGGTGGTTCAAATCCTGGACCGGTAAAAGCCACCACTGAGGTAGTCATGAGCAAGGTAACACCCCTAAACATCTGCCCACTGCTCTTTTGAGGAGGGGCCAAATGCAGAGATAACAATACACTGTGCTTTACTACTGTGTTGTGGTGTGTTCACAATGACAAATAATCCTTCGCTTTATTTCTTAATCCACAGCTTACCTTATGTACACTCTTGGGGTTCTCCAGCCAGGCGTAATACATCTCCTCCACGTAATTAGAGCTGGTCCCATTGAGGAAGGGCTCGGCGGCAACCGGTGCCGTGTAGCACCTCACGTGCTGAAACGTCCTCGGCTTCCCGGCCGCCGCCTGCCTCCACTGTAGCTGCTGCTGCTGCAACTGTGCGACACTCCGGGCGCTCTGCGAAGCCGTGAGAGGCCGAAGCCTTGCGGCACAAGTCCTTAAGCGATACATCGCAGTCCCTTAAAAATAATCGCCTTGCCGCTCCTCCGCCTCTCTGAATCCGCGGCGTAGGAAACTCCTTACAAAAAACAAACAATCTGTGTCGACTGAAAACGCTTGCCGGTCCGGTCCGCCGCTCCGAGCCTGTCTTTCAAGTCCTTGCAGGTTCTTGAGCTGTGTTAAAAACAAGCAAATGTTTACCCAACAAGTACTGGAAAAGGACAGGGCATCATTACCGGTGGGAGAAGCATGATTTGGGAATGAAAATCTGGCCTGAGTCAATCACAAACACAGCTTTAAAGAGGGTGTGGAGTGCAGCGGTTTACGAGAGGGACGGCCGGGTTAGAGAGACACAAAAGATTCCAAGTCTTAGAATCAATTCATCCTTATCTAGCAACTCTTTGTTTCCGTACTTTTTATTGCGTACCTATTGATGTGCATCTTAGCAGAACTTTAGTCAGCAGCTCCTGGTTTAAGTCTGTGTCTTCTTTGCGGTTTGCATTGTAATTATGCTCAGGCCGAAATGTACACACTTGTCATATCCTGTAACGCTGGCTGCTGTTTGTGTTCACGACTGAAAGACGAAAGGCGTCAGAAAAGTGCATTTACAAAAATCACAATTTTGTTTCCATGCCGGTGAGTTAAAAAGTTACTTATACAGCTACAGATCTTATCTCCATATGAATAGAAAACTTTATTATAATTTTTAGCCAAAGTTCCCTTGCTTTTCAACATACTCCTTCCTTCATTGCATGAACTTCTATGCTTTTGTCTAAACAGCAAGCAACTTTGAGGTACTGGCTCATCTTCCGTTTAGTCCCAATCTCGCCCGTTTGGAGACATTTAAGGGCCTTCCGGATTCACCTCGGAACAAGAAACGAAGGAATTTCTTGGTACATTTTATCTCCCATTAGGGCATAAAGAAGCCTGTGCAACGACAGAAGAACTGTGGGAAAACGCTGTGATTTTAAATGTCTGGAAATGAAAATAATCCATTTAAAAATAAAGTAACACACACCAACAAAATCAATCAATCAATGGATGGATCTTTAGCCTTCTGAAATCTGACTTCCAGGGAGGTAGCAACCTTGGGTCGAAGGTCACCGCTGTAAGCCTGCGACCCCCATTAAAGGTAAAAACTATGATCTGAGACATTTACTGCATAAAAGTATGATTGTAATTGTAGTTTTCTCCATTTGACTGTTGTTACGATATTCGCACATATTACTGAACTCCTCACATAGTTAGCTTAGACTTGATAAAGATACTATTATTATTTAATAGACTGTCTGTCATGAAATTATTCATATTCAACTGCTGTACATTTTATGCACATTAAATGCAAAAAAAGACAACCCCAGGACTGGGGGTTCAATTCTACATATAACTAAATCTCTTTTTCTATGTGTAGTTCAGAGTTTTTCTTTGTAGTCTTATCGTCTATTTGCATAAGGGTATAATATGTGCCTTATTTGTTCTCTGTACTCTGTAAAAGCTGGATTCATGTCGTCTCGTCTGTGTGTCTGTGTAAACAGCTGAGATGACAAAGTTTACTGAGGAGGAAAACGTCGACAAACAAGATGTATAACATTTTAACATAAAAACCAGCAAAACCCCTTGCAAAATTTCTAAATGTAACCACGCCCGAAAGTTGATCTTGTTCTGAAAGTTCGTATAAACAACACACTAGAATTACGTTTTGCGACGTTTCCCCCGCTCAGTATTTACTATTATACACAGGAAAATAGCCCACATTAAGAATTAGCCAAATCGTCAAGCACCGGCTCAATAAAATAACGCTGGACACAAACATAAGACTTTAAAATCTCACAATTTCACCGAAACGTCACGAAAAATAAAGACCTTTCTTTACTTTCTAATTTTGTCAACAACATTCTCGACTTTTAAAGTTCTAAGATCTAAATAAAACCAAACGTGAAATAATATGACAAACTTTCAACGTAAAAAATGCAATAAAACAGGATCTGTAAGGGGTTTTAACTAAAAGAAAATAGTTATAGGTTGTTATAGTAACTGGCTACGTCCTTATCGCAACACCAGCGCGCAAGTTTGACACGAGTACTGCAGAGCGCATTCAATTCAAATTCTTACGCTCTGTATAGTGCACTAGCTACGAGGTGAAAAGTCCGTGCTCCAAGCGGTAAACGAGAGCCCTAGATAGGGAACAGGTAGCCGTGTAGAACACGTCTTACTAGCCGGCTATCACGCGACCCAGCCGAGCTAGCCGACTAACTGCAGCCAACACGCTGAATCGGCGCATAGACGCGATGATAAAACTCGATACTGATGAACTTCTTTTGTTATTTGTGAGAGTTTCGATGCTCACCTTCAACTCGACGCGCGCAGGAGCTGTGTGGGGTTTTGGGAGAAAGTGCGGAGCCGCAGGGGAGCCGGTCTGCTGCTGCTGCTGCTGCTTTTCTTCAACTTTCAAACGCGGGACTTCGGGCTGTTACGTCATCGGGGCGTGGCCTCAGCGCAGCAGCCTGACGTCGCATTACGTTAGCATTAGCAGCGTCCGCTTGCGTCGGGCGAAACTTCTTTCCCTCTTTCTGTTATTATTCTCTTCGTTGTTCATTCATCTTCTTTTTGTTCCTTTCAATCGTTACACATGTTTGTATATGGTTTGGGACATGGTTTCCTTGCTTGACATTTTCAGTGGGTACTTATTCTTTATTGTTCTGTCCTTGTTTCTTTGTGAATTGAGCAGTCGTGATGCGAGCAGTTTTCTTCAGGATGAATAAAGTTTTCTGATTCTGATTCTGATTTCAATTAGCCCAAACTGCACTGTCAGTTTTTGGCCACAAGAGAGAGCCACAATTAAGAAGACGAGTTCACAAATTTTGGCCACAAGAAGGCGTCTGCATTAATGTTGTCATTTCCTATTTTGGCCACAAGGGAGTGCCACCACTAATGTGTCATTCCCTTTTTTGGCCACTAGGAGGCACCGCTGTTAAGGTTGTTGTTCCCTATTTTGGCCACAAGGAGGCGTCTCCATCAAGGCCGTCATTCCTTATTTTGGCCACAAGTAGGATTGTAACCCACAACCTTAGTCCAGATTCCAGTCATTGCTTATTTTGGCCACAAGGAGGCGCCACCACTGTGCTATTAGTTTTCTTGTGGTTAGTCCATTCTGCAGCTCACACTTTAATAGCTAGTTCAACTTTAATCAGCAGACATGTCTAGAAGCAGCTCATATCTCTTTATATGTTCTTCACACCATTTCTTCAGGAAGAAGTCGTTAATTAATGTGTATATTTGAATCGGCTGGAACTTAAAGAACAGATTTATCATGAATTAGTCGGCGTCGCTCACGTTGGTCTTGCAACGTTAATAAAAATAAAGAAAGTATTAAGACACTGCTGACTGATGAGATCAGAGAACAAACGCTGGCTCTAAAGGTCTCGTTAATGGATAACAGACTTTCTGAACTTTTCGCTGGATTTTGAGACATCTTTATCACAGCAGAACAGCACTTTTTTACATCAATTTCAGCAGCAATAAAAATATCCAACAACGAAAGTAATATTGTTTTTATTCATATCATATTGACATATTGATAACATCTTAACACATTTTCTTTAAGTTATAGGGAGAGAAAATTCTGAAGAACAGGTAGTACACACACACACACACACAATAATAATAATAATAATAATAATAATAATAATAAATAAAGAGAAACATGTGACCAATAATTAATTTTGTAATAATCATAAAAGATTCACAACCTGATTTTACATTAGAGATTATATACACATTTCCTCCAAAATGAGACCTGAAAATGATAATCTTGCAAAGGCTCAGCTTTGTAGAAATTAAAAAGAGAAGAGGAGCAAATCTAACCAAGAGTGGGAAAGAAAGACTTAAGTATCAAGAAGGAAACACAAACAGATATTGGCTTGATGTTGTACGAGCAGCAAGGTGTCATTATTACTGGAACACAACATTAATACACTATCCTCATACACACACACACACACACACACACCAAGAGCTTATTACACCACTCCTAATTTAAAACTAACTTCTACATATTAACAGGCTCTCAAATTTACCAGTCGGGATTTTAGTAGGAAATCACACTTTATAGAAAGATATTCCAGAAAATAAATCAGGAACAAAATTATTTTTGCTGAACTGTTATTAAGGTTTCCGAGGCGTATAAAAATCTAGGTAGTGGCAGCTCTAAACCTCAGTATCAAAATTTGCATACAGAATCCTCTCAAATCACCCGGAATATTACGTTTTGAGCTAAACGTATCGGTGAAAATATTATTTTTGGAGGTAAAGTGTATGGAGAAGTGCTATATTTATTTATATTTTTCCACTAAGAGAGAAATCTCATGGCTTAAATGGTTTAAGAATCAACCCACGCTGCTCAGACAACAACAAAACCCTGTACAAAAGCATGCCATACAATCATCACGACATTTCACCGTCGCCATCGTCTTCATAATCGGACAAAAATAGTTATGCACTTACAAAGCTCTTAAAAACGTTAGCGCGGCAACAAATCACCAGCATTCAGTAAAAAAAAGAGAGAAAATGAACAATGAAAAAAAATCACCAAAAAGTTATGTTTGTAAAGTTCATGCAAGTTACTTGCCACCTACAGCGTGTTATTTATCATCACTACATCGCAGTTGTACGAGAAGATAATGTACGAGAATACGAGAATTTTGTTAAAAAGTTAAAACCTCTTAGTTTCCAATAAAACTCTTGCAGTAATACTAAAACACAGAAGAAAGGAGGAACAGCACGAGACCAGAGGAGCGCTCACATGCCGCTTCGCTTTCACGCTTCCTTTCAGGGGCCACGTTTTTGCACGGTTTATACATCATATCTTTAACCCCCCTAAAAGGTGAAGCGTGCGGGTCGCTGATGATCCTACAAAAAAACATATTCACATCTCAGAATAATACAAAAAGAGAGAAATTATTTTCTTCCAGTGAGTTCCAGTGACGGATGGCGTAAGGTACGAACGACTGTGAGAGTAGGAACAGCAGACTTCTTCATGGTCATCTTCGTTTTAAAAAATGAACGGACGCACTCATAGAAACACACTTTTCCACTGCACTGGTGCTGGCAATCTGTGTTCCTGATGCTAACCACCGCGCCAGGCACCGATACCAGTCCAGTGGGAAAGAGTCTCATACTCAACGCATCAGAGCTTTTATGAGAGTAACATTTTCACATTCAAGACGTCAAACCCAAGAGTTCGCTGCCATAAATCTGTCACCACGCAGGGTCTCTAAAAGAAGACAAAAATACATCCTTCCACCGCATAAATCAAAATCTAATACCCTGCAGATACAGACAAAAACGTAGGAACGTAATTAGCCTCGTTAACGTCTCGGGGTCGGAGCGTCGGCGTAAAGGTGCATGAGTAGACATGGACGACCAGATTTTGAACAATACATAAACTGTCTTTGTCTTCAAGCTTTAAAACATCTTACTTTTCCTCACATAATACAACTCTACGTCCAAAATATCATCCAAAATAGAATCTAATACTCTAATAATCAGTGCAATAAACTAAGAGCAACTTTTGAAACCCTCAACCTTCTAAATTAATTATTTGTTTGTACATAAGACTACGGAGGCGCCACAAAGAGCAGGACTTTTGCCTGGAACGAGCTTCGGCGAATCAATAGTGACCCCGAGTCTGATTAACTGATTAAAAGCTGCGTCCTCAACACTCAGTCGTGGTAAAAGTCAGACCTTTAGATTTTACAGACTTTGAGGCAAAAAAATCGCACCCTGTCTTTCTCATATCCTCAAACAAATCCTCTACAACGTCATAACTAAAATCCAAGATTCTTGGAGGGAAGGAAGCCTTGAAATGAATAAACAACCGACGTCAATACTAGGAGTCGACCGATTTATCGGTCTGGTTGATTATCGGCGTGGTCGAATATCGGTGCCAATGTTTACCATTAAAAAAAAAAATGTAATGACCAATTTTATGAATTAATTTTTGTTAATTTTATTGGTACGTCATTTCTTAAACCCATTTGCCAATAAAAAATGAACTGGGAATAATTGAGAGATATTGTCAAATTGACTTTTTGAATTGTTTTACTTTCTGTTATTATAAAAGATTCTCAGAATTAAATATATGTTAAGAGCTATTTGTGTTAAAAGGTATTCTAAAATTTGACACCAATTTTTTTTTCCCAGCAGACATATACAGGAGAAAAAATATTGGCTTTCAATCTTCTTAATTAATAATAATCAGTATTGGTATCGGATGTGAAAACACATATCGGTCGACCTCTACTTAATAACACGACTCTTACAGATACAGCTTCAACAGAACAACATCAATACTTAAAATGACAAATTGTAATAATAACCCTATTAACCGTGATATTAATAATAATACAGCAATAACAATATAGTACTTTATTAATGCGCTATAGGAGTTGGGAGTAGTCAGGGCACGTGGGACGTAAGGCCAGTGGAGACGCGAGTGTGTGGAGTGTGTGTGTGTGGATTCTGGGGGGCAGTAAAGGCGTGGTAAAGGCAGGTTTAAACACTGGACCATGTTTTGGGGGTGTGTAGAGTCTGCGCTCGCTCTCCAGAACCGATCTGTGTGTCGCGAGGAGAGAAACTTGGCGTTGAAGCGGTGAGTGTGTAGCCACGGTTTCGAGGGTTTGATGGGGTCAGGGTCGGGGGTCGGGGGTCGGAGGTTGTGGTGGAGAGTGGCCCAGCGGGTTTGTAGTTCTGCATGCGAGTGGTGATATTTGCGGTCAGTGCTGGAAGGCTGGGCGGTGCTCTAACGCTGGATTTTTTACCCCCGCAAAATGCCATCGCCGGTCCTCTATTCGCCGCCCCCGCTTCTCCTAATTCATGTCCGACTGCAGTCCCACTCTGTGGAAAACACACACACACACATCATAAAGCGACTCAGCAAAAGCACTGGAAGTGACTTAACGGTAGCCCTATAAGTGACTCAGCAAAAGCAGCTGTAAATATCAAGTACACTGTGACTCTATTTTGTAATTACAATGTTGTACTGCAATTACTGCATTATTACTGTAATTATCAAATACACTGTGCTTGCTGTAGAAATATAAACTCTGCTGTAGCAACTTCATACTTCAGTGAAGGGTTTTACAGTGTGTGTGTGTGTGTGTGTGTTACCTTCACTGGAGTGGGGCAGCAGGGGCTCCGGAGCAGTGGAAGTGCACGTTCTGCCACTTGGAGTCGCGCCGGTGCCAGACTCGCGTCTCTTCCGACTGGCTGCTGCGAGGTCGGCCCTGAGCGTCCACGAACTGCGTGAGGCGGATGTATGCGATGCAGGCAGCGTCCTCCCCGATCAGGTGCACGTGCGGGTTCAGGATGGTGGTGTGGATCGGCTTGCTGTTCTTCGACAGCACTGCGGCAAATCACGCCAAAAAAAGATGGGCAGTTACTCCCGGGCGTCGTAGCCGCAAGTTCCAAGTTCCCTACGCTTGGCTTGATTTTATATACGTTTGATTTGCAACTTTCTGTTTATATTTTTACAGTAAAAAAGGAAAAGGATTTTGAATTTCGATTTTTTCGACAACACACGGTCACACACTCACAGTTCTCAAAGTAGAACCGGTGGAAGTCCATTCCCTCGACCAAGTTGCCCAAAGCCTCCGGTTCGAAAGAGGTCAGGCCCGGGTCGCAGATCTTCCTGCAGCAAAACAGCATTTATTAAACATTGCGTAGCTTTATCACACACATTAATCACAACCCGAATCAACGTAGGACTGTGCGATATGACAATATCAGATGACGAAATAAACAAGTCGAGACAACACTACCTCTAATGCCCAACATTTCCAGAATCGCATAAAAAACCAGCCTAAAGCATGACCTTAATAAATGCTTACGCTTTTAAGTTAAGTTTAGTGAAAGGTTAATTAACACTGTGAACACAGCCAACTAATTATTTACAGCAAATCCACTGCATCGTGATATATCGGTATCATTATCGTGATATGGGATTTTGGTCATATCGCACGGCCCTAGCACAAAAGTCGGAATTTGATGATTAAGTGTGAGAGCAGAACGGCTGGTGTCTGGTGTTGTTACGCCGCATTAAAATGCAGTGACTCACGCGTAGGCCTCGAAGTCTCCGTTGTTCACCGCTTCAATGAGCTGCTCCGTGATCTTAATGATCTCCTGTTTGCGTGCTGGATGCAACACACACACACAAAGAGAGGCGCAGCGCCCACAGCGTCACACAGACCAAAGGTCAAACATCCCGACGCCCACCCTCGTCATTTTCAGCACTCAGGCAGGCGAGTCAGACAAAAGCTCCAAATGCAAAACAGGAACGCTGATCATCCTGGACTAGTTTTATTTGAGATAACGCAGCACTGGAGGTGTAAAAATACAGACTTGTCGCATGAGAGAAAACGTACTGCCATTTTCACAGCTGTAAAACACAAAGCACAAGGCACTTTCTCACTGATAGTTTCGTGTGAGCACTCAATTCTTTCTCGTGAGCATGTGACACTTTCTCGTGAGCATGTGATACTGTCTTGTCAGCACAAGATACTTTCTTGTACTTTCTCATTATCACAGATACTTTCTCACTGATATTTTTGAGCCCCTAAAAAGGCTGGCGAGGACAAAAATAAATAGGAGTATAGCATGGTCACGAGAAAGTATCTTGCTCAGGAGAAAGCATCACACGCTCAAGAGATGTCAGATGCTCAACAAGCAGGAAGCTGAGAACATTGAGAAGATCTGCTGCATTCCTCCGTAGAGAGGCAGCAACGCTAAGAACCTGCCCTCCGTCGTCGGTGACGTTCCTCAAATTCGGACGGCAACTCACCTGACAGCATCTCACTCATCTCGCTTGATCCAGGCACTCATCCTCTGGCACATCTCTCTCTCTCTTTCTCTTTCTCTTTGTTTCTCTCCCTCTCTTTCTGTCGCCAAATTTCCCTCTGGCATCTGTGCTCATGCAGGACATACACGCTTCTCAAGAACCAGCCAAACCACTAGAGTCTCGTCGACAAGGCGCACGTCGGTTTTCGATCCCTCGTTCATGCTCGCGGTGCCGCGTTTCTCCCTCCCTCCCTCTGTTCATTAAGAGTGTGAAGTTGGCAGAGCTCAGTGTGCTATTCCCGTCCCTCAGCCCTCAGATAAGCCTCTATCTGCCTCTCTCACTCCTTCCATCCCTCCTTCCGTGGCTTCCTGTCCCGCTTAGCTTGTGCAAACACCACAGTCCGAAGCCGAGGCACTTATCTAATACATGCACAACTTCCACAGCCTGTTGTTGGAAGGTTTAAAGAAAAGTCTGGTTAGAAACAGGGTTTAAAACCGAAACGTTTGCTTCAGTTCTTTCCGAGCAGAAATGAAATGTTAGTAAAAAAACGGCGAGGGGTCATTTTCCTGCTGGTTTGCACGAGACATGCTTTGCAGAAAGTGAGTGTTTGTGCAAAACTTTAGCTTTTCTTCATATCTCTAGAAACCTGGTGAAAGAGGCCCCAAAGGATCTAAATCCGTGCCGTTCTGTTTGTAGCCACCGGATGGCGACCTGCGAGCAGAAGTGGATTTTACGGTCAAAAGCCTTTTTGGGGCAACATTTTGGGTGACGTGACCTGACTGATTCCTAACAATGATCAACTCAAAAGCCCTCTTCAGCCGTGATGACTTGACAAATACGTGTGCCGAGAGAAAGCGCTCTGGAAGTGAGGTTTTGAACGCTTTCAGTTTGGTGGACACGGGCCCTAAGATACTTCTTCCTGAGCATGCGATACTTCCTCATGAGTACAAGATGATTTCTCGTTGATATTTTCCCATAAAACAAAATATCTCCTCACTGATATTTTTTCACGAGCACGCCGCGATTTTTGTGAGCGCGCAATGCTTGATACATGCGAGCGAGACGCTTTCTCATTGATACTTTCTCGTGAGCGCGTGATATTTTCTCAAGGGCAAGTGAAAGAGTCGCGTTGTGCTCACGAGAACGTATCAGCTTCTTCTGAGCGTGTGAAACTTTCCCATGAGAACATGATACTTTCTGGTCGATGCTTTCTCACGAGAACAAAATATTTTCTCGTTGATGTTGATGTTGATGTTCTCTCATGAGCACGTGATAATTTCTCATTGAAACTTTCTCGTGAGCAAAACGGAAACGGACTTGAACTCCAAAAAACCAGACGACTGAGTCGTCATTCGTTTTTTTCATTAACAGCTTTGGAAATGAATATGGATAGAAAACATAAATTTGGGTTTTGTTTTCTTTGTTCAATTTTAACGTGAATAATAAATGGCTGAATCATAAATGGATGAAGCAGCTGAGCCGAGCCGAGCTGGAGCTGAGGCCGAGGAGCAGATGCAGCAGCAGCAGCAGTAGCCAGACTTACAGAAGACAGTGGGAGTGGAGCCGGACTCTGAGACAGCCTTAAACAAGCCGCTATGTAGGCCTTCCCCTAACGAGGAGTTAGAAAAGAGGCGGGAGAGACACACAGAGAGAGACAGCGCTGAAAAAAGGAGGACAGCAGTGTGGACACGAGGGGGACAGGAGGAGGAGGAGGAAGAGGAGGAGGAGGAGGGTCCGGAGAGAACCGAGACGAGACGGATGATGGTGACGTATTAAAGGAAATGACAGCAGTCGTAGTATTGAGGTCAAGGCTGGCAGTGCCGGAATAAAGCTGGACGGTCTACATTTTAACCCCAATTCGGACGCCCTGATAGTCGTGGAAGGAACACATTGTTACAAAGCAATACAAGAACAAAAATGACCACAAAGTCAAAAATGATTCACTCTTAGAAAAGATGTGTTAAAATGGACAAATTCGTGCACGTTAACGTGTGAGTTTTGGTTTCGTTGTGTTCATCTGACACTTGACACAGAAAAGTAACACAACGACATGTAAACGTGTATAATATTAACACGTGTGTTGTCCTTGGTTACACATATTGTGTTGAATGCTGTAAAAAAAAATGCACGTTCTTCCTCTCTCCCTCTCTTTTTTTTTCCTGCCTCCTTTCTTTCTGTCTTTCCTTTTTGTTTCTTTTCCCTTTTCTTTCTTCTCTCCGTCAAATAAAAGGCCATATGTTTCATCACTTACGTTTTCTTTATGGCTTTGTGATATCGTCTGACGTTATATTGTATATCGCGGACTGCTGAACTGATATATCGGGATGAAACCGGTGATTTACAGCCCGTCTCTGCACCTCCACACACACACACACACACACAAACTTGTACAATTATCTTTGTGGGGACATTCCACAGACTTCCATAATCTTACCCTTAACCCAGCGTTTCCCAAACCCAGTGCTGGCGAACCACTGCTCTGCACAGATTTGAGTTTCCCGACTCACAGCACAGCTGATGCTACCGATCAGCTAATTAGCAACGTAGGATCAGCGTGCGGCGGTGCAGGAAACACCGAATCTGTGCAGGGCAGTGGTTCGCCAGGACTGGGTTTGGGAAACGCTGCCTTAACCCTAACCTCAGTAACCAAATGCGTATCTTTTACCTCGTTTAAGTGAAAGTCACAATTTGTCATTGTGAACACACCACAGCACACAGTGCACCACAACCAAATGTGACGTCTGTATTTGACCCATCCGTGAAGGAGCAGTGGGCAGCTAACAAACGTCTGGGGAGCAGTGCTTGGGGACGGTACCTTGCTCATGAGTACCTCAGTGGTAACTTTCCCGGTCCTGGATTCGAACCTGCGACCTTCTGATCACGGGGTCAACAGCCTACCGTTACGCCACCACACTTTATTTCTGAAATTAAGTCATTTTTCCTCATGAGGACCTCTCCAATGTCCTCACAAAGCTATAAAAAATGCATAAAAGTGTTTTTAGGGGGCAAAAAGGGTCCAAAATGTCCCCGCAACGCATAAAAACATGGTCCACACCCACACACAAATTTGTGCAACTATCGTTGTGGGGACATTCCATAGACTCCCATAATGACTAGATGTGTATGATTTTACAGCTAACCCTAACTCTAACCTCAGTAACCAAATGCACATCTTTTACCTCTTTTAGTTTCTCAAATTAACTCATTTTTCTTCCTCTCAAATGTCCCCACAAAGCCATAACAAATGCATGAAAGTGATTTTAGGGGACAAAAAGGGCCCAAAATGTCCCCACAACGCATGAAAACATGGTCCACACACACAAACAAACGCTCGTCTCATCCTTCTTCGTCTGCTTTCTGAAGTTAAAAATACTACGCTCAAGGTGCCTTTGCCGTGTCCTGGACCGTGCTTCCCCGGGGAGAGGTGAGGAGTCGGAGTGAAGTCTCTCCGTTAGCGCTGGCGGCGAGAGCGTCCTGTTTATCATCAATAATAATAATCTCATTTCCGCACCTTCTGCTGCGGTGGTGAGGGATGAAGGCCAAACGTGAGTCCAGTCAGTCGATGTCTTCTTCTTTTCTCTCCCTCTGTTTCTTCTCATTATTTTCTTGCCTTCCCTCGTTGTTTTATCTCCCTCCCTCTCTCTTTCTGTCGTTGCTTCCTTCCTTCTCGTCTCCCTTCCCTTTCTGCCGTTCTCTCTGTCCTTTTTGTCTTTCTCCCTCTTTATTTTTCTCTTTCTCTCTGCTTTTCTTCTTTTCTTTCCTTTATTCTAACATTTTTCCCTTCCTCTCTGTCTCTTCTTCTTGTTTCTTTTCTCTCTCTCTCTCCTTTCTTTCTTTCTTTCTTTCCTTTAGTCTTTCTCCCTCTTTCTCCCCCTTTCGCTCTCCTTTTTTCCTGTATTTTCTCCTCCCTCTCCCTTTCTGTTCCTTCTTCTCATTCATCTTCCTCCCTCTTTCCCTTTCTCCCCTTTTTCCTTCCTTTTCTTTCTTTCTTTCCTTTTTACCTTCCTCCTTTGTTTTTCTCCCTTTTTTCCTGTCTCTCATTATCTTGTTTTTCTCTTTATTTGTATATTTCTCACTGCTTTTCTTCCTTTCTTTCCTTTATTCTATCTTTTTTCCTCCCTCTTCCTTTCTGACTCTTCTTCTCATTTCTCTTTTTTCTCTCTCTTATTTCTTTTATTCTATGACTTTTTCCTCCCTCTCCCTTTCTGTCTCTTCTTCTCTTTGTGTCCCTCCATCCTTTCTTTTTTTCTTAAAGTAGTGTTACATCTCATCTCGTCTCAACCCAGTCTCATCTACCGTCTCGTCTCATGAGCTGAGTGTCTCCTCACACCTTTAGTGTATACACACACACACACACACACACACACATATATATATATAAAATATTATTTCCACACAATCAAACCCTACCTTTAACATCCTCATCCTCGATGGTGGTGTTGCTGCTGTCCGAGGACTCCTGATGGAAACACACACACACACACACACACACCAGTTAGTAACAGCTCATGAAAACCCCCCACACACACACACGCACAAGCGACGCTGAAAAACAGAGCACATGGCAACGCGGCATTGCCATAAGAATGAGTGAGAGAACCGTCATCACCACGAATGGAGCCGAAAACCCAGAAGGAGTTGGACGCAGGACAACACTGCAAACAGGAGCGAGAGTTCAGCTCACACACACACACACTCGGACACTCAGAACTTGGCTGTAACACTCCTCTTATTCATGTAAGATTCTATTTTCTTTTCATTTGTTTTTATCCGTCGTATTTGTAATTTTTATCATTTTACACTTATTTATATTCCAGGTGCTAATTCTACAACTTTTATTTTTACATCATTTCATACTTAATGTAAAGCACCTTAACAACAACAACAACAACAATAATAATAATAGCCAGCGGCGATAGTAGTCCCATACAAAGTGGTGGCACCATAAGACTGACAAAGCTTTGCATACACGTGAAATGCTCACGATGAAGTATCTTTGAAGCATTTACACACTTTGATCTACATAAGACACGACTAAACCTTGAAATGCTACGTGGAAACATGCAAGAAGCACATTTACACACTTTGGTCTACCACATAAGACACTGACAAAGCTTTGCATGCACTTGAAATGCTATGTGGAAACATGCGAGAAGCACATTTACACACTTTGATCTACCACATAAGACACCGACTAAACTTTGCATACACGTGAAATGCTACGTGGGAACATGCTAGAAGCACATTTACACACTTTGATCTACCACATAAGACACCTACAAAGCTTTGCATGCACTTGAAATGCTACGTGGAAACATGCGAGAAGCACATTTACACACTTTGGTCTACCACTTTGTACAAATCAGATTTCGGCCATGTTTTCAATAATAGTGATTGTTGATCTGCATGATATTTTAGTATGAGCTAGACCCATGTGTTGAGGTGTTCACTGTAAGTTTTTGAGCTTCTAGGCCATACGGTGTAAGAGACACAGGCAATAATGTCACGTCAGTGCCCTTCTATCTGGAATAGCGCCACCTAGTGGCCAATGTTGACACAACTCACAGCACTTGCACAAATTCACATGTTACATACTGCATACAAGTTTGGTACACATACACTTCTGGGTTCAGGAGTTATTACAGTTTAAGTGTTAATATGCAATGACGGTAACATTAATTAGCATATGACAGCCATTTTCATTAACAAATCACAAATGTTTTTGATAATTATTGACCAGGACCATCTCCTGTGTCAAATGACACCATGCACGTGCACATGGGTTGAAAAACCACACACTGGTTGAAAAGAGTTCAATTCTATATTAATGCAAATTATATACGAAGAAAATGAGTTGGGATGACAAGGTGCACATTTCCAAGTTCAGCACATAGGGCAGGATACAGCAATCGAAAGACATTTTGCTCCCATGTTGCTGAGTCACAATACTGCCAAATAGGATGCTATGACCTTTGTAGGCCGTTAGAGAAACATAGGCTTCAGAAGCCAATTTGCTGTTATTTGGCCCTACAGTGGCCGATGTTCACGAAATTTGGCAGGTGGTATTATGGTACTGTCCTGCATGTACATTCCAAATGTGGTGCAGTTCTGACCTAGCGTTAGCTATATGCGGCCCTCTGTGCTGTTAGACCATTGACGCTTCAATATATGTGAATGTGGCAGCCATTTTGTGATGAAAAGTCAAAATGTTTTTGATAATTATTTGCTTTGACACACTCCTGAATCATTTGAGACCATTTTTGTGGAGATTGGGCGAAAAACCTAGGACTAGTTCGAAAAGGTGCCATTTCCTTTTCATGGAAATTATGTACAAAATGATGCAGTGAGGACAATGATTTGCATATTTTAAGATTTGGCACTCTTGACAGTAGTCAGTAATCAAATGACCTTGTGATTATTCATCATGCTTCTTGAGTTATTCCCAAAAAACCATTGCAAAGTTTGGACCTTTGCCATAGCGCCACCAAGTGGCCGGATTTAACCAAATTTGAACTGTATGATCTAAGCCCAGATGTTAACATGTCATTCAAGTTTCATGTTGATCCGTCAGGGATAACCATGTTTTTTGCAAGAAAGCATTTTTTTACAATTTTTTTGCACATTTTGGCCATATTTTCCATGATACTGTTTGTTGATCTGCATGATATTTTAGTATGAGCCAGACCCATGTCTTGAGGTGTTCACTGTACATTTTTGAGCTTCTAGGCCATACGGTGTAACAGACAGAGGCAATAATGTCACCTCAGTGCCTTTCCATCTGCAATAGCGCCACCTAGTGGCCCATGTTGACGAGACTTATACTACTTGCACAAACTCACATGCTACATACCTGAACCAAGTTTGGTACACATACACCTCTGGGTTCAGGAGTTATTACAATTTAACTT
>JAVGVS010000170.1:338674-513674 GCA_032718565.1 Distichodus sexfasciatus
AGAGAGAGATGAGAGAGATGGAGGAGAGAGTGATGAGAGAGAGATGGAGGAGAGAGTGATGAGTGAGAGATGGAGGAGAGAGAGACGAGAGAGATGGAGGAGAGAGTAATGAAAGAGAGATGGAGGAGAGAGTGATGAGAGAGAGATGGAGGAGAGAAAGAGGCGTGATGAAGGAGAAATGGAGGAGAGAGTGATGAGATGGAGGAGAGAGAGATTAGAGAGAGGGAGGAGAGAGAGATGAGCGAGAGGGAGGAGAGAGAGATGAGAGAGAGATGGAGGAGAGAGTGATGAGAGAGAGAGGGAGATGGAGGACAGCGTGCTGAAAGAGATGGAATGATGCAGGTGTTGAGAAAAAGAGAAAGAGACAGAGGAAAGAGTGCTGGGAGGGTGAGAAAGAGAGGATAAGTGTGGAAATGAGGCGGTGTGTCAGCAGCGGGATGTGGACATGGTGAGTCAGGCAGCGTGGGTGTGAGCTGACAATTTACTGAGAAAAAGAAAGAGAGAGAGAGAGAAAAAGAGAGAGAGAAAGAAAAGAAAGAGAGAAGCATAAAAGAAGGACGGCAAAAGAGGAAAGTCAGGTCAAAGAGTGTGTGAAAGAGTGAGTGAGTGACAGGCATCTCTCTCATCACTTTCTCCTCCATCTCTCCTCCATCACGCCTCTTTCTCTCCTCCATCTCTCTCATCACTCCTCGGCTCCGTCACCAGCAGATAGCTGCCCTCACTCGACTCCAGGAGAGTCCACTTCAGTCAAGCGCTCATTATTCCAAACACAGCCCACCTCCATTAAAAATTCCACTGTGCTACTTGACATAGCAAATAAACAAATAACCTGGAAAGAGGGGAAAAGAGGGAGAAAAAACTGGAGAGGATAGGAGAGGAAAGAAAGAAACAACCAGAGAGTACGTTCAGCTACGATGTGGATTTCTGTGAATAATAGAGTGAATGGAAGTGTGTGTGAGTGTGTGTGTGAGTGTGTGTGTGTGAGTGTGTGTGTGTGAGTGTGTGTGTGTGTGAGTGTGTGTGTGAGTGTGTGTTTTTGTGTGTGTGTGTGTGTGGCGGAGGCTTGAGTCAGGGCTGACACACTAATTATCTGTGTTAATGAGAGGCCTACTTTCAGCTCTCTCTAAGGAGGAGAGGTGGAGCCCGAGGACCCGGACAGCAGGTGTGTGTGTGTGTGTGTGTGTGTGTGTGTGTGTAAATTGGGGAAGGGGTGTGGCCCTCAGGGAAGGGTGGAGACACGAGTACAGTAACTCCACCGGGATAAAAAAAATACTTGGAAAATGCCGCGCGGTATATGACATTTCTCTCCTAGGCTCCATCCACACGGGCGTTGTTCAAAATTCAAGATTTGAGATTCGACCTTCAATATTCCCAAATCTGAGAATCAATATTCAAGATTTGAGATTTTAGATGAACGATTCAAGAAATTAAAAGTGCTACGATCGTGACGTGACGTCCAGCGTTGGGAAGTCAAATTATCAACACTACAAACATACCGCTTTTATTCAGTAATAAAGCTACGTGTAAACATTGCAGCTTTTCAGGTCACTACTAGGGCTGGGTATCGTTGCTGATTTCCTGAATCGATTCGATCCCGATTCACAAGGTCATGATCCGATTCAATTCTCCATTCGATTCGATATCGATTTATTTAGAGATTTCTTTGCGTCAATACTAGTTTTGCTTGGTTATAAAATAACTTGTTTTAAAACCGAAGTGTTGCCAAACATCGGCCAGACGGTGATTTGAGCGGAGCAGCTTCAGCCAAGGCTCTATCTGGTTTCCGTTTCGCCGGTCTCACGTTTTTATAGCTTTCCTTGCGCGGTCGCGAGAAGTAGTGCATAGCCGCAGGAAAAGATCGATCCGCAAATTTTTGAACCGATATCGTATTTTTCCGAACGAGAATCGATATTGATCGGTGAATCGATTTTTTGAACCCAGCCCTAGTCACTACTGATGTGTCACTGCATCGTTACAAAAATAGCATTTTTCTCTTGTCGTTTATTCATTCATTCATTATCCAAACTGCTTAATCCCAACCGGGGTCGCGGGGACCGGAGCCTATCCATGGAACTTTCTGGGCGCAAGGCGGGGACCAACGCTGGGCAGGTGCCAACACACCGCAGGGCACACACATGCTTCTGGACTGTGGGAGGAGAGGGGAACACCCGGCGGAAACTCCACGCAGATTTACATTTACAGCATTTAGCAGACGCTCTTATCCAGAGCGACTTACATTTACTAATTTCAGGGACAGAGCAACTTACGGTTAAGGGTCTTGCTCAGGGACCCAATGTTGGTAACACCAGAGGTGGGATTCGAACCCACAACCTCTTGATCCAAAGGCGAGTGTCCTACCACTAGGCCACCAACACCCCAAGACCCTACGGCCGTCCCCGGGGTTCGAACTCAGAACCTTTTTGCCGTCGTCCTAGTCGTTTATACAAATTATATTCTGAGATTAATCCACATTTTTAATTTTAAAATATATATATATTGTTTTATTGGCGCGTCGTGTCGGAAACGCGGAAGCAATTCTTACAGGAGACGACTCATCCTGCGCTTCTTATAGTTCCTCTCCTGGCATCTCTCCTCCTCTCTCTCTCTGTCTCTCTCTTTCTCACAGTGTGTCTCACGCCCCCGCAATCCGCCCACACAGTCAAATTGATTAAAGTCCCTCTCCTGAGGGGAACTGCAGCGTGTGTGTGTGTGTGTGTTTAGACAGCTACATGCGCCTGTACAAGAAAGAGGAGGAAGGGAAGGACGGGGAGAGAGAGAAAAAGATGGAATGAAATAAAAGACAGAGGGTTTGAGAGAAACCTGCAGGAGCTGATATCTGCCGACTCGCCGCCCACCTCGGGTTTTGAATATGAGCCACACCGGAAACTGACGAGCTGCCGAACGAAACGCGTTTATGGCAATGCGGTGTCTGATATTAACGTAAGAGGGTGCAGAATCAGTAAAACGAGGGGAGGAGAGAGAGGGGAGGTAGAGGGGGGAAACGGGATGAGAAATGGAACAAGGCTTTTACCTGGCGTCCGCTTCACTGTAATACTCTCGTGCTACAATGTCTTCGAACAGCTCACCACCTGTCACCCTGTGAAGGAAAGAACGGGAGAAGTATTTACCAAAAGACAAACACGTGAGATTTAAACTTCAGTATTCGAGATTAAAAATTTGAGATTCAAGATTTGAGAATCAAGATACGAGATTAAAGATTTGAGATTTGAGAATCAAGATAAGAGATCAAAGATTTGAGAATCAAGACTAAAGATTAAAGATTTGCGAATCAACATACAAGATTAGAGATTCAAGATACAAGATTTGAGATTTGAGAATCAAGATTAAAGATTAATGATTTGAGAATCAAGATACAAGATTAAAGATTTGAGATTCAAGATACAAGATCAAAGATTTGAGATTTGAGAATCAAGATACGAGATTAGAGATTTGAAAATCAAGATACGAGATTTGAGAATCAAGATACAAGATTTGAGATTTGAGAATAAAGATTAAAGATTTGAGATTCAACATTTGCTATTCAAGAATCAAGAATCCACATTTGCGATTCGAGATTCAGGATTTCAGAATCCAGATTTGAAATTCTAGAATAAAGATTCAAGATTTGAGATTGAAATTTGAGATTCTAGATTCAATATTTGAGATTCTAGATTCAATATTTGAGATTCAAGATTTGGGATTTGATAACCAAGATTTGAGATGAAAGATTGGAGATTTGAGATTCAACATTTGCTCTTCAAGAATCAATACTTGAGATTCAAGATTGTTTATTTGTCACAAACACAGTTATTCAAGCACATCATGTCATGGAATGTAACCAGTGTTTTAGATGTGACGCTGATGGAGAACGATTTGGACAAAGAGATGCTGTGACCGAGTGTGAGATTGTGAGAGAGACAGAGAGATGAAGGGAAAAAAGAGTGTGAAAAAATGATGGGAAAGAAAAAAGGGAGAAGGAGGAGGAGGCTGATAAAAATGGTGAGCGATGATTAAAAAAGCAATAAAGAGCAGGAGAGAAGGAAAAGGGAGGGAGGGATGGAGGAGGGAAACAGGGGATGAAATGCAGAGGGCAGGAGAAACACAGAGAAAGAGGAAGAGACGGAGGAAAGGGAATAATGAGTGTGAGAAAATGGCGGGAAGGAGACGGGAGGAGGAGGAGGAGGAGGAGGAGGAGAGAACAGATAAAAATGGAAAGAGATGATTAAAAAAGCAATAAAGAATGAGAGAGAAGCAAAAGAGAGGGAGCGAGGGAGGGAGTGATGGGGAATAAAATGCGGAGAGAGAGAGTGGGGGACACTGGGATAGAAAAGCTATTAAGACAGCGAGAGAGAATGAGAGAGAGAGGGAGAGGGAGGAATAGATGGGGGAATCCTCTAGAAGAGACGTGTCGGGGTTTTGGGGGGGATTCTCTACAGCCGGGCTGCCCCGCTCTGTTGCCATGGAAACTGGCTCTTAAGCAACTGGGAGAGAGAGAAGGATGATGACAAAGGTGTGTGTACAAGTTTCTGTGTGTGTGTTTGTGCATGTGTGTGAGTGTGTGTGCAAGCATGTTTGTGTGTGTATGTGTGTGTGTGTGTGTGCAAGCATGTTTGTGTGTGTGTGTATGTGTGTGTGCATGTGTGTGAGTTTTTGTGGGTGTGTTTGTGTCCCAGCAAGTGTGTATATGTGTTTGTTGATGCGTGTGTGTGTGTGTTTGTGCAAGCTTGTGCATGTGTGAGTTTCTGGGTTTGTTTGTATGCTTGTGTGTGTGTGTGTGTGTGCGTGCTTGTTTGTAAACCTCACAATGTGGGGACTGACCGGATTTACACATCAACAATGTGGGGACCTGTGTCACTGTGGGGACGTAAAAACCAAGTCCCCACAAAGTTAATCACTGCAACATACCTATAAGCGTAACCTTAAGTCCTCATCATGCTCATAACCTTAAGCGTGTGTGTGTTTGTGTGTGTGTGTTTGTAAACCTCTCAATATGGGGACTTTAACCTGATTACACACCAATAAAGCGGGGACGTGTGTCCTGATGGGGACATAAAACCAACAATTTTTATTCAAGCTGAACTTACTTTAAAACCTTAGTCCTCATTATGCTCATGTTCCTTTAAAAGTGTGTGTGTGTGTGTGTGCGCACTCACAGGTCGAAGAGGAGGTAGTGGAATCCTTCCTCCGATATACTGTCATGCAGTCGAACTAGAAGAAAGAAAGAGAAAGGAAAGAGAAAGGGAAAAAATTATTTTCTGTTACTCGAGCGAGCTGCAACAAATTTAAAAATGACTTTTAACAACCTACGATCGTTAAATGTAAAATATTCTGAAATAGATTCTGAAATCTGATATTAGATTATCAGATTACTAGATTATCAGATTCTGACATTCTGAAATATTTAATAAAATATCACGACGTGATGTGGTGGAAACATACAGGCAATTCCTGAAAACGACATGAACAGACTCTTTTGCACTGGTTTTTCTCTTCTTTGTTTCTCTCTTTTTCGTTTTCTTATGTGTTTAAGTGTCATTTTGATCAAAAAATAGTTTACACTAATTATATTGAAATCAGTCAGCAAATTTATCAAATATTATTTTATAATTTTTTATTGTGGCACGTCACGGTGGGCACTAGCGCATTAACAGAAAAGCCGATTGGTCGATTTGTTGACGTGTCGACGTCAGAGGCACAAGTCGACAACCCCTGACCCCTTTTTCCTCTCTGTGTGCGCGCTTGTGTACGCAATGCAATCTCTGTCTCTGATTGGCTTACGCTGACACGTGTACCTTGACTTATTATTATTATTAATTAATATAGTCACTTCATAAAAAAGGCGGGAATGTTGGCGTGAGGGGAATTTAAACACAAGACGATGTTTTGTTTTGTTTGATTGTTATGTTGACTGTTAATGTCACAGAGAACTTTAATAAAAGTTGCTCATTGTTGGAAACCTGCGTTCCTCCGCTGCGACTGTGTGATGACGTCATCAAACGACTTGTCGACTCGACTTCGACTTAATTAACGGATAAGTCGATCTGAAAAAATTTGAAGTCGTTAATGCCCTAGTGGACACCACTCCTAAAAAGCGACTAATCCTCTGTTACTCCCTCTCTTTGCATCTCTCACTCTTTCTCTTACTCTTTTTCTAATAAAAAAGTGCGGATCCTAATGAGAAAAAAATTATAAACAAATAAGATATTTTAAGAGATATTTACACCTGCTATAATCGTTAAGTGACGTAGTGTAAGAAATGGCGTTGTACATTCAGTATCTGCATTTCTGCAAGATCTTCCTCCATCGCATCACTCTCTTTCCTCTTCTAGTGAAAAGTGTAACGCCTCCCCCTCTCTCTGTGCCGACTCTGACGGCCGTGCCGCTGGTTTTTTTTCCATTTGCATAAATAGAATAGTGGAGTTTAAAACTGCGGAGCGCTAGGCAGGGAATAGCCTAGTTTCCCCGCTCCCCGAGCCCGTGCTCCGTCCTGCTGAAACCACAGATGCCTCCTGTTCCTCTCTGTGTCTTTCACACCGGCCTAAAAATACATATATAACCAGCTTTACAGTCCACACGTGTTGAGTCTGTCTTCTCTTAATGCTGTCTTCACCTGCTAGGAAGTAGGGACTCACCGATCCAACTTTATCGGTTCCGGTATCGACACCGTTACTCGCGCTTTGGGTCTGTGCCGATCCTGAGTAGCGATCCGATATGAAGAAACGTATCGGAGGAAATAAAAACGTCATCATTTGTTTGGTGGTGTCCCAAAATACACTGTTTACGGAAATACTAGTTGACGGTTCGGATGAGGGTTTGCAGGAGTCACCACGGCGCCACGTGAATGTAGACACAGAGGATACTCTGGTGTTATATTTGTGGCTTAATTTTGAGCGTGCAGTGGAACTTTCACAAGCAAAATCTGAAGTGTGTGTGTGCTCAACTCAAAACACACTGCGCCCTCACACTCAGATCAAGTCACTAGAGAGTCAGAAAAAATGGTGTTTTACTGTAAATTTAGTAAAATATAGGCAAATTTTAGCACCTTTGGCGTCCCATAGGAGTGCACACAGAGTGTTGGAGGTGATGTATCGGCAAAGTTGATCATGTTTGCAAAAGTTCCACTGAATTTACAGAAACTGCACTGTATTGTGATATATATTGTTATCAGGATATGAAATCACTTATCTCGGGATGAGATTTTGCTTGCACGTTCCACTGTGTGCGCAAAATTTTGGCACCAAATAGCGCCGTACATTTTAAGGCAGGCAGAGCAGCACACCGAGTTTGGGTCGAGAAAGCAATGATAATCAGCAGTGAGTTTAATGGAGCTTTAAATCGAGCTTTTGTTGGGACGGTAATTTTGCAAAGTATCTGAGACGGTGGTCGGAAATCGATGATTAGAGAGAACAGAGGACGAGTAAAGGACGGACTCACCGATGTTGGGGTGTTTGAGTAGACGGCAGATTCGAGCCTCGCGTTCAAGCTTCTGATGATCTGTAAAAAATGATTCAGACACAACTCAGCATCTTAAAGACGTTTTCCCAATCACATGAGTCTCATTTACAGCTTCTGCAAATCCAGACTGATTTTTACATGATGTGATATCAATTCACTTAAGGAGCAGTGCTTGGGGGCGGTAGTGGCTCATGAGTACCTCAGTGGTACCTTTACCGGTCTGGGACTTGAACCAGCCTTGAACTCCCTAACCATTACACCACCAGCCACGTTCAAGCACCAAATACACTCCTTATGCTGTAGCTACACTTCCATCCCATATCATGTAACACTTTATGTAGGCTACTAGAGGTCGACCGATATATTGTTTCAGGCCCGATACTAATATCGATGATTATTAATCTAAGCGACTGATAAGCGATACTTAGAACTGACATATTTCTGCTGTAAAAAAGAACATTTAGAATAACAAATATACAAATGTCTCGTAGCCGATGTTTAATTTTGATTCATTTTAATAATGTTCCTAAAACAAAAAAGTGCAGAGAGCTTATTGCTTGTATCACTTTCACGAGCCGCAGCATTCAGTGCCGATTGGCTAAAACGGTGACGTCTAACCAATCAAAATGGTGAAATGGACGGGTAAGAAAGTCAGTAAGTAAGTAAGGTTTATTTATAAAGTGCTTTTCTCAGACAGTGGTATAGAGCATAGAGAGCACAGAAAATCAGACACGGAAAAAGAAATAAATAATGAAACAATAATAATAAACAATAACTCTTCTAGGTCGTTCTTCTAGACCACTGATTGGTCGTCAGAGGCGACAAGTAGCACATTTTAACATACCTCTAGTATGTACTACCTCTAAAATACTGCCATTACATTGTGGTTCTACGTGGTACATAAAAGGCTATATGTAGTATGTGTTTCTAGGGCTGGGCAATTTAATTGATCGCGATTAATTAAACATCAGGATTGAAAATTATGATTAATAAATGATTATTTTGACAATCCTGCAAGATGTCTTAACATTGATTGACATGATTTTATGCTTATAAACTTCAATGCTGACCTTCTACTTTCTGTACAAATGTTTTTATTTGCTTAGTTTACATATTTAAATTACTTATCACTTATTTTCATTTGAATGGAAGTAAGACAAGGTGCAGAGAGCCGCTTTCCAGCGTCTTGACACTCAAACATCACATCAAACATCAGTCACACCAGCGAGCGAGAGAAGCGCTGAGGTTGCTGTGGTCTAACGGCTGAGCAAACCGCTGACGGAGAGAGAGAACGAGAGAGAGAGAGAGAGAGAGAGAGAGAGAGAGAGAGTGGGCGGCCCACCATGAATAAACATGAGCTTTACTCAGCCGCCTCCATTGTTTCAGGCCACGTTATGTTAGAATTGAGTTACGGAGGAGACGGATGCAGACCCGAGTCAGAAAAGCGCTGCGTCACCACGCCGACACATTCGCTGCCAAAACCAAAAAAGCAAAAAGCTTTGGCATGTTGCCAAAAAATCTGTGATAATCTCAGTGAAAAGTAACCATCAAACCATCAAATGAAAACCCAAACACGAAAACGCATGCGTTCTTTCTAGGGGTGTTACAAGACAGCTAGGAGGTGCCCGATGGCGCTTTTCGTAACTTGGCAACAACGAGTGTTGAAAGAAAGCGCAGAAAAAGCGCTGTGGAAGTGAGGTTTTGATCGCTCTCAGTGGCAAATGTGTGTTTGTTGGACACAGGCCCTTATAACGCAGTACCAACCGGAGCGAGCGCGAAGGTGGAGTTGAGCGGCAGATTTTGCTGATCAAAGTTCAACTGCACGCTCAGAATTTTGGCACAAAACATAACGCAGTACTGTTTGGCGAGACGGCTTTTCACCTCGATCCGAAATATGGTTTTTATATCTCAAGATCTCCATTTAGTTATGCACAGGAAATACCACGTGTTGTGCAGAAACTGTTGACTGCGGATATTTCCATTCCACATCTCCGTTTGTGTTCTGATTACAGAGCTTCACTCTGAGGTCATGAGGGGACAGACCCTTTGGTCAGTTCCAAAATAGGAACTGGTCATTCATAATTTATCACTTGTGCCCTGCTGAAGCCCGGTGAGATTTTTGTTTTTTCCAGCCGGCCTGCGTCGGTGTGACATCTTTCTTCCTGCTATAAGCAGTGCCCTGAAGGCCGCTCTGACGTTCCTTCTTCCCGAGCTGAGCCGCAAGCCTCTAGTCCGGCTGATTCATGAAGAACTCTTTCTGCCTAAAAATAACTTTTAAATGGAAATAAATAATATCCCAAAAAAGGTCATAGATCTAAATAATGTTATGAGATTATTTAGGTTTGGGCTCATTTTCAACAGCAGTGACACTGATATGAGAGAGACATTACAATAACATTTAGTAGGGGTGTAAGGATACATCAATCTACTTCGATAAATCCAATCAATGATCAACAAAGTCATAGTATCGATTCAAAATGAAAATATTGATTTAGCTAGGGATGCACCGATCCAAGTGTTTCAGTTCCAATACCGATCCGATACCAGTTTTCAATACGTTGTGTATGTCTCTGTAAGGAGGAGATTCTGTTCTGCTTAAATAATGTTTTTCAGCTAAAACAATGTAATAATTACACATCCATATGCATATGCTCAATTATTTATTATTAAAATAACATTTAAAAAATGATTTAATTTTGTGATGGTCCCTAATCCTGTGGCACTAAAACCGTCAGGAAAACAGAAAGTGCGAGCGAGAGCTGGCGTTGTTAAGCAAATAATCTTGTGATTTGCTTTCGGGGTTGTAGTGTGTTCTGCTCATTGTCATATCATACGAATTAGCGCAAATGTCTAACAATAAACCAGCTTTACCGCAGTGCCACCTCCCATGCCACCGATACCCGCTCCAGCTACTTGAGTTGTTATCAGACTGATATCAGATCCACGTATCGAATCGGTGCATCCCTAGATTCAACATCATACATGTCGTATGACGTTGAATCGATGTTGTATGATGTCGAAATAATCAGCGCACTTTATATTAAACAGGAAATATATTTTATTAAACAAAAATACCTTTCATTTAAATGAAAATGTTAAGTGATATTAGACAATACTGCGATTATTACGATACAATTTTGCTGCGATTCAATTGAGGAGACGCAATCGACATGAAACGATATTCCATCCAGATTTTAGCTGATCCTTGTGGATTGGTATCAATAGAAATATGTGGCCTCTTTTATCACGATTAATAAAAGATCTGATGAAAGTAGTTGACATTTCTTTTTAATTTTAATTGGCGCTTGATGTATCGATGTAGAGCAATGTATCGTTACACCCCTAGTGGACTGTGGACAGATGGACTGTAATATCTAACTGGACACGTTATGGGTTCCTAATAAAGTGGCCGTTTTGTGCAGGTTCCAGTTCGGGAGACGGATGCTCCCGCTCTTCAGATCTAGGTTATGAAACCCACAGCTCAGCTGTAGCCGGTTCAGTCGGTGGCTAAGAATTTTTAGCACACTATCCTGAGCGCTCTGAATGCAACTGACCCAATATCTGCCTTTGGTGCCTCAGAATTAGTAATCGCAGGAGATTTCAATCTAAACCTCGGACTCAATCAGCTCAAAATCAGCTGGTCAGCTCAAAGAACTGGGGACTGACTTAAAGAAACATAACAATAAAAATATATAGAAAAATGTACATACATAGACATGTACACTTACAAATAGATGTTTAACTATAAGCTATTTGGTAGCCGATGTGATTCAAAATTCCAAAGTCTGCATGGATTTTTAAAAATATATTTATACTTTTTATTGATTTTTCTTTACACTGACCAAAAAATCAGAAAATGAATAAAAAGTAAAGTAACAATGGCAATAGTAGGAATAAATTAAAAAAATTAATAATAATAATTGTTATTTTAAATAACTATGTGTTAAATAATAATAGTAATAATAAAAATACAAAATAAAAAGGATGGTATAATTGTGAAACGACAAATACAGACAATTTAAGGAGGGTTAAAATAGATTTTGAAAAGGGTTGCCATATTTTAACAAATAATTCTGTTTTACCTCTTAACCCTTTAAGCCCTGAGGCAGATTTTTGCTCAAAATAAAAATGTACATAAAATGTGTTTATCTCAGCAACCACAATGTGCATTTTGATGCTTTTGGTATCATTATAAAGGTACCACTGGTGAGATTACTGTGGAATCAGCGTACATGTTACCGGGTCAGAATAAAGGAAGATGCAACACAGCAGAACATGAAAAATAAAAAATGTTCGCCAAAAAATTTAATTATCTGCGTAATCTGTAGTCTGGGCTTTCACATGATATACGGTATGCATGGTTAGCCGTAGTAGTATAGATTCTACAGCAGTGTTTCTTCAACGTAGACCTACGCAGTGTTTTTGTTCTTCATTTATTTATGTGTTTGGTGTTGGAATTGTCTTATGTTTAGGTGGAATTTGTTGTTTGAGATTTTTAGACGAGATTCTATCAGTGATGTGCCGCATGCATATGTTTGTTTACGTACGTACGGTACGTGGGCGATCGGGCTCAAAGAGTTAAGATGTACAGTATGTCAACTGTTGTAGAGGAGTAATCTATTTTATCAGTTGGGTAAAGAAATCGAATGTTGGAGGCTTATTCCAATTGAACAGAAAACACTTTTTTGCTGCGTAGGAGATTCTTCTGATCAATCTGATTCTTTTAGAGGAAATAAATCTTGCCGTCCACGTCTGTGCCAAAAAGGTGCTTCCCAGGCGTCTTGTCATAGGTCATGTATCATATTCCAAAACTGTTGCCAACTAGCACATCCCCAAAATACATGGATCATCGACCCCCTGTAAGGACTGCATGGAATTTGATCATTTATTTATTACAGTTATTTCACCCAACATCTGCCTTTGATTTTATTAGTTACTGCAGATACCTATAGATACTGTATACTGTAGATGTAAAAGAGGTTTCCCCAATTAGACTTTTATACTGTAAACTCGTTTTATTTGACTCGGCTAAAAGAACGTGGAGTCGATTTCCGTCTGAATAAGCTCTGTTTTAAACTGACACGGCTTTCAAACGCCGAACCCACAAGAATGTGAGAAACGGCGTCGCTTCAGGCGTCAGCGCGCTCCGGAAACCACATCCTACACAAGGTCTGAACGCAGATACCATTCATGCTTTGTTTGGTCTGAAGCGACGTTAAGTGAACGTTCGCACGTCGTTCTTTTAATACCTTTCTCCTCTTATAATGAGCTGTGATTCAACTCTGCTTTGCCTCCAGAGGGAATCAAATTGACGTCAGGGCTGGACAATATATCGAGTGCCACGATATGGACGATATTTGTCAATAAAATAAATTATCGCAATATCTTAATTCCCACAACTTACAGAGTGCGACTGGTGCACGTGCTGAACTCGGAGCACCGTATTTTCAACCAAGTGGAACAATTCGTCAAACAGTATTGTCCATTATAAAAGTCAGAATTCAAGAATTTGTTTTGTCTCCGACTCGAGGCCAAATCAGTCCCTCCAGGATGTCGCGAGCCGTTTTTGAAATTGTTGCAACCTAAAATGCCTGATTTTGTGGCAAAAATTGTGTTTTTAGACGTTTCATTGCAATGAAGTCACGGAAAAAATTGTGATTTTGTCCCCCTTTATACTGATTCAGTTTTAATTAACAATTAAAATGAATAGAACAAAACCACTATTATTTTTATTAACCATTAATCATGTACTTATTCTTGAAGGTAAACGTGAGACATTTTTATCACACGTTTCCTGCGTATTCTAAACGTGAAGTGAGTTCACTGACGTGAGGCTCCAGTGAAAATGACTGGTCAAAAATTGCCGAAAAGTTGTGGTAATTGGTCAATATTGCACGATATTAATGAATTTGCAGGGACTGGCTGATTTGCGTTAAATCGTGAAATCCTGGAGGATCTGCCAAATCAACTTGTGTGACAACAGCTATGTATTGTTTTTATATCAAAATTTTTTTAATTAAACAGAGCGCACTATGTCTAACAAAATCCAACATTTCAGCACTCGAACATTATTTTTGATGGAGATTGTCAGAATTAAATCATTTATTTTGTATTTAGACCAACTCAAAGAACCTTTGATGTGTAGAGCCATCAAATTTCTATGTTGATTCTTATAGGGAATGTTAACCTAAAACTCTTAACTTTTTGGAATTCGAACCGCCTTCTGGAAGGCATTAAGTTCCGAGGTCCCGCGCTACGTCATAAACATGCTCATATTTAAAACCTTGTGATCGACAGAACAAACCAGGTGTCAGAAGGCCTTCATTTTTATCCCTGGCATGTGATTCTCTGCATATAGATGTGTGTGATTTTTACACCTTGGCTGTAGAGCAGGAAACACTATAAATACCCGGCTCAGTGACAAGCCGACACCAGTGTCAGAGAGAGAGAGAGAAACTGTAGAAAAATCAGCAACACATACGAAGTCCTTCCACAGAAACTGTGCTGCAAGAACCTGAACATCAAGATGATGCAATAGGGCTGGACGATACGACCTCAAATCAATATCACAATTAACATTTTTCCTTGATTATAATAAATCAACAATTAATTATTCATTTTTTGATTCAGAGTTGACCAATAAGGTTTGCACGGCATATGTGCTCAACTATAATAAACTAAATAAATATAATAAACCAAAAGAAATGAAGAGACACACTCCCTTGCCAGTAGTAAATATTACAATACAATACATCAGCACACTGGTGAAAGTATTAACAGAATTATAATTTTTTAAGAATTAACAGATTTTTTTCAAATAATCGAGAATAATCGTTGTGAGCAAATTGATGTCGATTCGATGTTCTGAACGTCTGTTTCAATTCATTCTCGATTAATTGCCCAGACCTGTGATACAATTTATAAAATCTCATAACTTTTAACAAATTTAGATTTCACATCTTATAATTTAGATTTCACGCCGCCACACACCAAAGCTACGTATCGATTGTTTTATTGTTGTTCAAATTAAATCCAAAACTCAAAAAAAAATTAAATAAATAAATATTGGTTTTAAAAAACAAAATGAACAAACTAATCCAACACTGTTAACATCTATTAAAAAAATCAGTTCGGGCGTGTGTTCGCGACAAAGATAAAAATTCAGAGCTCTAACTAACAATTAGGAGGAATTTTAAAAGGCGGTAGAAACACAGACGTGGCGTTCTCATGGTGACTCACGAGTGGCAGACAGCAAGCTCCCACAATGTGTCTGTCTTTCTGGGTTTGCCAGGACATGTGTGTGTGTTTTTGATGTGTGTGTGTGTGTGTGTAAGCCCTGGTCTAGCAAGCTGCTGTGTAAAAAAATGATTTGATCAATAAGTTCATGCTTCACCTTAATAATTTATGCCTTAATAACATTTATGAGTTGGTTCATGGCTGTGTTTGAGAGTAAAAGTGTTTATACACCAATGAAGAACTGTATGTAATGAAATTTGCAAAATTAAAAATATATTGTGGTTCTTTCCAGTAACATACAACATCTTACAGATCAATCAGATATAGCCTTCATGTTAGGGCTGGGCAATCTGACCTCAAATCAATATCACGATTTATTCAACGATTTATTTATTTTACGAATAATGACAATTATTTTGATATTATTTTGATTGCTTACAGACAAGATTTGGGAAAGATTACATTGATGAGAGACTCTTAATGTCGGTTTCGGTTGATTTTCGATTAATTGCCCAGCCCTAATTCATGCAGAATGTAGAATGTGAAGTTCTCATAGAAACAGCAAACAGGGATTTCTTACAGAGAGCAAAGAAAGCTAATACTCCACTAGGGATGCACGATAATATCGGAATCGTATCGGAACCGGACCATAATTAGAGCCCTATGATTTGTGCGATGCGGAAAACGCAGACGGAATCGCGGAATTCAACAAATAAAATGGAATCCATTGTAAAACGCGGAGCGTCGTATAATTGGCTGATATCGGTGTGTGGGCAAAGCAAAGCAATGGTTTCTAATCAGTTTTTGCCGCTGCAGCCCCCTGTACGTGTTACCTGTTGAGGCGGGACTCAGCTTTCCACACACACAAACACACAGACACAGAGGGGGAAACGTCAACGGTCAGCTATGATGAAGAGGCTGAAACACCGAAGAACTCAAAAACAATGACGGAATTGGAGTGTCAGTACTAACTTTGGGGCAGAACAATTGATTTTTATGATTCGGGAGAACAACTCTTTTGTAAGTTTTGCCAGCACACGATAGACTGCACCCGCAAGAACACGTGACGACCATTTACAGACAAACACTCACATCAGAAACGCTTCGTTTTGCACCAAAAAATGAGTGTTTGCACCAAAGCAGTAAATGTTCTGCTGAACCCCAGCACTTTGTTGAAGCTGAATAACAGTCATTTAATGTGAAGTTGTTTTCTATTGCATTGTTCTTTTTTTCCATCCACTCCATAATTAGACACTTTTTAGGTGAATAAATATGATTGTAACGTAAAACACGGAATTCAGAAGAAGAAAAATGGAAAAAACGGAATTCAGGAAAAAACAAAACGGATTTCATAGGGCCCTACATAATTGCTTTTTATTTAAGTCATCGGTATCGGACTGATTCTTAGATTTGCCTGATATTTCCAGCTGATTTTTGATGACGCATTTATTGTACGTGGGCAAGGCAGCACTTGTGCCAGGCATCTCCACAGTCCGAGGTGGGATTTTATACGGCCCGCCCCTCCTGTCTTAAAATGTATGCCATTATTTTGTGGCAAAATTCTGCGCACGCAGTGGAACGTTCACCAGCAAAATCTCGACTTTATGCCCTCGCGCTCACTCAATTTATCAGCACCGGCAGATATAAGCATGAAAAATATCAGATCTCGGCATCGACCAATAATTCCCTTATCGTGCGTCCCTTGGGGCAGTTGGTGGCGTAACAGTTAAGGCGTTCCCCCCGTGATCAGAAGGTGGCCGGTTCCAATCCCAGACCGATAAAGGCACCACTGAGGTACTCATGAGCAAGGTACCGTCCCCAAGCACTGCTCCCCAGGTGCTGCCCATGTTAGCTGCCCACTGCTCCTTCACAGATGGGTCACATGTGGCTGTGGTGCACCGTGTGCTGTGCTGTGGTGTGTTCGCAATGACAAATAAACACTCACTTTCACTTTGTAAAACTTTAAGGCAGGAATTAACGGTTTTGAATTGAAAGCAGACAAACATTTTACAGTTTGTGTGGCGTATTATCACGTTCACTCTTACAGGTTTATGTTAATCTGCATCCTCACGTTTTCAATGTAGTCAAATGACTTAAAAAGTTGCCGTAACGCATTTTGCGTTTCATCCGTTTTGCGTCACAGACAGTCATAATGTTCTTGTTGGAGTTTGTTTTTTGGGGTTTTATTTTGAAAAATCGAACAAAGAACGAAGCACAGTTTGATGTCAAAAGAGCATATTTTTGCCAGTGTAATAATATAAAAACGTCTGCCATCATATCGCTGGTTTGAAGAGCGACATTTCTATGACTTTGCTTCAGATGATGATTAAAGCACAAACAGATGGCAAACAGCAGGACTCTGCCTCAGGACAAGACTGCAGCAGTTTGACCATCCTGCAGCCTGGGGCCGTTTAGGAGGATATGTGTGTGTGTGTGTGTGGGTTCACGTCACATCAAAATGCACCAATTCTGCTGCTAAATTATACCAGTAAGCAGCGTTGGGAGTAACGTGTTACAAAAGTATTACGTTTTTGCTGCAACGCATTAATGTAAGGTATTACTAAAACATTTTCTAGGGATGCAGGATATGGGAATCAACCGATGCCGATATACAATATTTTTAATGCTTATATTCGTAGAGCGCATAAAAAGGCATGATATTTTGCTAACCAAAGTTCAACTGCATGCTCAGAATTGTGGTACAAAAATAACGCCAGGTCCAGCGAGCGTGAAAGCAAAGTGGAGCATTTCCAGTGTAGTGCACAACATTTTAAGAACAGGTCACTTCCTGCCCTATGTAGCGTACCAAGTCCAATAGGGTGCGTGTAACACTCCATCTAGTGAGTAGAGGGTCGTTAAGCTACAACGGCTAGTTTGAATTTTTCTCGTGTGCAGGCAGAATTGAGCGCGTAAAGACGACAGATTTTGCTGGTGAACGTTCCTCTGCGTGCTCAGAATTTTGCCACAAAATAACACCACACATTTTAAGACAGAAGGCGCGGGCCGTATAAAATCCCACCTTGGACTGTGGACACGCCTGGCACAAGCGCTACCTTTCCCACGTACAATAAACGCGTCATCAAATATCGGCTGGAAACATCGGGCAGATCTAAGCATCAGTCCGACGTTGAGGACTTTTAAAAAAGCAATTATCGGCTGATTCCGATACGATTCCGATATTATAGTGCATCCTTAAAATTTTCAGTCGTATTATACTCGTTATATATTTCAGTGACCCGTATTACAACGCACTTTTAACCTGAAACTTAGTGCTGTTTTGTTTGTATTTAAAACACAGTGAGACCTTTGGCACAAGAGAAAATTTGTAGCAATTTCCTACAGAGTGCATGGCCACAGTCATTATGCTACAACACATCGCCCTCCACTGGATGTAGAATGAACTGCAGTAAACTACATTTTAGCATTTTACAATGTCTTACTACCACACTTATTTTGGTGAAAGTAACTCAAGAGTAAAGCAGGAGTCGTGTAACACATTACAATTCAGAGACAGTAATATGGTAACGTAACAATAACTTTGAAATAACAATAACTAGTAATCAATAACAGATCAATCAGATATGTGACCCTCTATGGCAAAACCAGTCGCTTCTCTCAAATTTTCACTTTCAGTTGAGTTATTATGAAAGGGCATAATTCAACGATACCTATATCGAATGAATCGGACGACATATGACTGAGATATCAACATTCAAATGAGAAATCTGCCTTTGAAGTTGACTATCGCCGTAGCACTCACAGACGCTTGGTGCGGTCGCGGCTACGTTTGTATTTACGGTAGCCTACGCTGCATTCACAGCCACACGGATAGCCTACCTAACTGAACTCGGGAGACGAAGATGGATTCCGGAGAAATATCTTCACGCTAGTCAACTAGTGGATTTACCGTAAATATTGAAGTAGAGCGGTCAAAACAGAAACTTTTAACATTCTGCTGGAATTTAATTCCTCACCTCAAGAAAGTCACGTTTTTAGGATGGAAAGAGTAAGTTTTTCAGCCAAATTTATTCACAACAGTACAGTATAGACCTTCCACTGTTTCAAAACACTAAAAACAGAAAATCCAAAATTTTACCCCACGCAACATAAACGCTTGTTTTTCTCGGAAACCTCCATTGCGACAAGCGACTGGTTTTGCCGTGGAGGGTCACATATAACCTTCATGTTAGGGCTGGGCAATTTGACCTCAAATCCATATCACGATTAGTTGAAGATTTTTCCTCGATTGTGGATTATTTTGGTTTTTTGGGGGGTATTTCTTGCCCTCCTAGCTTAGAGAGAAGGTTTGGTTAAGATTGCGCTGATCAGAGGCTCTAAACGTCGGTTTTGATTCATTTTTGATTAACTGCCCAGCCCTAATTCATGTAGAATGTATAACCAGTGGGCAAGTTACTTCCAAAATGTAATAAACTCTCCCAACACTAGCTATCCTGTAGTGTCCCTTTAAAAACATACTAATGTGTGTGTTGTCATGTCACGCCGCCCCGTCCACAATACAACTACGTCTGTGTGTTTCCTAAATTCTCACATACATCACCGCTACTAGTGTGTGGGTTTGTGTATGTGAAAATGCATTGTTTTTCATGCCAGTAAGCATCAATGTGTGTGTGTGTGTTCTATATGAGTGTGTGTGTGTGTGTGTATTAATCTGTGTCTGTGTGTGTGTGTGTCAGCTGTGTCCTGTGCTGCAGGCATGTAGGGTTCACAGACATACCGTAGTGTGCCAACTGCTCGCGCTGCCTTAGCAGACCGCACACACACACACACTATACAGGCTTCGGTAGACTCTAAATAGTTGATGTTTGAATATCGTACTGGAGGCTGCTCACTGCTCCTTCACGGGACGGGTCAAATGTGGGGGAGGCGACCCCGTAATCGGAAGGTCGCCGATTCAAGTCCCGGAGCGGTAAAGGTACCACTGAGGTACTGCACTGCTTCCCGGCCTCGCACTTCAGGTCAAAGCCTAAATATCTGTTACACTAAATCACACCCACAGTAACAAAGAAAACTTTTGTCTCTCCGTTTATCCTTTACTGCTAAATTCTTCTCCGAGGCGGAACCGCGCTGACCTCACAAACCTCCCGAGAAGCTGCCCAACCACGCCGACGCTTCCACTGCCGAGCGCAACGTACGTACCTCTCGCCGACAGCTTTTTAGTGTTGATTATTTTGGCAGCGTGCTCTTGGCCCGTGCACAGCTTGACGCAGCGTCGCACCACTGAAAACGCCCCCCTGAAACAAGAAACAACACAGAATGAGGAATATACAGCGCTGCAGCTGGAACGATTATCTTGATTATCGATTAATCACGTACATTTATTTTCAATTAATCGATGAAAAAGAGATCCATAAAAGATACAATACGTTTTTTGAAAATGAGAACATTTCTGCCTGTTTTCTTATCGCATCCAGGCCAGCTTACACATACAGAATCCGTCAAAAAGTGAGGTTAAAATATATGACGTAATTCTCTTGCAGTGGGTAAGCTGCCCTGGATAATTTTATATATATATACAAATTATCATGAAATAATATCTGGTATTTGAAACTTATTAGGATTTGTTAAGCATTTGTTTAACAAACAATTTTAATTTTTATTGCAACTTCCATGTATAAAAATGCAGCCCAAAGTATAATCAATTATATCAGTTAGTTATTGGAGTCCTGGGAATTCATTTAGTCATTCATTCATTCATTCATTCATTATCTGAACCGCTTAATCCCAATCAGGGTCGCGGGGACGGGAGCCTATCCTGGGAGCCAACCAGCACGTCGCAGGGATCGAGCCCAGGACCTTGTTACATTTCTACAAATGCATTACTGAAAGTTGGCATCGCATCTTTTTGCTAATGTATGAAACAAAACCCCTTCCATACAATTGCTCCATGCAATAAAGAGGTGAAAATGATAGAAAATCAAGCAGAAACCTCCTTTTCAAGAGCTGACTGCCTCGGACCTATTTTCCCCACGTTATTTTCGGAACGGCTTGCGTAACAAAAAGATCCGTGAGGACGAAAACGTTAATGCCTGATGTCATCTTTAACCAGCTAATTTTAGCACACCTTTCTGCTGTTACACAATACACACACATAAACGTCCTGACCACCGTGTCTGCTGATGCTCTAGAGAGGGTAAAGACTTACGGACAAAAAAACACACACATACACACACAGAGCCTGGAGGCGTCGCATCATCAGAGGCTCACCTGGACAAACTCTGGTTCATACGGAGACACTGAAGCTGGAATCATCTCATCTCGTTTACTCACCAAATTTTCTAGTGTATTATATTTTTACATTAACATTTTCTTTTAAAAATCTAATTGGACCAGAGAAACGCTGAGGTAAATAAGTTTTGAAAAGCGATGACAATGACAATATTAAATGCTTGCCCTGTTCTATATAAAAACATTTTAGGTAACCGATTGTTATACATATAATAATCTGAAAAATATTAACCCAAAAGGAAGTGTAAATGTGTAATAAAAATAATGTGGTTTGGGTATGTATAACTAAAACAGATTTACCCAGCAATACAACAGACAATATTGTACTTTGAGATCAAAATGTATGTATTAAAAATGCTATGTTAAATAAATAAAAGCTGAAACTAGCTTGCCTGGCGATACAGGATGTCTGATATATGTTTTCATTTTGTATCGATGCTATGGGTTCATCAAAATTCATCAAAGTGATTAAATTGGTGTATCGATGTATTGTTACACCCCTAAGTTGCATTTTGTGATTTGATAGGAGTGGAAGTCATGGTGTTAATTGAGGAATATGATATTGATCGCCGACTTCTGAATTGAACTGAATCAAAATCGTATCATAGTAGTACGGAAGTCAACAATGTTTTTCTTTTCGCTATCTTGAGAACCTTTTTTTCTCGTGATCGTGACATAACGAAAGTTTTTTATTGTGACTTAGCAATAACGAAATGCGTTATCTCGAGACCACAACATGTTGAGAAAACAACTTTTCGTCCAAGTTCTCTAACGTGGCACTAGCTCGTTATCGTCGTGGACGAACGTCTGATTTTACTTTGATTATGGACTGCCACAAGCTGAAACAGAAGTCTGTCTATTGGTGCTTGACAATTATCATATTGGTGTCAGTCAGGTGAGAAGGAGGCTCAGACAGTGACATTTTCCATTATAATGGAAAATAATGAAAAGCAAAAATAACGTTGACACATGTCCTCTATTGATTTCCGTACCACTACGATGCGTACTACTTTCGATTTAGGAGTCGGCGATCGATATCAGACATCATAATCCTCAATTAACACCATGACTTCACTCCTATCAAATCAGAAAAAGCATCAGTACATCGATTTGATAATCAGTGAACCCATAGCGTTGATCCTGTATTACATACTGTAACATCCCTTGCCGAGCAAGTGCATGATTTTGAGATAATGAGATGGAAAAAATCATGTTTATGCACGTCCTTTATGGGCTTCCGTATCGTAGAGTTCAAAATGATATCGATATTATATCGTATCGTGATGAACCTTGTGATTACATTGGTCTCAGCCAATCAAAATCGCTCCCTCATTACTCAGGTTCAGCCGTCAACGAGCATGAGGGCGTTTTAAAAGTAGACGATACTAGAAAACTACTTTTTCTTTAAAAATGTAATACTGGGAAGAACATCTGCAAAGAAAGGCAACACTGTTTGAGAGGAAAAACTGAGGGAAAGTAAAATAATTTCCTCACGTCAGGCAGCAGGCATCCAGCAAACAACCGCCTCGCTTTTTTGACAGCTCAAAATGTCAAGTGCTCGCGTCCCAAACCGCGTCTCAAAAGTGTTCCCCCCTTCCCAGGGAAATAGCGTACGGTTTGGAACGCACCCTCTTCCTCTCATCCATCCACTCTAAACGTGTGAGGCGCGTGACGTCACTGAGGTGTGTCCCAAAACGACAAGAGGAGTGCACTTATGAGAAGTGCGCCTAACATTGGAGTACTTTGGGACGCAGCCGCGGCTCTCTAGCGACACTGGAGCGGCGTTTTTGTAGCGGCGCGAAGAAAAGAGTTTGTCCAAAATGCAAGAAAGCTAATAAAAACGACTCGGCTTGTCGAGGTGAATTAAAGTAGGCTCTGTGAGGGAATGTCGACCCGATTTGGAGTGTTGTAAATACGTTTCTGTTATAAGTGTTAAAGTGTAAAAGCCGTCAGTGTGTTTTCGCCTCACATCCTTCTTAGTAGAACTCTGAAGGGAGGAAAAACAAAACGCCATAATTATGTACCAAAAAAAAAATGTAAGGTTTCTTACTTTCCGAGTTCTTCGTAGAGCTGGTATTCGTCGGTAAAGCGTGTACAGGTTGTCGTTGCCATGTCTCCTCTCCTTGTGGCTTGGATGAATTTGATTTATTCCGAGTTTTTATGCTCGATTTTATTCCCGCTACAGTAACGAAGCCGCTCTCGACCAGCGCCCCAAAAACAGGCTGAAAGAAAGAAAGAGTAAAAGAGAGAGCGAGAGAGAGAGAGAGAGATGTGCAGGAATGAGGGACAGATTCTCTCACGACTGAGCTTGACCGCTTTCCCGACCCCCCTCAACTAAAATGCGCTGTCGGACTGCAATACAGTTGTTTTCCGCTGCACCGTCAAGCTCCTGACAGCAGCCGCTGCGCTTTGTGGCCGCCAGGCGGCGCTGTGGAGGCGCTTCAGTCGCCAAGCTGCGTCTCTTCCTCTCCCTCGGTAATGAGCGCTTTTAGAGCGCTGTCACACCTTTCCTTCTCTTCCCACTTCAACGCGGCTTTTTCTTTTCTGAGGGTGATTGTGGATTTAAAAAATAATAATAAGTAAAGTTGAGTATGGAGGTAAAAATACGGGAAAAAAACTCTGAGATCAAAGTCGTAAGTTTGCGAGAAAAAATCTCGTTATCTGACATTTTTAAGAAAAAAAGTCCAAGATTAAATTGTAAAACTCTATGGGCCAATTTCCCAGTCGAGGATTAAGCCTAGTCCTAGACTAGTTTTGAGTTAAAATGGTAGTAGAATTTAGTCCAAGACTAGCCTTAATCCATGAGCAAGATATGGGCTGGTTTCTTGCTCATGGATTAAGCCTAGTCTTGGACTAAGTTGTAAAACCAAAGGAGATTGACCATTCAAATTCAAAGTTAGTCTAGGACTAGGCTTAATCCTCGACTGGGAAATTGGCCCTATGGGCTCGTTTCTTGCTCACGGATTAAGCCTAGTCTTGGACTAAGTTGCAGTAACAAAGGAGATTTACCATTCAAACTCAAAACTACTCTAGGACTAGGCTTAATCCTCAACTGGGAAACCGGTCCTATAACTAATATATAAGAAATCTAATAAAAATTCATTATTTTCTGACATTGTCACAAACTAGTCACAAATTTACGAGAAATTTCATTTTACGAAACTATATATTTAAAACAACTCAGATATTCTCTGACGTTGTGACACAAAATTACAAGATTAAAGTTGCAAATTTATGAGAAAAAACTCAGATGTCTGTGATGTGCAAATTTATGAGAAATTTAATTTTACTAAACCCTTTTTTTTAAAAAATCTTTTGCAAAGAGTCCACGTTTCCAAGATTTAAGTCACAAATTTATGAGAACTTAAATTTTAAGACTATATAATTAATAAATGTAAATATTTTTTAAACTCAATTCTTGAACGTAAAATCATAAATTTCCAAGAGTAAAGTTGCACATTTATGAGAAATTTTCAAACTAATTATAATTAAAAAAAAAAAAAAAAACTCAAGATGTTCACTGACATTGCAAAGTTAGAAATCAGTGAGAATAAACATTCAGAGATTGTCACAAATTTACAAGAATTCTACAAAACTACTTATTGTTTAAAAAAAATCTGACATTCCCTGAAATTATAGCCATTTACAAGAAAAAAATTCAAATTTCCAGGATTAAAGTAGCAGAAATTCTCTGACATTATACAGTTATAAAATGGTGAGAAAAAAAGCTTAAAAAATTAAAGATTAAAATCACAAATGTTTGAAAAATGTAATAAAACAATAGAAGCAATCAAAGAGAAATAATAATAATGAACTTTATTAAATTCAGACACAAAACAAAGACAAAAATAACATTTTAGCTGTTGTAACTTCAGCCATCAATTTCCAGAAAATCTCCAATACGACTTGAGACAGCATCACAGCTGCTGGCTTCTAATAAATACAATATTTAGCAGGAGGGTGGATGTAGTCATTAATATAAATCAAATGCAACATAAAAATGGCAAATTTAAAGGGAAAAAATAATCACTGTAAAGTAAATAGACGCCAGCACGCCCATACCGTACAGTACACTACACTTTTGGAGAAAAATGACCACATTTTCCACAGGAGGACCGCTGCTGCTGCTGCTGCTACTGCTGCTTTTCTTTGCCGTCGTTGCTCGGCCTCGCCTCCAGCTCCTCGTTCTTGCCGCTCACTTGGTGAGGGCTGGTGGTGAAATTTCTGTCCGTACGCTCAGCAATCTGCTGAACTGGGCCAGCCTCAGAACTGCACGGCGCTGGGCGGGATGTCAAACATGGACGGGTCGAACTGCTGGCCTCTAAACGGTGAACCTTCCGCGTCCCAGCCCTTCTTCAGCATCTCGTGAACTTTCTGAAACACAGAAATACAGGAACATGTTTCATTATAATGCATAATGATCTCGTCCCAAACCTTTGCCACAAAAAATCTATGACATTAGATCTCTAAACAACTCAGTTCGAGATCGGCTCCAAATTTTATAAATGCACACACCTGCTTTCTAACTTGTCCTGTAAAACCATAACCAAACACGTAATCCCTTTTACAAAACTCTTAACGATGTCAAAAACAGTATAAGATGTCTAATTGTTTTCATTCTGGATCAATTCTACGGGCTCAATGATCACTGAATCGATGTATCGATATCCATAAATGTATTGCTACACCCCAACAAATAGGCATCTGATCTCTGAGATTAAAGTTGCAAAAGTTCAATTTTAAAAGTATATAGTAGAAAACTCAGATATTCTCTGATATTGAAGAGTTAAAAAATGGTGAGATAAAAACAAAAAAATTCCAAGATTAAAGTTGCAAATTTATGAAAAATTTAATTTTAAAAACTACATAAAATAAAACACTTGGATTTTCTCTGAAGTTGTAAACTCATAAATTTGCAAGGAAAATAACTTTAAAATTAGGATTAAATTGAGGAAATGAGAAATATAAATTTAGAAAACTATTTTTAAAAACTCAAGATACTCTTGACATTGTAGCATTAATAAATGGTGGGGGGAAAAAACTCAAAAATTCCAAGTTTAAAGTTGTAAATTTATGAGAAATTTAAAATAAAAACTACATAAAATAAAACAATTGGATATTCTCTGACATTGTAAAATGCTAAATTTGTGGAGAAATAAAACTCCAAGATTAAAGTCGCAAATTTACAAGAAATGTAATACTAAAAACCTACATAATATATATTTTTTAATGATATATTCTCTAACATTGTAAAGAATAATGACTTAACATTTACATTTATAAAATATATCTAAGTTTATTTAAAATTAAGTTTATCTTCTTTGGCCATATCTTCCATATATGTATATAAATTGGTGTCTGATCTCAGAGAAGTGAAATTAATGAAGGGTCCGCAACTCGAGCTTCTTACCATCTCGTGGCTTTGCGGCTTTCCTTGAAGTTTCTGGTGGTAGTCGAAGGTGAGTCGGTTGAGCACGGCGTGTTCCTCCTCGTCCACCGAGGCCATCGAGCGCTCCCGGTTGATCTGATTCACGTCGATCTGCTCTTCTCCCTTCAGCACGGCGCTCCACCAAATCTCCCCACATTTACTCAGGGACAGCTGCAGGAGGGAGAAAGACGCTCGATAAGATGTCGCTTCCCATACAGGCCGCCGGTTCGATTACGGTACAAACCTCGTCAAATCAAATAATAGTTCATTAATGACAACAGTAGTAAAACGGTGTTTATAAGATCAGATTGAGGAATGGGTTTTTGGGAAGGGATGCTCACCAGTATGCAGTGTCCCGGCTCGAGGCTCCACAGTGAATTCTCCGTGTTGATTCTGTGGGTGAACTCTCCTTCCATCAGGACCTTTTCCAACCCGCCGTTCCTCACTGCTACACTAACTCCGCTAGACTGCAGACTTACAGACACCTGCGTGCAGAGAGACGACACACAGTCCCAGATGACGTTTCAACGAGTGAGTTCAGGCTGTGAAAATGGACTAAATTAAATTAAGGTGAGTGACTGCCATTGTGAACACAGCGCAACACACGACAAGATGTGACCTTTTGAGTACCTCAGTGCTACCTTTTACAGGTTCGGGACTTGAACCGGCGACCTTCCAATCACAGGGTCAACTCCCTAACTGTTACGCTACCGTGTAGGAGTTAGATAGGACGATTTCGCTCACCTGTCTGCCTTTCACGATTTCAGGTGGGACAAAGACTCGAACCTCCACGTCAGTGTAATCCTGTGACCAGCTGTAGTTTTCTCGGACAGCGCCGTTGTAGCTGTCTGGGTTTCCCTGGTAACTGGCCTGCCCTCTGGAGAACAAAACACCAACACACTTCAGAAAATTCCAGCATTAAGTCGGTTCAACTATTACTGTTAATTTATGCATATGCAGGGCAACTAACTTTGGCAAATACTGACAAATTTTTTAAATGTGAAAAGTGTGACTCACGCCAAAGCTGTGGGAGGATCCAAGCCGCTCGCTGCTGCTTCTGCTTCTGCTGTTGGGGCCGGTGCTGGTGCTGGTGCTGGCTGAGAATTTTCAGCACCTTTTTCGCTCAGACTCTCGCTGTCTGCTTCTCTAGGCTGCTCTGTGCTCGAACCCGCAGCAGCAGCTGATTCCTCCTTGGCCTGCTCTGCGCTTGCCTCCTTCTCCGGCAGGGACTCGACCTCCACCTCCTGTACAGCGGCCGGAGGAGCAGCGGCTTTGGCTTCTTCTGCCATCTGCATCACCCTCTGCAGGTCATGAGCCGCCACTTTTTCAAACAGCTTAAACGTCTGAGGGAAAAAAGCAGTGAAATGTGAACCTACTTACTTCCTGTCATCACGGGAAGGGTTTGGGAAAGTTAAAATGGAGCAAATGTTACTCTTATTTGTACTTGGCTTAGTAAGTATAGACACAGCATGGTCATTTGTTATTAGCCGAGAATGTAGTGCTGGAAATCAAATATTATTTTTCTGCTACGGAGCCTGGTCCCCACTCATCGCCACTTAGCACTGTTTTTCCTTATTATATATTAATATATTGTATATTGGCTTTCTGTTTGACTCCAAACCACAACCAATTATTGCATTTCTGGCAATTATGTTTTTAGGTTAAATTTTGGTCCAGACTTTCTACTTATCTTACATTTATATATTCTCTCTTTCGGTCAGTAAGTGTGACCAAAGGGTGAAATTAGACAAGGTAAAACTGCATTTATTCATTATGCTGCCCTTTCTGGAACCAGTATTGTAAGGCATTATTAATCAATTATTAGTAATATTATACTTGTTATGTAATGCATGCATTATGGTCAGAGGCGGACAGTAGCTAAGCAAATTTACTTGAGTACTGTAATTAAGTAGAGTTGTTGAGTATCTGTACTTCACATGAGTAGTATTTTATTTGGAAACTTATGACTTCCGCTTCACTACATTTTAAAAACAAATACTGTACTTTTTACTTCACTACATTTCTATCAAGGTTCTCGTTACTCATTACTTTCAAATCTGTGGATAAAGTGGATGTTATTCCCCCTTTTCTAAAATGTGATTAGTTGTTTGGCAGGTGACAGTCTATCAGTAATCAGCAGGTTACATCACACCTGTAGACTGGAAATATAAAACCAGGTTCAGACAGTTCTGCTGCTTTCTGTCTTGATTAAAACATTGTTGCTGTTGGAAGGTCATGAAGCTAGAGGTGTAGAGCTGGATTTTAAGCAGGTTGGAATGTTGATTTGATGTTGTGAGCTGCATTTACAGCTACGGCACTGTCCTCCTGATTAACATACACATATATGTGTCCGCACACTGCCAGAGCTGTGTCAGAACCATGCTGTTTTGTGGGGTGTGTACTCTTACAATTAATAAATAAAATAAACTAATGACTGGTTTTCTTTATCAGTTTAAGTTGTATTTCATTCTGTAGCGTTCTACCAGTTCTATATTCTACAGCGTCTACAAGCTAGTCAGAGGCATTAGGTGTTATAAATGTTGTGTTAATAATGCAACAATGTGGTGAAAGAAGATTGTACTTTTAACACTTAAGTATTTTTTAAAACAAGTACTTCAGTACTTTAACTTAAGTAAAAATTTGACTGTACGACTTTGACTTGTATTGGAGTAACATTTGACTAGTGCTATCTATACTTTCACTTAAGTAATGAAGTTAGCTACTTTGCCCACCTCTGATTACGCTACACCAAATTAACCTTCACTGTATGTATGATTTACAGTAAACCACATTTTAGCGTTTGACAAAGTCAAGTCTTACTTCGACACTTATTTTGGTGAAAGGACCTCAGGAGTCGTAACACATCACAATTGAATTACTTTGGAACGATTTGTAATGTACTACATTTTGGCAGTAACTCACCCAACACTGTCAATATGAGACAATATCATATACTGATTAAATCACACGTCATCGCTATACAATATTATATCGACTCAATCTATCACAAATTTTGATGACGTCAATGGTGTTTGACGATATCACAAAATTTGTTATGATTTGATTCAATTCATCTGAGACGATATCATATACTGATTTAACACAATCACTTCCATTCATATCGAATCACAAAGCAACTAAAATATCACTTAACATTTCGATTCCTGCACTCAACCAGACATTTAAACGAGTCTTTTAGTAGAAACAGATCTCCTGTTCTATATTAAGTGAGGAGACAGTATGTATGACGTCTGTTCGATGCTGTGGGTTCGTCGATCGCTGAATCGATGTATCGTTATAGCCCTAATAATGGAACATGTGATGACATGAGACAGTAAACAGAGCGATAACGGAGCTGTTAAAAGTTCCTAAATCACATCAGGTTGTACCTTCAGAACCATTTTCTCTGCTACTCCGGGTGGGAAGCCCATGCGGTCGTTGGGGCTGGTCAGCAGGCGATAAAAGTCCGTTTTTCTGTACAAAAAGCCGAAAAAGATCTGGAGAAAATTCTGTATGTTTCCAACGTGCTGCAGAATTCCGAGCAGCGCATTGTCGTACAACTCCGTCATCTCCATCGGCGAGGACATTTTTGAGGAGTCTAAACAAAACACCAAACAAAACAGTTAGAAACGAGCTTTCAGGAGATTGTTTTGATAGTTCTGAGAGTAAAAACTGGGAATAAAGATTTGTACAGGTTGACAGAAAATACGAGATCTCCAGCGGGATGTCAGGTTAGTAAACACTTCCGCTTACAGGGGACAAAATAAAAGTCCCCCTGACGTAAAAGTGTTGCCCTTCACGCCAATTTTATTAAATATTTTATCGAGATTTTACAAATATTCATAAACGTCATTAATCTGAAGACGCGTAATACTTAATCAAGATAACGAATGTTTATGTATACCGTTTCTACTAAATTGTGTCCTTCGCTGAAAGTATTTTCAGTTTGAAGTATTTCGGCTTTTTTACCTTTATCTAGTTGGAGTCAAAATATACACTATAATTTGCAATAATAAGAAATGAATTCTAAGTTTGCACCCACACACTGATTATTCATCACAATTACGGTTATGACACAACAATATCCAGCCCAATAATGACTTGCCTTTTTTTTTTTAAACGATCAATTCCCATTTAATATTTTAAAGTACGTATACATGGACATATACATATTGTTTTAATGCATCGTTACCCACACAAATCGACAATAAATTAATCAGCTAAATCAGCTACAGATAATTAAAAAAAAAAGAAAAAGAAAAAAGTTTATACTTTATTTCTACTTCAGAATCAGAATTGTATTTATTGCAAAGCATGTTCTCACGTACAAGGAATTTGCTTTAGTGGTTAGAACCAAAACAGGTAAATAAAAAGAGAATTATAAGGAAATTACAAAATACATAATTTAATATATTATAAATAAGTTAGAATGTTGGTTAGAATGTAAATTACTGATCAAATGTAAAAAAAACTTTGATCAGAGTGTGATATTGCATAGATTCAAAGGTCAACGATTCAATGTTCTATAAAGCAGGTTAAAAGATTTGACAAAGATTGTAAAAATATACTGGATAATAATATAATATACAGTACTATTTATTGTTTTATTATCCTGTAGTTTTTTTTACAATATATTTATTTGTATTATTAACCTGTATATTTGTATTATTAACCTGTATACTATAAAAATATACAGGATAACAGTACTCGTACTAGCTCGTACTAGCTTGCTATGCCGTTGTTGCTTGCTAAGTTTAATACTACTTTCAGGCTTTTTATAACGACAGAAGCATTTTTAAAGACGACTTGGTTTTTCTTAACGCAGTATAATTTGAAGAGTCAGTATTTGAGCATGTTAACAGGCTGCTAGGTGGCAGTAATAAGCAGCAGGAGTAGCAGGAGGAGCTGAGAGAAGTAGCACTGCGTGGTTAGCATGGCGGCGTCCTTCAGCGCACACAGCAGCAGGCTCTTAGCGGTAAACACCCTGTAAACTCAGCTACAAATCTACAAATACATTCATTTATTATTCATCTGTTATTTTATCTATATAACCTCATATACTCCCATGAATCTGGGCTGTTATTAGCCGTGTCTTATTGTAGTGTGTCGTAGATTTGCGGTCACATAATGGAGCACGATGTCTGCAACATATTCTTTAAAGATTTTATTTTTAATATTAAATATGAATTTTTAACCTCCTCAGGTCGCCTTAAGAGAGCTGAGTTCTGCATCATGCCTCACAAGAAGCATTCACTCCTCTACTGTGTGTTACAAGGTTCGAATAACCTTTAAACTACATGTTTAAATGTTAAATACATTGAGTTTAGTGTTTTGTCACAAATGTTAATAAATAAATATTGCAGTTATGCATGCGTGTTTCATATTTACTGATTGGCTTTATTGCATACCAAGAACTGCAACCAAGTAACAGTTTGCACTGTGCAATTTTACCATTTTAAAACTCTATTTGGAATCTGAATGATAAAACTATAAATTGCTTTTCTTGTTGCGACTCTACATACATTAAAAGGACACATTTTAATAGAATAAGAACATTAAAATTCAAATGTATAATTGCTATAATGGGACAAAGATGGTAAAAATATAACATTATCCTGTAGATTGGAACAAATATACAGGATAATAATACAAATAAATATGCGTACTATTTACTAGTATTATTATTCTGTATGTTTTTTACACTCTATTAGTATTATTATCCAGTATATTTTTACAGTCTTATTTATTTGTATTATTATACTATATCTTTGTATTATTATCCTGTAAATTATAGGAAATATATAGAAAAATAATACAAAATATGAATATTTTAAAATTAAAATGTATAATTGCTATAATTAGTAATAAATGTCCTTTAATTTTTAATGGTTTGGAGGATCTTTTAGTCCTTATGCACCTAAAGTATGGGCTGCACTTTTAAAAACATTTGAAAAACTACATTTTACTTTTACACATTTACATATTTTACATATTGTCTTTCCATATGTATTATTTTTAATTCTTTGTACACTGCTTTTTTACAGTTTACAACATTTTTATTTGTTTGTAAAAAATTTTGTTGTGTTTATATTTTTTATCTTTTTACACTTACTAACACTGCAACATAAAGGACTTGGTCTGCAGTTTTATGTAGGAAAGGTGGTATTCAAGTAATAATGATGATAATGATCATTATGAAGTTATTAACTTGTCGTTACAGAATCGAGCAGCCCGCATTCGTGTTGGAAAAGGTGACAAACCCCTGACCTACGAGCAGGCCTTACACCCTCACCAGATCGCTCACAGAAAGGGCTGGCTGTCCCAACATACAAGTAAGCCTTCCAATCTTATTTTTAGGTAGAGCAAGAAGGCCCAAATTCGGTTTTACATAGGGCTGGGTGATACTCAGTTTAACGTGGCCGCTTTCTCCTCACAGGTAACCTCCAGGGCGAAGGGGGCGCCGCCGAGCGGACCACGGAGGACGTCTTCGTCCGGCGCTTCATCTACGGCACATTTCACGGCTGTCTGGCAGACGAAGTGGTGATCAAGCGGCGTGGCAACACCCTGGTGATCTGCGCTCTGATGCTGCAGAAACTTCTGCCTCACAAGTACTACTTTCTCATTGGTTACACGGAGGAACTGCTATCACACTTTTACAAGTGTCCTGTCAAGATGGAGATCCAGATTGTGGAGGACAAAAGTGTCTACAAGTATCTCTAGGTTCTTTAGTGTACATTTCCATTTGGTAAAAACTGTTGTTGGTATGAATAAATATAATGTGCATGATGTGAAAATGTTGTCAGTCCTCTAATTTATACGTAAAGTTTCAGAGTTTCTATACGGAAAAAGCAATGCTTAAAGTTAGTAATTCACGATTTGTCTTCCATCTTTCTTAAAAAATAAGTGTAAAATTGTATTCAAATTAAAAAAATTCAAAATGACTATGACACAAGGAGAGTTCTAATCTCGGCAGATATTAGTGTTAAAAACATCAAATATTGGCATCGGCCAAAAACTCCCATATCGCGCAAATCCCAAAAATGACATTGTGGAAAAAGGTGAAAAGGAAAACTTAAGTAAAAAACTTGAGAAAGTGGTTCAAGAGTGTGAAAATCTCCAACGTCATGAACGACAAAACACTGGCAAAAAGTGGGAATAAGAAAATGAGACTAAATAATTAAGAAAACAATATGTAGTCAAATCATTTAGGCTTTATTGTTATTTTTTGCATGATTCCGTTTGGCTTGTTAAAAAACATGAAAATAAAAAGGCTCAGAAATCCGAAAAATCTGAATTTTTCTTCCCAACTTCAAAGTAGAAGGCATGTGAACTGTTATTTGGCACGAAAGAAAAGGCACGCATAAAAACCTCACAAGTAAAAATTTCCATTTTGAAATACAGTAAAGACAGATCTGCTATGACAGTAACAATCTCAACGTTACCAAAATGATCTACACACACACACACACAGAACGTCGATAATGACCCAAACACCCAAACAAGTTTATACAGTGACACGCATTAGAAAAACACACAAAATAAACTTTCTTTGGCTCTTAATCGTTTCACATTTAAAAAGGATAAAATACGACAGTACATCAGGTTTTCTTTAAAAAGTGCCTGTAAAGACTTAAAAGTTAAACACAAGCAAGCCCTCGTCAGACCTGGTTCAAGCCTCATCGCTGAAGCTGAAGCTGAAGCAAAGCCAACGAGGCCGTGTACATTCACATTTAATGGAGTCAATTTTGTGCATAACGTCATTAGTGATGTAGAATATAAAGGATGGCAGTTAAAAGCCTCCGCACACTTCTGTAAGACCTGTCTAATGCGATCAGGAGGAAACAAATTTGATCAGATATAATCTAATCAATCTATTTCTGTCACCGAATCAAAGTTTGTGCATCGTGAATTTTGAGTAATTTTATATTCAATTATTGACAAATCAGTATCTCTACTAGTATCAATGTTGGTGAACCTTTACCACACTGATTTTTTTAAAAAGGGGATCACTGTACCTCATAAATTGCATTCAGTAGTTTGCAGCAAAGTGATGATTTGTATTGCTCATTGCGCAATAAACGTAGTTACAGTACGTTCATTATAAAAATTATAATTGTCTGGAGAAAAGCGTCAGTAACTATGTGATTGACCAGCGTCATTCGGAGAACATTAAAAAAAATATGTGGGTTTCAATACTTTGTAACTTGAAATTGCAAAAACAGATCATTGTTAAAAATGGTGATGAATTGATGTTTTTAAAAAAATCATTATTTAGTGACAATCTGCATTTTTACAAGGTATTATAGCTACATGTTTAATGTGGTGGAATATAATATAATGATCATTTTGTTGCAAATTTAATTTCTGTAAAATAATTAGTAAAAATTTGCCAAATTTCCCTTTTTAAATCCTTAGAGTTCACTTAATGAACTCCTTCAAGTCCAGTCTCTTCATTATTAGATGAAGTCTCCGATAAGTCACATGTAAACCCATTTTAAACTCAACCTAGTATTACCTAGACGTGTAGCAGCCTGGACCGCGTAAACACACTATGGCCAGCACGTGTTTTAAGTCTTAAAAAGTGGATATTTCAAATGTGACATTTAGGAAAGGTTTTAAGGCGTTTGGTTGAGGTCTCGGCAGCTTTTTCCCCTGCAGGACTGCAGCTTGATGAGTCTCTGGTTCATGGCCTGCAACAGCGTGGGATCCACGTTCTTCCTGATGTTCTCCAGCTGGTGAGGGTCCGACGTCATGTTGTAGACCTCCACGAAGGCCTAGACAGAGCAATTTGGAAATGCTTTAAGATGGTACCTTGCTCACGATTACCTTAGTGGTACCTTTACCGGCCTGGGACTTGAACCGGCAACCTTCCGATCACTTAACCTTTTAAATGGCTGTATTCAAATGTGGTGCCAAAATGTACCATTTGAAATGCTAAAAATAATAAATAATTACAATATAATTTAACGACGTAATTAGTGATGGAACGTGTCAAAATCCTTCACTGTTATTTTTTGGTGCTGAATTGGCATCTGATTGGCTACTGTGCCTGAATGCACATGTTTACTGCATCACAGCATCACGGCACGCTCCTGGCAGCTGTGAGATGGAGTCGGAGGATGGGGTCCACCTTGGTTAAGATGGAAGCAGGAATTTGTGGCTGTATTTATGGAAATGTACAACTCCAAAAAAGGGCAAACAAACATAACTTACAGTATATATTTGAGCGCAAGACAAAATTCAAAACGTCCAAAACCGCAATGAAACCATTTGACAATACACTGGTAAAAATATCGATGAGGGCAGTTGGTAGCATAACGGTCAGGGAGTTTGCTTCAAGTGCCGGACCGGTAAGGGTACCAGTGAGGCACTCGTGATTTGTTTTGTCGATTTGGTTGTCTTTCAAAAAAAAAAAATTTTGCAACCGAACTCTTACCTCATCGTCTGCAAATTCGCAATACTGCAAGTCGTAGCCTTTCAGAGTGCGAACGCACGCGTAGGTGTTGTTGAAGGCGTCCTCACACACACAATCTGGGAAACACTCCTACACAATTCAAAGAAAGATTACCTTCACGTCTGAAATCAACTTGACGCGTGTAACGTTGGAAAATGAAGCGTTCACGATGTACTCACGGCCACCCCTGGGCCCAGCTTGGGGCAGGTGGGATCTGTGGGAACCTTGCCCTCACCGGTGTGCTCCACCAAAAAATACGGCCGGGATGTGGCATTCCGGAGAGACGGAGCCTGTTTGGAGAAGGTTAGGATGAGAGTTTGAGGAGTTTGAGACCGCTAAGATCTCAATAAGGGTGGACAATTCCTCAAAATCGACATTTGAGAAACCTCTAATCAACGTAATCTTGCACGTGATTTTAGTAAAAATCTCTTATTACTTAGAATTCTGTTACTGCTTTCCCTAGTGTGTGTTCATTGACTGTCTCCTTAAAAACATACTAGTGTGTCTCATCATAAAACACCCCAAAACTAAATAATCACTCATTAATCGTAATCGGGGTAAAGTGTTCATATTGTGATATTGATCTGAGGTGATATCGTCCAGCCCTAACGTGGCAATTCAAAATGTGGTGCAAAAATGTATGACATTTAAACTGGAAGTGCTAATGTAAAAATGATTACAGGGACAGTCTCCTTGGAGCAAACTGGAGGATAAGTGTAGGGGCGTGACGATACATCGATATATCGATTCAATGATCGAGCCGAGAAGAAAAGATCAATCCGACGTCGCTCTTTAATGCAGCATGAGTACTGTTTTTGCTATAAGAAAAGATTGCATTTTATTTAAATATCTGGTTAAGCTCAGGAATACAAATGTCAAATTATGTTTTAGTTGGTGACTTGATATGAATTGAAGTGACTGCATTAGATCATATCGGTCGCTGGCTCCTGAATTGGATTGAATCGAAATCGTATCGTAGCAGACTTCAAATCGTTATCCACTGAATCAATATAATGTTGTATCTTAATGAAACCTGGAATTTACGACCCTAGTTAAGAACATTAGTTTAGGGGCCCACAACAAGCCTTGTTGTCACTCACACCACACTCATGAAGCTCCGAGAAGCACAGGAAACGAGGAGAGTTTCAGCTGAGCTTTTGACAGATATTTCCCTTCTCTTGCATATCGGTTCCAAATATTGATTATCAGCCCTGACAACTAGCAATAATCGCTTTCAATATCAGCCCTGAAAAACCAATATCGGTCGACCTCTAGTTCACAATGACAATCACTTGCGTTTATTCCACTCAGACCACCGCTCCACCATCATCAAGCCCTAATTCAACTGATAACGTGGTGCAAAAACGTAGATGTCTTTTGGCCGACCCACAGACGCAGACCACAGTGTTGAGGTGTGAACCATGCAGGACGTGGCTCAGTGGGACTTATCTAAAATGGTGTCTCTTCGGAAAAATGCAAAGTGACGATGTTGTGAACAGAAGTGTGAATAAAAGTTGCACGCTGCAAACGATCACGATCCTAGCTCCTGGCTTGGGTCTGACTGAATCAACATGCTGTACGATACGACCAAAATCTCATACCCTGATATGTCATTTCATATCCCGATAACGATATATACATCACAATTCCACCATGTCATCCACTAACAGAAGAGTTTGCCACCTGCACGTAGGGGTGTAAATTAGGGATGCACCGATTCAACTTTTTCAGTTCCGATACCGATGGCGATACTTGGGCTTTGGGTATCGGAATGCACTGTGCTTTCTTATAAGCTGTTGTCAGATTTGAACTCCAACACCAAAAATTACTGCCCAAATATTTTTGGAACTCAGTGTAAAAAGAGAGTGCGGGAATTTGGTAAAGATGATGGAATTAAATGCAGTTAAACTTCTAAAGGACTCGTCTGTGGCTGTGTTCTTAATTAAATACTGGTACAATGCTTGAAATCAGTTCGGACACATTTTTAAACATTTTGGAGCCTTTCTTGTCATTTTCAGACCATGACATTTCTAAACTTTGCATTTTCGTGCTCTTGTATCTGTGCTTAATTCTCCTTGAGCAACTGTAATATTCACTTACAAGTTGTCCTAGAAAGGACTGTCCGTCCATATCCACGTTAGAGAGGTTCACTCCGGCGATGTCCAGGATGGTCAAGGGCAGGTCGATGTTCAGCACCGGATCCTGGAAAAACGATGGCATAAGATTTGATCAATATCAATGCCACTGTTGCTTCTGCCTATCAATCCAGTTCCTTATCAATTCTCTTATCGATTCCTGAGTAGTTTTTGAGTGCAGTAAAAGTAGTTCTACACAGTTTTCCGCAACAAAAGCAACCATTTTATTTTTCCCAAAATGATGTCTGCACAAGACTGTGAACATCAACACATTCATATTGATATTCAGAGTTGTTATTATTCAGAGACATTCTATGGTTTAGTTTATGAAGAACAATAAGGTTAGTGCAGGAGGAAACACTTCTCTATCCATTTGGAATCCACCTGGATACAGAATAAAATGATTTAATAACAAATCATGCATTTTTCTATATTTATTTTTTACTCTCTAACATTATAAAATGGAAACAAATATTTACTGATTAATGGAAAATAAAGAAATACTGAAGTTTTGGTCATTTTTCAGCATTTGGACTGATTTTGGTCTATAACTCATTTTTGACTCATTTCTGGGAGAGAAGTACATTTTTGTCATAAGGGCGTTCCATATGAGAGCCGCGGCACAATAGCGCTGTGGACGCATCGGGAATAAATAAATATCAAGTAAATGTCTGTACTGTGAGTAGAACGCTGGTTGTTGTTGTTTATCAGCTAAAATATCAGTTTTCTCTGTAATAAATGGGAAGATTTAACTGAACTGGAAGGTTTTAGTGAATGTTGGACTTCCCTGTGAGAGTCGTGAGCGCTAACAAACGCAGCACGTGTGTTTACATCGTGAAAAATATCATTTATGGCTCATGATTCCTCGTGGTTGAAGGTCAAGTCGCAGAGAGTGTGACATAATGTACCGCGGCGCAAAACTTAGGGAAAACCGGAAAACTTTGTGCTAGGAAATGAGAGAATCGTTAACGCTGGTCGTGTACAATTCCAAAGGAACTGATCAGTTGAGTCTGAACCGGTTTTTCGATTACCAACCCTGGGCATGAACCTTAATAAACTGTTAAAACACATGCACTAAAAAGAGCGACTCTCACAACTGACCCGCACAACCTGCTTGGGCTTCACCCCGGGCCCTCGCACCAAAAGTGGGATGTGGATGTCAAACTCGTACAGCTGCCGCTTGTCGATGGGGAGCGAAAACTGTCCTGTAGAATTGGAAAGAAAAAGAGACGGTCATCCGGTCTGCGAAGGCGAAATGCCGCTGCGAAGAGTGAATAAAGAGGAGTGGACCTGTGTGGTAGCCGTTGTCAGACGTGAAGAAGATGTAAGTGTTGTTCAGCTCCTTTATGTCCTCCAGTTTCTTGACCAACTTTTCCACCATGTCGTCCACTGACAGGAGAGTTTGCCACCTGCACGTAGGGGTGTAAATCGTAAGGGTCATGACGATACGATACTGCATCGATATGATAACGATTTGCCGATATCACAATGTCGGTTACGATACAATTCTGATTAATGAACTGCACAGCCCGATGGTCCTTTACCTTCTCCGGAAAGCGTTGTCAAGGTAGTTGATGGAGCTGTCGGGCATGGGGTTGGTCGGTTGTCGCAGTAACCAGTGCTTATCCTGGGAAAACAAAAGGATTAATTCGGATAACTCTTACTGTAAACACAGTTAGGATTTCAAATCGCTATAGCAACCCGATACCAGCTAATTAGGATAAAAATATGTCCCACCTTGCCAGCTTTGTTGAAGCTGCCGTCGCGTGGGGCCTTGACGTCCCCGAAGCTGTTCTGGTACTTGGGTGCGGCGGTCCAGGGCGAGTGAGGTGAGGGGGGACACAACATGATGAAGAAGGGATGCTGGGGGCTGCGTTGGTCCAGAAAACTCAGTGACCTGTTCAACTGGGGTACGGGAGGCACGGCATCAATGAAACTGAAGTAAAAATTTGGGAATTTAAGTTATAGTTATAGTTAGGGATGCACGATATGGGAATTTCTGGCCGACACCGATATCCGATGTTTTTCATATGAATGATTAAGGGAGAGTCGAGTGCGAGTGGAGGCAGAGTTGAGTGCATAAAGACAAAATATTTTGCTTACCAAAGTTCCCCCGCACGCTCAGAATTTTGGCACAAAATAACACCATCGTTCTGACATTTCTAACACAGCGCCAAATCAAGCAAGCGTAAAAGCAGAGTGGAGCGAGGGCAGAGCGTTTCCAGCGTGGTGCACAACATTTTAAGAAAAAGTCACTTCCGGCCCTATGTAGTTTACCATGTCAAATAGGGCGCGTTTGACACTCCATGTGCACTACCTAGTGTGTAGAGCGCCGTTAAGCTACAACCCCAGCTATTTCCTGAGATGCATACTACAACATAGAAAAGTATGATAAGAGCACCTTATCTACCATACTATTAAGCGCGGTAGTACGTGGTTTGGGACACAGCCCATGTGTGAGCTCACATTCGCTAAGTGAAGCAAACCCACTATTTAGTTTGCTAAAAATGTTTCGTGTGTGCAGGCAGAGTTGAGCGGGTAAAGACAAGATATTTTGTTGGTGAACGTTCCACTGCGTGATCAGAATCTGCCAGAAAATAACGGCAAATATTTTAAGACAGAAGACGCAGGTATAAAATTCCACCTCGGATTTTGGACACACACAAGTGCAACAATAAATATCGGCTGGAAATATTGTTAAAATCTAAGCATCGGTCCAATTCGACTACTTTAAAAAAAGCATCGCTCGATTCCGATATGATTCCGATATTATCGTGCATCCCTAGTTTTAGGATAGTTATAAATGACATATTGGCATACATCCTAAAAACAGTCGCAGTTGACAGACTTCAAGTCACTTGAATGCAGTTCTTTTGGAGTAAAATTAGGAAAAATATCGTCATTTAAATTTTGAATAATATCTCCCAGCCCTACTTCTAGCTACATTCACACTGTGATTATTTTATTCCGCAGGTATGTAAATAATGTAAGCACATTCTGTCGTCGTGCGTTTGCATAATCAGAACTGGATGTGCTTCCTCAAAATTTGCAGAAAGCTTGCTGCTCATGAAAACATGAGTTTTGGTGCAAGACAGATCCTACACGGAAATTTGAGCCACTTGAAAGTCAACATTCCATACACGGTTACAACTGCCAATCAAATCGACGGCGTAACCAAAAGCTTCAGCATTTCATCGGTGCAAATGTTTTTAATCAGGCTCTCTTATGTAACGCTATACTTTGGGTTAAACTTTGCAAAACACCTTCCCACCATGTGTATGACATCTGTCAACGCTAATAAAACTCTTGCATCATGCTCCAGTCCTAAACGACTCCCACACACTTCCCACAGGGCCTCACAAGGCCTCACAACTATCAACGTATTCCCAAGAACTCACAATAAGGTCAGTGAGGTAGTCCTTTTGGTAACTCTCTCCATGATCTTCCGCCTTCCCGTTGACAGAGAGTGTATAATTGTAGTACTTCGAGTTCCCCACCTGCAGAAACAAATCCAAAAAGGGGAAATCAGACAATCTTGCGTTTGCATGGAAACCATCACACGCATGAAAGCCTTCTGGGGTTAAAGTGAATGAGGCAAAACGGAATTTTATTGCGACATAAAACGTATGCGGAGCATGTTGTGCAAAGTGCTATGTGTTGTCAAGCACCGCTAAAACCACGAGGAAGTCTGATGACGAGCGCATGACCCACCAGAGCGTGCCATTGGTCCCAGCCTGGAGGAACATGAGCCACACCTCCTGCTGCTTCTGAGCCGTACTGAAAAATACAGAACAGTTATTACAGTTCATACAGGACAACCACTTTTGTAAATGACCGTTTTGGAGTTCCAAGCGACATGGCGCTGTTCTCAATGTTAGAACGTTATGAGGAGACGTGGGAAATAAACCCAGACCTGATTGAGGTACTTTCCTCCGTAGAAGGTCTGATAAAGCTTCTTGCTGAGGTAGACGGGAAAGGCTTGGCTCTCAGGGCCGGTCTGCCAGTCTTTACTGCTGCAGTTCCCGGACAGCGAGTTGTTGCGGACCATGTGGTTGTGGGGGTACTTCCCTGAAAGTATGCTGCTCCGACTGGGACAGCACAGTGGCGTTGCTGTGTACTGGAAGAACAACAGCTAATGAATACCCATATGGAACAGACTCGTAAATTAGATAAATATAAGACACCAAAAACACTATTATCCTGAACGAATTTCAGGGACAGTGTCCCTGGGAACAAATGACAGTAGTGCTGGAGGTAGGATTCGATCCCACAACCTCTTGGGCCAAAGGTGAGTATCCTAACCATTAGACCACCCACACATGGTTGCGTGTTTAAATCCAGCTCTGTCCTGCTGCCAGCACTACCATTGTGACCCTGAACAAGAACCTTAATCCCACTGTCCTTGTTAGCTGCCCACTGCTCCTTCACGGATAGGTCAAATGCAGAGGTCACATTTCGTTGTGGTGCACTGTATGCTGTGTTCACAATCACAAATAATCTTTCACTTTCACCTTGGTCTTGCTCAGGCTGTAGGTTGAAGTACCAAGAGGTCATAGGTTCAGATCCAGTGTTACCACGGTCCCGCTCAGGACCTCAATGGTGGTAGTGCTGGAAGTAGAACAGAGCTGGTTTTGAACCTATGACTTCTTGGTCCTAGAACCTACGAGGGTCTTGCTCAGGGGTCCTACAATTTTCATCATTTTCTAATTCCAGTCTCCTTGGAGAAACTTGGGGTCAAGGGTCTTGCTCAGATGCCCAATGGTGGTAGCGCTGGAGGCAGGATAGAGCCAGACACCAAACTATGACCTCTTGGTCTCTAACCAAGCATTAAGGTGCTACCAACTCACCAAATTCTCCAACTAATTTTACTCACCGCACTGGAGAAGGTGGTGCCAGCATCACCAATCAGAGCTTTGGTCTTTGTCAAAGGCGTCTAGAGAAAAATATACACTAGGATATAAAATTCTATACACAGAGAGGGAAGCACAGCTAAATTTGTAATATTTCATATCCATTCAGCATTTTCATATAGAGAATATACACAATATTTTCACATATCTACAGCATTTAGCAGACACTCTTATCCAGATCAACTTCCATTTCCTAATTTCAGGGACAGTTTCCATGAGAGCAACTTGCCGTTCAGGATCTTGCTCAGGAACCCATTGATGGTGGTGCTGGAGGTAGGATTCAAACCCACATCCTCTTGGTCTGAGTGTCTTAATCACTACACTACCAACTCCCTATATCAGGGGTGTCCAGTTACGGTTCTGAAGGGCCGGTATCCTGATTTGCCTCTGGCCCAAGAGGTTGTGGGTTCAAATCCTACCTCCAACACTACCATCATTGGGTCCCCGAGCAAGTTGCCTTAACCCCAAGTTGCTCCAGAGAGACTGTCGCTGAAATTGGGAAACGGAAGCCGCTTTGGAGAAGAGCGTCTGCTAAATCTCGTAAATGTATATATATATGTAAAGTAAATATATAACAGATATTATTACAGATATATAAAGATATTGAATTTTGTGCAAGTATGTTCTCACTGTAAATTCCAAAATATTTTTTTACACATATAATTATCACAGAGATTTTACACTAAAAATATACTTCAGATTAGATGACATAATGCCATGCTTGATGTAGAAAATGAAACTCATTACACATGACAATGTTTCACTTCTTCAGCCAAAACTCACCAGTCCCCCGAGCTCAAGGTCCAGGTCGTCGGTAACGATGAGGACGATGTTGCTGCTCTGGAGACCCGCAGCACACCTGAGCGCACAGGTGAGAAGCAGCAGCTGCAGCAATGCGGCGCCGGGCTCGGAACACGGACTCGGACTCGGACGTGACATTCTTCTAAAGCTTCGGTCGAGGGAGAGACAGAAAGAGCGGAGAGAGTTTTAGTGAAGTGTGTAAAGGGACGCAGCTTGAGGAAGTGTGACTGCGGTCATGTGACTTCTGCTCGGTGGAACTTTAACCTGCGATCCGGTTTTACGACGTGAGCAGGTGTCGAGATGAAACCATAACCAAAATACTTCATTTGTCACATACACATTTTTAAAAATATATACTGGAACGAAACCTGCGGTGGCTCTTAAGACCACGCGAGTAATTTGTAATAAATAATTAAGATAACAGGTTAAATACAAGACATATATTTTATTGTATTAAAATATTAGTTTAAAATAATTTATAATACACTTACTCAAATAGAAAGAATTAATGAATTTGAAATATAAAAATGGGTTAAATTAACGAAAAACATTATAAATGTATTTTATAATATTCAAATATTTTATGTTTTATAAAATATGTTCCAAAAAATACGCATAAAAATTTTAAGCAATATCCATACACTGTTCGTATTTTATTCAGATATATTTAAGACGTGCCAAGAATTAGCAAGGAATAACAAGCTGTTTATTAATTAATCTTATTTTATTCATTGTTAAATAATAAAACGATAAGACTTTTTTAATCATATATATCGCTTATCATATATATATATATATATATATATAATATATATATATATATATATATATATATATATATATATATATAATGTGAATGTAAGAAAAGAGGGGGAAAAGGTTTTGTCTCTGATATAAAAAAGGTCAAATAATAAATATGGGCTAACCCCTGTATTGTCTTTTTATGAAAATCCCCTGAACCTGGGCTTTGCAACCCAAAAAAACAGACTTTTTTAGATTTATTCTGGTATTTCCAGTGACGTTAGACTCAAGACTAAAATTCAGTGCATCAAACTATTACAATAGCTCACCACCCGGTGAGATGTTTTGCCCCTTTTAAAAAATTTGTGTTTTTTTATTTTTATTTTTTAGAAATCAGTAAAAGAAAGATAAAGTTATGCTCTTTTTCTATATCTGTTGTTTTGTCAACTGTGTGTGGTCACATGGCTCTTGCCTGATCATATTACATGCAATTTTATCTGTTTTTCCTGATGAAGAAACGCGTCGCTCTCAAATAAAACCTCTTCTCACACCATGATATTTATGAGACATTTTGCATAACTCACCTGAAAAATGTAGAACTCTGCAGAGTTTAACACCGATGTGAAATAAACCAACACACCCAAGTTTACTTGGGAATTTTCGCCAAGTAAACTTACTAACTGGTCAGTTTATCAGATAATAAACGATGAGCACACAAGGTTTGCTAGTCATATTTCCCTGCGGATTAAGATTAAAGTTAGTTAAGCTGTTGTTTTAAAATATAACGTCAGGTTCGTATTTCGAGGTCTGGTTTTTCCTTGTAATTCCGTGGCGTGACGCTTCCTGTAATACATCAGATTTCCGCTAGAGGGCGAGCGCGGAGGAGCCCCACATGTACGGCGGTGAATAGAGATAAACGTTCCAAATCATTGAATAAAAGTCGTTTTCGTACACAAAACAAGACGTAAATTGAAAGCAGACAAGAAATGTAATAACACGTTAGTTGTTATTACATAGTGTTAATATCATTAAACACACTATGTTCTTTGTTTTGTAACAATACCGCATTTAAGGCGCTAGCAATGCAGCCAACCCTACTAACGTTGCTAAACACAAAACATAATTATTCACAGAGGGAAAAAAAGCACCATAAAATAAAAATAAATACAGTTTGTAAAATTACAAATAGAAAAAATGACAAGTGCAATTATTACATAAAGTATAGAAAAATTACGGAAAGTGATACAAATACGTAAATTAAAAGTACAAATTTTGCAAAGACTGACGCAGAGTCGGATTCACTGAAGACAAAGACAAATAAGATTTAGGTTTTAAGATGCATGATAATCAGATTTTTTTTAAAATCACATTTTACATAATTTGTTAAATCGTCCCATTCATATTTTCGTAGTGCGCCCTCTAGGTAAGAATACCGGAACTAACAGAGAGTAGTACTCCTTGTACAAGTTCTTCGGTTCCTTTGACAAACTACGATATTATATCGCCTTAAATCGCTGAAATAGCTTTAATTTTTTTTAGATTTTTGACACTTTATGGTATTATGCTGTGCAGTTTGCTATGTAACAGTGATCTCATGTCTCCACACTAGCCTCTTAAACCTGTACAACTAACCAGACTTCTCGTGTCGGCTAGTTTAGCCTGTGCTAATTTTAAGGTAGACCTGAAAGAAGCCGTACACAGTTACGCCGCTTTAGTGTCAGACTACCTTTAAAGCACAGCCGCTGTCCCACAGTCAGACTTCGTGTTGAAGATTCAGATTCATTTATAATATTTATCGGAAATATCTTTATACATTATGGTGTTCTTTAACTTAACTTACAGTTAACATAACAACAATATGATTCCTCTAAAACGAAGAAAAGTAACAGCAGTTAGAACCTCACAAGAAGAGAGTGAAAGCTGCAAATTTCCACATGTAGTTGTGTTCATTCTGGAGAGGAAGATGGGTTCGAGTCGAAGGAGTTTTCTTACGCGACTCGGGAGGAGTAAAGGCTTTCAGATCCAAGAAAACTTCAGGTTGGAGTTAAAAATAAATTCTTACCACAGGAATCTATATTGCAACGATGTCTAACTCATTGGCTTGATTTTTTAGCTCCTCCATCACTCACGTTGTGTCAGAAAACAACTCTGGAGATGAGGTTCAGACCTGGATTAATAAGCAGAAAGAGGAAATTACCACGAAATCTGTGCATTTGCTGGACATCAGCTGGCTAACTGACAGCATGGGGGCAGGACGTCCTGTGGACATTGAAGACAGACACACATTAAAGGTGGTATTGCATTAATAATTAGGGAAATTAGTGCCATTGATAAAAATAATAATGATGATGATGATGATGATGAAGATGAGGATGAGAGTAAATACCCAAGTAAAAAGTCAAAATTCTGAGATTAAAATATTCTCTGACTTTGTAAAGTCACAGATTTGTGACTGTGACTACGACTGGGCGATATATTGAGCGCCCCAATATGAACGATACGTTTTTAATGCAATTGAAAGTAAAACTATGATGATTTATTAATTAGACATTGGCAATAACATTTGCAAGAAAAAGACCACATTTCTGAGAATTTTATGACTTTACAATTCCAGAGAATATCCGCTCTTGTGACTTTAATCAATCTTGTGACCGTACAGTACCAGAGATTATCTGAGATTAAAGTTGCAAGATCAGATATTCTCTGGCGGTCTAAAGCCATAAATTTGACAGAAAAACCGTGCCCTAGTTTTGTTTTGTTTTTTTTATCAAATAATACATTAAAAATATTTCACTTATATTGGGGAGCAGTCGGCCAGCCCTAGTCCCAGGATACTAGTGATTCTTTAATCTTTCCGTCCCTGTTCGTAACCGCTGCACTCCACATCTAGTTTAAAGACAAAACAGAAGAATGCACGGCTAAATTTGGGATTAAACAGCTAAACATATTTTGCAGACCAGCCCGAAGACTTCAGCATCGCCAACATTTGAGATGAAGAGTTATGCCTGTCAGAGAAGAACGCCTCTGTTACACCACAACACATTTCTAACTGTGAGTCGTTTTATCCTTCTCATTTCACCTGCTACTCTTCTCTCTTTCACTAAGACCCGGCTCTAAATAAGTGCCAGAGCCTGATGTGGTAAGAAATGATGACTAAAAGAAAGAAAGAAGGATGTAATGAGTGTTGTCATTGCACATTTTGTCCACCAGAGGACACTGCAAGTCCACTGCTGGTTTTTTTTGTGTTTTTATACATTAAACTCTTATAAAATGTGTACATTTTTCCTAAAGTTTTGTTCAAAACAGCAATTAGTTGATGTAAATTTATTTTTGAAACTGTGTTATATGCTGTCAACTTGGTGAGTAGATTTTAATAACTCCACATAAATGTTTGGGAAAATCTGTTTTATGTTTATAACAAATATTATAATTGCATTTTTTAAAGTTATTCACCTATTAAAATCTGTCTCAGAAATTTTATATCAGTCATGGTCTACTAATGTCCTCTTCCTCTAGGAAGCTCTGGAGATTTTGGCCCAAAACGCAGAGTTTGGGGAGAACGAGGGCAGGAGTGTGGCTTTTCGGCGCGCGGCGTCCGTCCTGAAGGCTCTTCCCCACACTGTGCGAGGGATGGAGGATCTTACTGGCCTTCCGTGCTTAGGAGAACATTCACTCAGGGTTATAAAGGTGAGAGGAGATGTGGGTTGAAGAAATTTGAATATAACTGAAGAGAGCCGATGGATGTCAGGAGCATGTCGTTTCTGCAGGAGATTTTAGAAGACGGCACATCGAGGGAAGTGGAGTCAACAAGGCAGTCGGAGCAGTATCAGGCCATGAAGGTATGTGAGGGTAATGCGTAATGGCATTACAACAAAATCTAAATTGTTAATACTTCATAACCAGGATGCTTGTTATATGGTTTTTGTAAACGTCCTCGCCTAAAAGACGAACTGCCAGCTTTACTCTTTTAACATCTTACTGTACTATATATTTATGCAATAATTTATATGTATATATCTTTATGAACTCATTGTCACATGATGACCATGTTTGTCCTGTAGTCTTTGTACTATATCCATATATTTATTGTATTTTTAGGCATTGACAGGTGTTTTCGGAGTGGGGGTAAAAAGTGCCGATCGCTGGTTTAAAGAAGGCCTGAGGAGCCCGTTAGACCTGATACGCACCGGTCAGAGACTAAACCACGCTCAGCAAGCGGGTACAGGACAACCAAATAATTTAATATCATATATTTCGTGTTACTATTGACAGCAATTAAAATATAATGCGACTCTTTAGGCGTGCGATACTACGATGATTTGAAGAGACCCGTCTCTAAGAAGGAGGCCGAGGCCATCGGGCGCATCGTGGAGAGAGCTGTGAAAGCGGTGTTGCCCGGGGCGATCATAACACTCACCGGAGGATTTCGAAGGTCCGTTTGAACTAGGGGTCGATCGATTATTGGGGTGGGTAAATTATCGCTCACATCCATCTTGCGTAATACACATCTGTTTGAATAAAAAAGCAGCAGCTGATATTAAGGGTCGACTGATTATCTGCAGCGATATTTAGTTTTTCTGTCAGCGGTATTGATTTTTTTTTACCAATATGCCTATAAAATATTTATATTTAAAATAATACTTGTCTGTCTCAGTCTGAAGTAAAGAACTTAAAAGGAATGTCTTTTTATTTATTTCATTTATGTGTTAGTTTGTTTGCTTGTTTAACTTCATTAAAAAATGGCTGCTCTTTTGTGTTAAAGTTAAACATATGCTAAAAGGAGGATAAATTAAGTTTTGTTATTCTACATATTAAATCGGATCCATTTTGCTTCAAAATATCGCTCTCCTTGATTAGTAATAATCAATATCGGCCCTGAAGAACATGCATCGTTCGACATTTCCATCCTCATATGATTATGTAGGACATGTGTTTCTGATTTTTCCCTCAGGGGTAAAGAGGTGGGGCACGACGTGGATTTCCTCATCACTCACCTGGAGGAAGGGGCAGAGGACGGCCTGATGCCCAAAGTGGTCAACTGGTTGCAGATGCAGGTAATCGGCGGTGCAGTTTACCGTTTAATGTATGTCAGTGTATATAAGTTCCTCCAGGGAGACTATCCCTTACACTCAGGATAAGAACATCTGCTCAACATCCAACACTCTTTGTTTCCGGTGTCTGATCGTCAGGGTTTGCTGCTGTACCAGAAAATCACCAGGAACTCGTACTTGGAGAGTAAAGACGGACCGGCTCGGCCTCCTAGCAACATAGACCGATTTGAGAGATGCTTCTCCATCTTCAAGCTGGAAGACGGCCACGTGGACGGTGGCGTTTGTCCAGGAGATGCTGACGTTTCAGGAGGAGGAGCGTTGCCGTGGAGAGCAGTTCGAGTCGACCTCGTGGTCAGCCCCTACAGTCAGTTTGCGTTTGCCACGCTGGGCTGGACCGGCTCTAAAGTAAGAAGAGATCAAGATCAAGGTTCTTTTACTAGTTATACAAGTACAACACTGCAAGCAGTGAAGATTGCTTCCGAGAACTGGGTAGAGCTTCAGAAATTAGAAAAAATATCCACAGATCAAGTTATAGGAACTGTACAAGTGAAACTATTATTATATATTATACCTTTTTATACCTTATATTTTTATAAGGTACACTGATCGTTCGTAAGAATAAAACAGATTTTTTAAAAATTAGAAATAAAAAATTAACAGATTTAGTTAAAGAAACCTTACAAGTGAAACTAAAATTTTTATATGTGTATATATATTATACAGATATATGTGTGTGTGTATATATATAATTTTAGAAATAAGAAGTAAAAAAATATGATATTAATATATACTGTGTATATGTGTGTATGCACTGTTTTTGCTCCCCAGCTGTTTGAGCGTGAGTTGAGGCGCTGGGCCGGTCAGGAGAAGGGAATGTCCTTAAGCAGTCACACACTTTACGACAGCAAACAAGTACGTTTACTAAACCCTCTATAACGCGTAGTGAAGTGCCGGCAAAAAAATACCATTTAATGACGATTAGTTTTAGTCACTTTTTACTCATTTCTGTCCCTCGCAGTTTTAGTGGAAAAGTAGTCAACTGGTCTTTTCCTCCTCTGCAGCAGCGATACCTTCGGGCCAACTCGGAGGAGGAGATTTTTGAATATTTGGGGCTGGACTTCATCCCTCCGTGCGAGAGGAACGCCTGAATCACTCACCGTACACTTCTCTCGCTCGCTCGACTCAGCTGTGATTTTTATGCACTGATGTGGCTAATTAAAGATTAATTAATTAAAGTGAGAGATTATTTGTCATTGTAAACACAGCACCACAAGCAAAAGTGACCTCTGCATTTGACCCATCTGTGAAGGAGCAGTGGGCAGCTAACATGGGCATCGCCCGGGGAGTAGTGCTTGGAAAGGTACCTTGCTCATGAGTACCTCAGTGGTACCTTTACCCGTCTGGTTCCCGAATCAACGACCTTATCCATTTGAAATGCTAATTAAAAATAATTTAAAAACGATTATAACTACAATATAGTGATGTAATTAGTGATGTGGCAAAATCCTTGTGTCTGCAGTACCTCATGAGTACCTCCGTGGTACCTTTAGCAATATTTTAAAATATTTTTTACAATGAAGTAGGTATGTGTAAATATGTAAAAAAATTAAATCTCTATTGCACACTACAAAATGTTCTCAAATAAAAGGAGGTTTCAGACGTGTGTTGTGTGTACAGGTTATCACACTTGTCTTTGTGTGTGAGTACGGATGCGTGATGTATGAATTTCAGTCTGGATTTTCTTCTCACACGTGAATTTTATCTTTTTTATCTGCACGTCACACGGTTAACTCACGCGTGCTCTTGCGCACCTGGCGTGCCATGGCCTACTTTTTCCAACTGTCAGTTTTCACACCGTCTTTCCATCAGAACCCACATGATCATGCAGTCACACACACGTTACTGATGTTCAGTACATTCTAATTTGAATATGGTAATAACTACTGGGTGGTAGAGGTATTTCTCATGATCTTCCTCTTTTTAACAGGTATTTATTTGATGCACGGCACTGAGCAGAAGTGCTGAAGATGTAAAAATACATTACAACAAATGCATTTATTTCAGAAAATGTGCAGTCATTTTGATGATTGTACAAGTGTGATGTCCAGCATCAAAAAGAAGCTGCAGGAATGCTTACGACTGGAACATCAGAACACTTCTATTAAAATGCATGATTCTATACGTATATGCGTAACAAATAAATAAAATTGCAAAACTTTTAAAAGCTATGACAGGAACATGCATCCAAGCAATTTCGCAAATCAAGATATTTATTTGCTATTAAATGATAATATCGTGGGACATTTTCAAACGATACATTACAAAAGTTATATATATATATATATACAGTATACACTACCAGTCAAAAGTTTGGACACACCTTCCCATTCAATGTGTTATTCTTTATTATCATGACTATTTCCATTGTAGATTCTCACTGAAGACACTATGAATGAACACATATGGAATTATGTAGTAAACAACAAGTGTGAAATAACCCAGAACATGTCTTATATCTTAGATTCTTGAAAATAACCAGCCTTTGCTTTGATCACTGCTTTGCACACTCTTGGCATTCTCTCGATGAGCTTCATGAGGTAGTCACCTGAAATGGTTTTCCAACAGTCTTGAAGGAGTTCCCACAGATGCTGAGCACTTGTTGGCCTTTTTGCCTTCACTCTGCGGTCCATCTCATCCCAAACCATCTCGATTGGGTTTGGTCAGGTGACTGTGGAGGCCAGGCCATGTGGCGCAGCACTCCATCACTCTCCTTCTGGGTCAAATAGCCCTTACACAGGTCATTCATAGTTTTGATGCCTTTAGTGAGAATCTACAATGTAAATAGTAATGAAAATAAAGAAAAACATTGAACAGGAAGGTGTGTCCAAACTTTTGACTGGTAGTGCATATAAAAATGGCAGGAAATTGTCAATTACTTGGTATGTTTTTGCCACAATTTAATAGGAGTGTCAATCACAAATTTTATCACAATATGATACTCTATTGAGTCACCGGACAACGATTTGACGATATCACAAAGTCTGCAACGATACGATATATATTTGATTCGATTCTATATAATTTGATTCAGTCAATATGAGACAGTATAACAACACTGATTTAATACAATTCTGTTATATCAAATCACAAAAAGCAGACTATTTATTAATAGTGTCAATCGCAAGTTTCAGTCAGTGGTCAACGATTTGACATCTGCCGATATCACAAATCTGATACGATACGATATATATTTGATTCGATTCGGTATATTTTGATTCAATTCAATTCAGGAGCCACCAGTCGATATGAGACAGTATCGTAACGCTGATTTAACACAATCAGCATACGATATGAGCCACTTTATATCAAATCCCAAAAGCCGTTCTTTTCGCCCCTAACCCCGAGATTTTTTGCCTCGCCACCGGGTGTGTTTCCGCCGGTATTCATGAGCCTTAAGCTTCCATCCACCTTTCTCCAAACAACATAACTGACCTCCAACACCGCTTTGAACTTCAAAGGCCGACGTCGCACCTCGCGCCACTCTTTCAAACTGGCCCTTAACAGGAAAAGGAATAGCCTAAACGTGCTGATGATGTCGCCCCCCCCCCACCCACTCCACTGCAAATCCACCCGACACTCCTTTCACGGCAGCCAACAAACCGTGATCTGATCCCCATTCACAAACATGTAAGAAGTCCTCGGCTCCTCCGCGGCCCTCGACCGAGCACCCGATCCGTGTGAAGTGTGGGTGGGTCGGGGGGTGTTTTTGTGGCTCAATGGGCCTTAATCCCCTCTTGACACTTAGCTTCTTTTTATTCCCGGGGGCGTAAGTGTGAAAGCAAAAGTCTGATGAATAGGAGACGGGATGGGGCTTGACGTCTCGGGCTGGTTTTATTTTAGTTTAGCTACTCCCCAAGTTCCATTCCAGGCGGATTTCCCCGACGGGGGCCCCGTCTTGTCTCAGGGGCCGCCGGTCAGAACGGATTCTGCCCAGTTGCGAAGCTACTTTAAAAACATTTCCAATAAATATCAAACAACAACTTACATTCACCGTGTTACGCCACGTTTTGTGACAGCTGCGAAACGGAGTCGGACGATGGAGTCCACTTTAGCCAAGACGGAAGCGATAATGCGTGGCTGTTTTTATCTAACTGTATGATGACGAAAGATAAAAACAGACAGAACTTGCACATTTGAGTGTAACTTCATCTGCCGTTTAAAAGAATTAGAATCGACCTCCTTTTCTCCGAACGATATCACAGAAGCAGAGCCTGCTTTTCAGACGAAACCGGTTTCCCGCCGCTGCCCCTGATCCAGGTCCCAATTGCGCTCTTTGAAGCGGCCGCTGATTGGAATCAGTAGGGGAGGGTTAATGTGAGCATTGTAGTCGAAATGACATGATTACACGACCAACGGTTATGTTACTGGAGCACAAGATCTAAGCGCTTGAAGTAAGGGCTGGGCAATATATCGAGTGCCACGATATCAACTTTCGTTATGCATTGTTTGAAAATAAATCACGATATATTCATTTAATAGCCAATAAATACGTTTCTTGATTTGCGAAATTGCTTAAATGCGTGTTCTTGTCTTAGCTTTAAAAAAGTTTTGCAATTTTATTTATTCATTACGCATTAACATTAGCATTTCTTGCGTAAATGTGTATATTTTTATGCCTCTTGCATAAATTTGCATCTATCCAGCTAAATCCAAATTAATTAATATAAGGACATAAATGAGAGACTTCTCGAATAACATCGCATAAAAAATATCGACACATCGAAAGTATCGTAATTGGAATTTTCATATCGCCCAGCCCTATCCTGGGAACACATTGGGTAGAATGTGTCCGTTTGAGCGTGTGGTTTAATCTCCTTTTATTTATTCAGACAGATTCAAATCAGCACAATAAATTATGCGTTGTGGGTAAAAGAAATTGACGCTCCAACTACGGAAATCTGATATTTGAGCACGAAATATTGCGAATTTGAGTAAACGTGTCGAGGTTTCGCTCCTCACGCTGACTTTATTCGGGCTGTTCTCCCGCTCTCGTCTAATAAAGCCATCCAGAGCTTTCCTCATCCTGTGTGAAACGTGACGGCTCCGAGGAGCTCGACGGAGGCCGGGCCCCGGGGCCTCGGCTCGACTTTCAGGAACCCTGAGGGACGAGATCGGCCAGGCCAAGAAAGGGAGAGAGAGAGACGACACGTTTGTGTCCTTAACAGATCAGAAAACAGCGCCCATTAGAGATGAAAGGGGATCAGTGACGGCAATCAAAGGCGCTCAGTCCTGGAGGCCATCATCTCCCTGAGACTGCCGTCTGTCCTCTTGTTAAAGCCGAGACCGGGCGGATTTGGGATTTTGGGAAGGGGGGGAGGGTGGTGGAGGTGAGACTGGCTGAGTGACATTGTCATTGCACAAGCTGATCCCAACACTTTAGAGACTGGATTAGAGCGAGGAGTGAAGGATTAAAACTAAATACGCAAAGCGACACTCGGAACCTGGTATCGACCCAATGTTTGCTGATTTCAATTTGTGAAATTCTCTTTTTTCAGTGTGTGTTTTCACGTGACTCAGTGTGTCACAGCATATGTGGGTTTTTTACATTTTTTACATGAAATCCACCAAGATAAGACCTGTACTTTTTCATATCGGCAGACGTCGAATCGCTGTTCATCGAATCACGATAATATCGTATCGCGACGAAACTTGTGATTTAGGGGAAAAAATCATAGAAACTACTTATAATCAATAACTAATACCACACGGAACAAACTTGATAGTATCACATTTTATGTTCTATGGTTGGCTATAGGTTTAAACAATTTCAAACGTTACATGCTCTTTAACAGAGTATTGCTATTAGTGTTTTACTTGCAAATGTTCAGATTTAAGAATTGCGTGTAAATTATGCTGGAATGTATTAAATTCTATAAATTTAGTCTGATATTCTGTGGACTATAATCTAGATTCTTACCACTTTCAAGTCATATATTCATTTATTTTGGCATGCATTTAAGTTAAATACATGACAATTTAAGATATTTTAAGGGCTATTTCGTGGGCCATGACTCTTAATCTGTTAATCTTGATTCATATCACTTTCAGGTCACATTCATTTTCTTGCATTTAAGTTTCGCCATTAATTCTTTCTGCAAGCAAATGTTATATTCCAATATTTTTTAGGGCCATTTATTGAACTTAATGTAGATCTTTTTAAATATCGACTTTCTTGCATTCAAGAATTGCATGTAATTTATGATGGCGTACACTTAAATTCTATGTATGCTAATTTAAGATTGCTATATATATATGGGTCACGACTCTTGCACTTAATTTAGAATCCTACCACTTTAAGGTCACAAATGTCAGACTGCAATATTTTTGGGCCATTCATTGAAGTATGACTGTTAATTTGAATTTAGATTCTTACCACGTTTAACTCTCTTGCCTTTGCATGTCCCTGGAATGGATTCAAGTAATTTTTTGAATGCAAATTTTATATTGTAATATTTTAAGAGCTTTTAATGAGCATTGACTCATTCTCTCCATCCAAACCCTTTCCACTTTCAGTTCAGAATTCTTAATCTTTCTAAAAGCAACTGCCCAGATAACAGAAAGCGAGCAGATAACAAGAATATCAGGTCAGTAACAAACACAGAGCCACTGTAATCTGTTTTGATCAGGGGTTTGGGAGGTGGACACAGCGGCTCCTCAAACCTATCGTCTGTCCTCCGTAAAAACCCAGGCTACTGTCTCTCTCTCTCTCTCTCTCTCTCTCTCTCTCTCTCTGTGTCCTTCACATCAAAGTCATTCCTCCACTTTATCACGTATTAGGACGTGAGGAAGCTGCCTCGTACCCCTGCAGATTCGGCTCTGTCCCCATCACCACGCATTCCAGACCGGGGCGACAGAAACTCCCCAGAAGCAGCCGAAAAAAGATCGGCAGCAGATACACAGGAGGCAGGAGACCTGGCTTTTGTTATGACCTTTAAATAAAAAAGAGGGAGATTAGCATCGGAAATACGATGAGAGAGTTGACAAGTTATCAGGCCTTTGATGTACCAAACCAGGAAGATCTCAACGGCAGAAAAGGAGATGAGAAATATTTCATATTTTGCTACCACTAATAGAGCAGAAATGAATTCAGGTGTAATGGTCTTCACTCGTTGTTGGGTATGAATTTTGGAGGAGGGTTTACAGCTTCAAATACTGGATGTAAATGCTGTCATTTTTATTCTAGATGCTTCTTTTCTCATTAAGGGCCTGTTCACACGGGCCTGTTTATGAACGCATAACACGTTCAATACGTTTGGACGATACTGGATCCACAGAATCCAGTATTTCGGAAAACTTCACGTTAGAGGGCGTTTTAAAAAATATTCGTTGAGGCTAAAACGTGTAAACGAAAGGCCCAAACGTATTTAAAAATATGCATTTATAAAAAATATCAGCATACGTGCAGTGTTGGGAAGGTTCCTTTTAAAATGTATTCCACTACAGATTACAGAATACATGCCCCAAAATGTAGTTTGTAACGTATTCCGTTAAGTTACTCAATGTGAGTACCGTATTCTGAATACTTTGGATTACTTAATATACTGTCATGCTTTTCACAACTACATGAATGTAGCAATCACATCCTGCAAATTCCTGTTTGTTTTTCTCTACTAATTGGCTGTTAAGCCCAAATCTCCCTGAATAGACAATATATTTACTCTAAAGGAACAAAGACGAAATTTGCGAGTAAGAAATGCATTCCTGCCCGGGCACTGCTGGCTCTGTTGTGCTGGCTCCGGGTCCATTGTGTAACTGACGCCACCAACATTATCAGGACGCTTACATTAGAGCCTCTTATTGCGTGTTTTGTTTGGGTTTCCGGCAATGCGTGGAATTACCAAAATTATAGAGGGGATAGAGAGGGGATAGAGAGGGGATAGGGAGGGGATAGAGAGGGGATAGCCTCACATACGAAACAGGAAAAGACCGCCGTGTAATCCATTTATTTCAACAAAGTAACTGTATTCTAATTATCACCTATTTAAACGGTAACTGTAACAGAATACAGTTACTCATATTTTGTATTCTAAATACGTAACGCCGGTACATGTACTCCCTTACTCCCCCAACACTGCATACATGTAACCAGGCCCTAAAAGTATCAAAATCTATTTAACGATAAACTTAACAATTCACATCTTTCTTGACTTCTCATCACTGCTTGGTTACATTTCTTCTGAAGCTTCTAAAGCATTTGCAGAATTTACTTTGTACGTCTCTCATTTCTATTCACAGTTCTCAGAAATGACATTTTAGATTCGTTTTAAAGCCTTTATTTTTACAGTAATGTTTTAGTTGATCATTCAGATTTTTGCTTTTGTGAAAAGCAAAAGGACTTACTAAAATATTTGAGTTGTTTTTTGTATGCGTATCTTCAGGTCAAAAGGTGGAGGCTTTATTGTGATATTTAAATGATTACATTTCGACGATTCGATGTCTACTGACAATCCATAGTCTGCTACGATACGGTTTTACTTGGTCTGATTGTGCTCAGGAATAAAAATGTCACATGATTTTAGTTGATTTTTGTGATTGGACATGAATGGAAGATGTTAAATTAGCATATGATATTGTCTCATATTAGGTGTTGACTCGTGAATTAAATCAACCTTGTATCGTATCAGACTTTGATATCGGCAGACTTTGAATCGTTGTACATTGGACCAATATAATATCGGATCATGATAAAACTTGTGTAATATACATCCCAAAAAAAACAAGGAAAGGTTTGATAATATAAATAAGATTATGCAATCTTAAAATTTGCAGAAATTAAGACGTAAAGATTATTTCTTTTTTTTTTTCAGTAGACCAACACAAAATTTTTGGCTTTGCATAACATTTGATCATGTCCAAAACAAGTAGAAAGCAGCTTTTCTTCAGTATAATAACTTTAATAACTTTAACACATAGTATGTATGGTTCATATATTAATTTTAAAATCACATAGTCTATTTTTAGAACTACCCCAGCTTTAATACATGAAGACATTAGCAAACCGTCACAGAACAAAAGCCCAAAATAACATTTGATTAATCCTAACTGAGGAAAAAAAAATCTATTAATTGTGACATTGATTTGAGTTCGTATCGTCTGGCTCTGAGACACAGCAACCTCCGTCATTAAAGAAGCGCCGTCTCTCTTCACCTGTCTGCCTTTTAAAGTGGGATTTAGGAGGATCAGATCAGTCGGATCCTTTGCAAACAATGGCCGGGACAACGTCAGGACTTAAGGTTTTATTGTTATTTTTGAAGTGATTGACTTGAGAACCAGCGAGCGAGACGGTGATCAGCGCTTGATGAAGTGGGCTAGATAAACAGGCTGTAATAATTCCATTTGTGGGGGAGTGAAAGGGGGGTCGGTCCTCCCTGTTATCTCCATCAGTATTTGGGCTCGGCCAGACTGCTGTCTCCAAACCACACGCCGCTCTGTGTAGTGTGTCTCTAACAGGCCATTAACGGCTACCTGGCACTTCAAAAGCACCAATAGCGACGGAAGGGGGCATAAACAAAGGCTGAATTACCCAGATTCACAGCTACTCACGGGAACAATGTGAGTGCAGGAAAGACTGTTTTTAAAATGGCTTTTTATTTTTGCAAATATGGTTGTATTTTCTTTACAGTAAAAGAAGAGATTTTTAAGTAAAGGCACAAAATGTGAACAGTTCTGGACACACATTCTTTGTTTGTCACATAAACAATTACAACACACAGTGAAATGTTCATTAAATAATAACATAATAATAAATAATAATGTAAATATAATAAAATATGAGAGAATGTATCTTGTTTCCAAATACTAATTATTAATTCTTAACAAGAATTTTATCCTTAAAACCCCACTTACACACTTTTCACAAAGATTCTGACCTTCATCAATCTTTATTTTACTTTCAGATTTGTCTCTACATTAGAATACAATCCACAGCAATGTTACACTAAAATTATTGCATGGATGTTTTTGCTTAACACTAGTTAAAATAGCATAATATACTATTTAAATATCTTAGCTTTCTTAAGCACAAATTTGAAAGAAAACAGAAAAAACTTCCACCTTCAATCCTCAGGCTATAAGACATACCCTAATTATCCCATAATATGCACATTTACAGTAGCTCTCTATTTTATATACACCACATATATACACATTAGAATTAGTTGCTTGTAAAATGTTTCTTTAATTTCATCTGTTAATTTCTACTTTAATTTGCACAGATTTAGGAAAAGAATCAAGTGTGTAACTGTTAGGGACCTAACGATACATTGAACCTTCATCGATTCTATACTGATTCAGAAATCAGCAAGCACATATATATATACTGTACATATATAGTGTTTTTTCTGTTATAGATAAATAAATAATATTTAAGATATAAAAATTTATATATATATATGTATATGTGTATATATATAATTTAAATAAATTTACTGTTAACTATTAGAAATGTAACGATACATGGGCCTTCATCGATATGTCGATTCAGCGATCCACGAGTCCAAAGCATTGATCCAAAATGTGAACATGCATCAGACGTCATGCATATCGTGATTGAACAGGAGGTCTCGTATCAATCACTAGCCACTGAGTCAATTCAAATCGAAATCATATCATAGCAGATGTTGTGATATCGGTTACTGTATCGATATAATATCGTCTTGTGACTGATATATATATAGATAAATAACATTTATGTATTTTTTGCTCAGATTTAGGAAAGAATCAAAACTGTTAACTGTTAAAAATGTAACGATACATCGGCCTTCATCAACACATCGATTCAGTGATCCACGAGTCCAAAGCGTTAACCCAAAATGTGAATATCGATCATATCGTGATGCCACTTTATCTTGAACAGGAGGTCTCATATTGATCACTAGCTACTGAATCGATTCAAATCTAAATCATATCATAGCTGATATTGTGAGATCGGTCATTGAATCAGTATAATATCGTATCGTGACGGAACTTCCCGTTAACTGTGTATATAGCAGATCAAGTATCTAGCATCGGAAAATCCACCTGCGTATAGGAAAACATTCATGCACACACACACAGTCACACGCACATCAGAGAGGATAAATGATCAGAGATGGTTGTGTGTGTGTGTGTGTGTGTGTTGGGGGGGGGGAGTGTCTTGCTACAACACCAGACTTGGTGGAGCCAGGAATTAATGGGCTCATTCAGAGGCGATTGAGACGTCTTAATTACCACACTTGTGAAAACTGGAGGGGTGGGGAGCAGAGCGGAGCGGCGCGGAGCAGGGAGGATGTTTCCTTTGATCCTGGCCTAAGTGAATTGTAAATGAGCCGGGATTTGGCCTATAAATACCCCCCGAGACCCCCTCCGTTCTGCAGTTGGTTATCATTTCTCCCAGAACAAACACACCCTGAGCTCTCTCCCTCTCTCCTGCTCGGGACTTGGGCTTTTTAGCGCAGCTCCTTCTCCTTCTCCTCAAGGGAAACCAGGACCTCGTTCTCCTCAAAGCTCCTTCTCCGGATCCCTAGCGGCAAAAAAGGAACTTTAATTCTCCTCTTGGATATTTGTCTCCGTATTCGGAAGAGTAAGAGTCCGTTGGTGAATGTCAGAGTCTTCGTGAAAGCTGCGTAAGTGTGTTTAAAGAATAAATTTGCTGAATGAGGATTGATCTTTAGAAAGACGCAAGGCTTTAATATTTTATTGGTGTAATTTATTAACTTTGTTTTTAGTGTTAAATGTTTGACTTAAATGTGCACATAAAAGTCAACGTTTCATAGTTTCAGTCTTCAGGTCACTAATATGTAATGTATTGCATATGTGTGTATATGTAAATACAATTACATTATACCTTTTTGGTGTAATTACAAAATTGGGTACAATGTAATTAACTTGTAATTACATGAAACAACAGTTTCATCCTTTGTAACTTTAGGAACGTACAACGCAAAGTGTAACTGAGCTTTACAAGTCTCACATTGTTGAGATTTTGGCAAATTATTGACTGACTCTTAAAATTATTTGGGCATTTCAATTTAGATTTACAACAAAGTTGTTATTATGTTATTAATATATCGTTAATCCAATGATGTGTGTGATTTTGTGCCAGTGTTTGTGTGAAACGAAATGAAACTAAATTTCTTCTTAAGAAATTTAAGCTTGTAATATTTCACAACTGTAGAATTGAAGAAAACACAATAAGTTAATCTTCTGCAGAAATACGCATCCATAAAAATGTGCATTTTTCAGCGGTTTTAGATATTGTTCTTCACTAGAATTTAATCATAAGTGAGTTTTAAGAACAAAATTCAATTTTAAAACCTGCTCAAAAGCTCAAAATTTGATTTGCCAACAGCTAATGATCGAGTCTCCTTCTTTATGAACCTGTAACTGCAGAAACCGAACTACTTTGAAATTTCCTCCCAAACTGACATTTTTATTGCTCACTGTTGCAGTCATCCATCGAATCGCAGCGATGAAGGCACACTTCTCCATCGAGTGGCTCTCCCAAAGCAGCCAGGCGCCATCCAACCCCACAGCTGTGCAGTCGTCCGCTTCTTGGGCCTCGCCCGAATTCGAGAGGCACGCCAACACCGCTGGAACCGTTCCGGAAAGTCTGCCCGGCTTCTACAGCAGGAGGACAGACGGAGTGGACGCCCAGCTGGCACAACAAGAGCCGAGGTGTGGGGCTGTGCGTGGTTTCATAAACCCGTCGACGCAAGAAAGCAGCGGCAACAAAGCGGAACGAGGCAACAAAGCGCTGGGTACGAGCAGATACTGAATTGTCGATACTGAAAATAGTTTTGTACGATATATTGTGTTGTTAACTTTTCCAATCTCTTAAAAACTCAACCCAAATTGAAGTAACTGAACCGTAAGATGTTATAAAACCGTTAAAACGCCAGACAATGTTTTAAAAATCTTTAACCCTTCTCCACCGCAGCTCCAGAGTCAGGGTTCAGCAGCGGGACGGAGGAAGAAGAGACGTCCGGATATGAAAGCGAAGGTGGTCGTTCTCTCTCCCCAGTAACCTCGAAGGAGGCGACGGTCCCGACCTCTTCACCCGGGACGGGACGTAGAGCTCGGACCGCCTTCACTGCCGAGCAGATCGGCAGCCTGGAGAGAGCCTTCAAAAGAAACGCTTACCTGGGAGCACAAGACAAGGCCGAGCTGTGCAAAACGCTCAGTCTGTCTGACAAACAGGTACAGAATATTTTGCTTAAAATGAGATGAGAGAACAGGAATGGGCAAAATTTTTGTTGTAATAGTCGTGTAAAGTTTCATCACGATACGATATTGAAATGATTACATTTCAACATTTCTAAAGTCTGCTATGATATGATTTCACCTGTTCTGGTTTAGCTCAGAAATAAAAATGTCAAATGATATTTTTGTTGCTTTTTGTGATTTGATATGAATAGAAGTTGTTCAATCAAGATATGACATTGTTTAATATTAATTATACCCTGAATTAAATCAAAATAGAATCATAATTTGATACATTACATCATTGGATTTACATAATATTGTCTCAGTATAAGTAGATTTGCAAAATTGAGATATAAGGATTATGAATTTTTTCAGTTGACCAACCCCAAAATGTTCAGCATTGCATAACTGATTTATTTAATTATATACAAAGCTAATAATACATGTATGCAAAGCAGATTTTCTTCAGTTTAACAGACTTTATTATAACTATTAGTGATTTAATTTTATTGGGATAAATTTTGCTGTATAAATTCACGTAATAACCGCCGTCCCCATCCTCTCTGCAGATCCGAAACTGGTTCCAGAACCGGCGTATGAAGCTGAAGAGGACGGTGCAGGATGCTCTGGCTCACGCCTGCCAGGCCAACGTGGCATCACAGCTGATGCATTACCCCGAGCTGCAGCAGTCCTTCAGATCCGCCCCGTACCCCGCTTACTACCCCACTCACGCTCACGCTCAGGAGAGCCCTGCCTCGTACCTGTGCCCCTCCAGCCTGCAGTATGCCCCCGCCACGACCGCCTCTACCCTGCCCCTCTACCAGTACCGAGTGCCCGTTCAGGGCCTGGGCATGACCCCCAGCAACACCCCCACCACCACCTCCACCATCGGCACCTACCAGCGCTACCACCATCACCACCACCAGTACTTCAGCTCACAGTGAAACCCAGTAGAATTTCAGCAGTGACCCTCGGACTCTCGTCTTCCTCAAATTTAGGGCGGGTGAGAGCTGTTTTGGAACACCAAAATCTGGTATCATTGGTTCATTCATTTTTCACTTTGATTTATTGTTTGACAACATTTAGTGAAGTACCTCCAAACATATTAGAGCCCACAACAAGAACTTTTTACACAAAGTTTTTAAGACCAAGAGGTGCTTCTGCTTTCTGAAAACAACATTTTTGAAACTCATATTTTGATTTAAAAAACAACAACCCAAAGACACTTTTTTCCTCCAGTATTCATTTCCAAAACCAATCATGAGCCATTTTCAAGCAAGAAACAACGTAAAATACGCACTCATATTCCATGATTTGTTTTGTGGATATATAAAATGGATGGCATCGTTTTCTTCTTTGATAGTGAGAGTATTTCACGTTTGATTCACCTCATTTTTGGGTTATGATTTTGGTTTTGGAAACGGCTATTTAAAAAAGAAAAACTATGGCTGCAAAGAATTATTTTGTTATTATAAACAGTCTGTTCTTTTTCATTAAAGTTAGTCGACAGTTTTAAAACACACAAAGAAAAACGTGTGCGTAAAAGTACAACTTATCAAATGAAAACTGCATTTAAAACCTATGAAAGTCCGTTTCCGCCAGGGTGGTAAAAATATTTATAATTTAAGTGGAAGTAATGACAAATTATCTTAATCGACTAAGTTATCTTAATCGTCATTTTGAGATATTAAGTCGTTATTTTGAGATACAAAGTCATTATTTCGGAACTATGAATTACCACCCCGGCGGAAATGGGCTTCCATAAAAAACAATTTAAAACCCTAAATATTGATTATTGCAATATAAATAATATAATACATAATTATATAAGAAACTGGCGTACTATTAAGTCAACTTATTTGTTATAATCAACTATATTCTTTCATTGCAGCCTGAAAAAGAAGGTGTTTTTAAAATTTTGGTGGCTTTTAATTTGTAAAACGAATGAGCAAATGGTACTCGGATTGGAACACGGCGTGAAGTGCAATAACTATTTTTGTTTGAGCTTTTATTTTGATGCTACTGAATATTTAAATAACTTTTTTTTGTTGTAAATGCTTTAAAAGTTCTATTTTGTTGAAGTGTATATGTGCAAGACGACTGTATAATAAATGTTTATTAGTAGACTTGGCATTGCTGTGTAATTACTGGGCGGCTGCTCGTTTTAAAGTTCTTTAAGAGCTTTTAGATGTAAAGATCTAAGGATTTCAATGTCTCTTCCAGCACAAGGTGAACCTAAACAGAGCTTAACAACTATAAAGTGAGATTACATGGATGTAAAGACTAAAAAAAGACAAGAGAATATCTGAACAATCCTACTTTGATTGAACGTCACACAGAAATACAGCAACATACCTCATTCCATCATATTTTGATTACAGATTCAAGATTTTTAAAAACATAAAAAATCCTTATTTATTACTTAGTTTTACATGTACAACATGTAAGGAAATGCACCCCGAACCAAAGAATAAAAAATAGAATTTAGAGTTTAAAAGTTTACAGGTTGAGTTTTACAATAAACTAAAAACTAAACAGTGAGAATAAAATATATACACAAAATATGGAAAATAGAGAAAACTTGCGTCAAAGTCAAAACAAACTTTATTATAACCGCAGAGAGAATTTAGAAACATTGTAAACGAGTCTCACAGCTGCATTCTGGGTCAGTCGAAGTGGTCAAGTTGCCTTCATTGGAAGTCCACCCGGTAGAGTTGGAGTTGTCCAGCTTAGAGATGACCGAGGATTGGACGCGTAACTGATTAGTGTCAGTGTCTGTAACGTCTCAATGCAAGTAATGTGGTGCGTGGTCAACAAATAACAACACAAAGACAAATCGAATATGAAAGCTTCAGTATTTTATGTAAAAAAAACCCTTTCATAACATGCCAGTATTCATGATATAATATTAGACAGAGATTTGTGGTCCTCTGCTGACCCAGTTAAAAAACGATGGTTGGGTTTCTCAGCTTCACCTTTACCCCCAACCAACAACAGTACATCAAAGGTCTGACCAACACTGTTTTCAATATTACGGTTACAAAACAATCAGACAAAAAAGAGTAAGACATAAAACAATCTGCTTCCCCTCTCTCTCTCCATGATTGTCGTTATTGCTCCCTCTACGGAGCCTTCTGTTGACCCTTCTTCCCAATCAGAGACTTGTGGATGTGCGGGATCACACCTAAAATAACGGGAAAAAATGTATTTAAGGAAATTGCTCAGCACATATTCAACATATTAAGTAGTAACGTGTCCACAGATGTTTCTATGCATTTTATAGAACAGGAACTGACCTCCACCAGCGATTGTGGCTTTGATGAGCGAGTCCAACTCTTCGTCGCCACGGATGGCCAACTGTAAATGTCTTGGTGTGATTCGTTTCACCTTCAAGTCCTTTGAAGCATTACCAGCCAGCTCCAAAACCTGTTAAAGACACACAGGGGCATCAGGACAAACACAGAAAAGGTAAAGACCACAGTAACAATATGTTCTAATTGTGTAAACGTACTGCAGTGCAAAATCAACTCTGTCTTTCTAAATTAATGAGCTTGAGAATGCATTACACTTTTACATTTTTCCTTGCATTCTTAAAAATCCATTTAAATCTTTCTTTTATGTCTAATTGTTAACTTCTATTTCAATTTGCACCAGAACGATGAAGAAGCACTTCACTACATATTGTACTGACAAACAATCTTGGAGTACCTCGGCGGTGAGGTACTCTAGGATTGCTGCGCTATACACAGCTGCCGTGGCTCCCACTCGCCCGTGGCTGGTGGTTCGCGTCTTCAAGTGCCTGTGGATACGACCTACTGGAAACTGAGATCACAAAACAACCATATTTCACAAAAAGTCCAAGTTTGCAAGACTAAAGTTAAAAATGAAATAAAATAAAATTCAGATATCCTTTGAAGTAAGTACACGTACCTGCAGGCCAGCCCTCTGAGATCGGGAAACTGCCTTCGCCTTGGACTTTCCACTGTCCTTCCCGGCCTTTCCTCCTGCCTAAAAAGAACACAAAGTTAGCATCATCATCATCATCATCATCATAATAAAAATAGGGAACAAAGGGTCTCATTCATATATTTGTTCTTAAAACCCACTTATTATTTTTTATGTTTTACATTCATTTTTTATGTAAAAACATAAGCACTTGTGCAAAACATTGGCTTTTTGGGGTTTTCTTCAATTCTACAATTTTATAATGTTATTTAAATGTCATAATTTCTTAAGAACAATTTTACTGTATAATAATGTATAATTTTTACAGTATATTTTTTAAATATAACTTTCAAGATGGAAGGAATACATAGTTATGATTATTTACAGATTCGCTTAATTCATGAAAAGATTAGAGAAAGTGTCAAATATTCTATATTATTAGTACTTCAAAGTAAACAAAAAAGAATTAAACACATATAGATTACATTTTTTTTTAAGTTTAAGATTTTTTTCGAATTCATTCAGTTGATTCATTTAACCGGAAAACTCCAATTGGCTACGTCCCAAACCATACAAGCTACTGCGTTCCTAAATAGTACCTTTCTGACAATGTGTACACATACTACTTAGTAAAGTAGAACTACGGATTTGGGACGTAATCAATGCTAACATTTAGCCATATAAGCGCTTTCGAAGTTTAGCAGAAAACCAAATGAATTTCGCCGAATCACCACATATTTACATATCAAATGTGACGAAGAATGTCAATAAAGTAAGTCAGATGAAATTAAAATTACCAATACGAAGAAGAAATTATCATTTTAATTCGTTTAACCGCCGCGGCTAGCGCTCTTTTAGCCAAAACACCGCAGCGAAGCTAACAGGCTATAAGAACAAATGAATCGTATCAAAGTGGGCGATAACGCTGAACTTTCGTGCGATTTAATAATTTGGCATTAAAACGTGTCGTTTTCGTGTTATTTTACACCAGCGCTGCTTACCATCTTCCCGAAAATAAAAAGTGTATTCTAGCGTCAAAGATCAATCTGCAGAAAGGCTCCGTCCGATTTCTATGAACGAGACGCTCGATTAGCTCGAAACTCGATTCACTTTTACAGCTCCGATTCGGCACAGGAACCGATACCGAACAAGCGTCACCACGTGGCCGATCGTCCCGGTAACTAGAAAACACGTGGACGGTTTTGGTCAATGTTTTATCATAATTTATACATTTATTATATTTATGACAAATAATTGTAAAGATTCAGAGTTGGATTATTATATGTACACAACCAAAATAAAGTATTATATGATTAATTTCTTAGAGAGTACAATTACCACATAATTACTACATTACAAAATACGAGATTCAGTATTCATTATTTGTTATAGGCATAGTAATAAAAGCACATGTGAAATCTAACATGCTTCCCTCTATAATTATGCAAGAAATTTGACAAAGGATTTAAACAAATATATAAAGTATATAAAATATTAGTGTGTGTTGAGCAGGCTTACTGTATTGCGGTAGAAACTGTTACCAAATCAGTTTACAGTATTAATGTATTAGTTATTATTTACATCATAAATGTCTATTTGAATAAACATTCTCTATATATTTACAATTAGTATTATATACAGTGTATATATACATATACATATATATACATATATTTGTTACATATTTTATACATATGTATATGTAATTGATATAAAATAGTTCACAAATGATGGTAGTTAGTCGGTGTCAATTGTCAAGTGTCAAAAGGCATACAAAATGTGAAATAGTTTACACTAACAGTACTTTTATACTTCAATAATCTAAACAATATATATTTGCTTTTTGTACTTGTGTTTGTGATCTACAGTGGCTAGAAAATATTTTTAAAAGCTATAATATTCTTCACTTGGGCGTTATAGGTTGGATCGCGTAAACGGAGCTGGAAAATTTAATTTCTTTGTATGCATTTTCATTCTAAGCTGTAAAGCAACAAAATGGGAATATTGAAGGAGCTGATTCTTTGCCACTGTATGTATGTGTGCTTCCCTCACAGCCTCTAATTCATTTTTTATTTTCTTTTTATAACCGCTAGACTCATGAAAAGATGCTGTGCTTATTGTTTTTAAGCTTCACAACGTTCAGATCTTTTTCAGCATATTGGGAACAGCTTCGCCCCGATCAAGTGCACACTTCAGACAGAGGCTAGTACGAGATTTGGGAGGTGAGCTGTGGCTGGAAATCTCTCATATAAAAGGAAATGAACAGAAGAAAGAACAGAAAAGAAAAGATCAGAGTCTTTGTCTAAAACATTTTAATTTCATCACTCCCTTAAAAAAAACCGATACATTAAATAACAAAAAGTACATCACTGAAATGTGACACACAGTATCTCCAAAGAGGATAAAGTTAATGCATCTACGTTCTCTACAACAGTAACAGAAAAGCCTTCATTTATTCAGTCATTGTCAGTGTATTTCGAAATTAAGAAATGTACATTTTTCTAACACTCCAAGTCAAAATGGAGCTTAAAACGATTTGGGGGACAAAAAAAAAAAAAAGATTAATACACTGAAACGTTCATTTTGCCCAGTCAGCAGCCCATCAAATCTCCTCCTTTACGTCTATAGTCCCAGTAAGGATTGTCGTCTGAAAAAGAAAATAACAATTTGTAAAAAGTGGGCAGATGATGTTAAAAATTTGGGAAATTATAGTGAGTGATTATTTGTCATTGTGAATACAGCACAGCACACTACACCAATTGTGAACTCTGCATTTGACCCATCCGTGAAGGAGCAGTGGTCAGCTTTTTGTTTGGCAGCAGTGCTTAGGGAAGTACCTTGCTCATGAGTACCTTTACTGGTCCGGGACTTGAACCAGCGACCTTCTGATCACGGGGTCAGCTCCCTAACCGTTACGCTACCAACTTCCCCTATGGACAGAAGGTGTAGATGTGTTCTACCTGATCCACCATTTTCTGCATCTGCTCGATGATGGCGAGCATGTGGCCGGCGTTCTCTTTCAGGCTCTTCTCGTAAGCCTTGTTGACGGCCTCGGCTCTCTCCACACGATCCGCTTCATCTGGAGCCTGCTTGGCCTCGGCCGCTTCTGCAAATCGCACACAAAAATCAACATCCGAAAACACAGCAAAGAGCTCCGTTCTCCACATCAATGTTCTGCGACCAGGGACAGTGCAGCAGTGCTTCATTATGACTTGTCAAGTAGGGTGAGTATGAAGGTGCTGGTACCGAGTCTGGTCTGGAGTTCGGCGAGTCGTTCCTCCAGGTGGCTCTGTGTGGTCTTGCAGCTGTTCAGCGTCCGCAGCAGGTTTGCAATGTTGAGGGCGGTGCCCTTGTAGCTGATCACGTCTGCGCTGGCGTTTGCGCCCGACCTGCGAGTAGATGCTCGCTCCTTCCCGGCAGCAGCAGTAGGGAGCAGGGCTTTATTTCCTAACGGGAAAACGGGATTACTCTGTTCATTAGCAGGAATATATGGAGCAGGAGAATTACGTACATTGCAAGTTTTTCCAAAAGTGAGTTACTCCGTCTTACCCTCAGCGCTGAGGTCACAGGGCTCTTCCTCTGGCTCCATCCAGCGGGAGCAGAGTTTACGGTAGAGGCACTGACCTCCGACCGAGGCCTTTCTGACAAGCTCCTGTGCCTGAATCATAAAAATAATTTACTTAATATTTATAAGAAAACAGCAGGAATCTGTACAGCGTCGCATGTTAGGAGAGGTGTGCACCTGAGCGCTGCTGAGGTAGAGGCCGAGGGACAGCAGGATGTTCTGAACGTCTTGTTCTCTGAGGTGGCCTGTGAGCTGTCGGTCAAAAAACAGCCAGGACAGAAGGACTCGGCGTGAGAGCTCGGCACATGGTGCTAGAGGACTGTCCTGTAGACGGGATAAAAAAAACAAGTTTGTTTTCTTTAAAGAGGTGCAAAACAGCCGAGGTAAGACGACAATTTGACGCCTTTACACATAATTACTCTATACGCCACTGAAATCTGCCAAATCGCAGAACACTGACAGGAGTGTAAATCACAAGTTTCCTCATGATATTTTCATTTTCTACCTCAAGAGTTTACATTTCTAGTTTATTGCAGCTTAACGGTTATGGCGTGTGCCTCTGTGATCGGAGGGTTGCCGGTTCAAGTTTCGGACGGGTAAAGGTACCACCGAGGTATGATTTGAGTGAGTGATTGTATTGTATTTATAATGAAAGTGCTTAAAGTGAGCACAAAAAGTCTTACGAGCCGGTTATTTCACGAGCAGCCATCAATAAGATAACAGAGAGAAAACAAAGTAAGATAGTACTGAAAAATGTAAAGTTTATGTGAAAGTGTGTGAGGGGAATCAGAGATAACGCGTGAAGAATGTGGTGTAGTTTTTACGTTGTCCTTGACGGGGGCAGTGTGACAGTCTGAAGCTGAGCTCGTCGTCTCCTCTTCGCTCGGCGCTTGGCTTTTACTCTCCTCCTGTTTCTCCGTCAGCTCGGTTTCATCCTTCACTTCCGCGTCCTCCTGCTCTCGCTCCTCTTCCTTCACTCTCTTCTTTCTGCCATCAGCCGCGCCTTTCTTTTTCGTCTGCTTCTCTGTCTTCTTGGGCTCGTCGTCCTGAGACAGTGTCAATTTATCAAAATAAACATTCTGTATTCATGGCTAGTTAGGCCTGAAGTGGGGCTGGGTGACGGAGCGTACCGTGAGAGTGCCGTTGTCGTCGGTTTTGGATTTGGGAGTCTGAGCGGGACTCGAACCCTGTGCCAGGCGGCAGAGGGAGTGGTACAACTGCAGCCCGAAATCCCTCTGGAGCATTTCGCTGAACAGCTCACACGAGAAACACACCTGAAGCGAAACACGCACACACGCAGAACACAATTTATATTTGAGACAGTTAACAAGACGATGTGCTTTAACGTCTGTAAACGTGTGTGTTTTCGCACCTCAAACGTGTCCCTGCTCTGGGAGGCGCGTGGTTCCAGTAGAGACGCGAGGGAGACGGCGTTCAGGGTGAAACCAGCTGCCGGACGGACGAGCAGGGACGGCAAATCTGGGAGAGCGCACTCGTCATCCTGAAGACAAAACACAGAGACGCTTAAGGAATGTTAGTTTTCATTTCAGTGCTGACACATTTACTGCGTCTCTCTCTCTCTCCGGGGTGAGTGGATTGCAGCGTGAGCTGTGCATGTGCATGCAGTGTGTTGGAATGCTGCAGACCTTCCCCTTGTCCTTCAACTTGGCCCACTCCTCCTCCGTCAGAACTAAATTCCACACATCTGGCAGCAAGAGCACCAGCGTCTCCATTTTATCCCCCGACAGCAGCCTCAGCTCAGCCATTTTGTGCCTTTAGAAGAAAGAGGGTTCCGATTTAACACCGTTCTTTATAAACCCAAGTTCTGTTCGACAGCTTCCCAAAATCACATACAGGTAAAAAACAAACAAGGTGTGCCGGACACACGAGATTTAAACGCGTCTCTGAAGCTGAGCTGGGTAAAGGCTAAGCTTGTGTAAAGTCAGGTTTTACACTAGAGATGAACCGAGTCAACCTCTTCAGCTGTGCGTTGGTTTTATATCACTTTTTTGTGTAAGACATCAAGCTTTACGAATGCAAATAGGGGTGTAACGATACACAGATTAAAATTACATCAATAAAAGCGTTACATCAAAATCAAAACACTGATCAGACATCACACACATAACATCAGCTTATGTTGAACTGCTCTACTTTTTTATTTAAAGAGAAGATTGCTTTTTTATTTAAATGTCTGTTGAGCTCAGGAGTAAAAATCCTACATAATAATTTAGGGTTTTTTAGGGTTTCATATGAATGGATGAAATGGTATTAAATCAGCACATGGTATTGATCACTGGCTCCGGAAATAAATCGATTCAAAAGAACATCAACGTCGTGATATCGGCAGCCGTGAATCGCTGTACGTTAACCTGCTATTGTGGACGGAATAAAGAAGGGAGGAAAGCAAAGTAGGAAAGAAAGGAAGGACAAAGGAAAAGAAGGAAGGAAGTAAAGGAAGAAAGAAAAAGAAAATGTATGAAGGAAAACAACTAAAGAAAAACGTAATTAAAGGAAAAAGAAAGAAAGAAATGTAGGAAGGACATGATTTTAAAAGAAGGAAGGAGATAAAGAAAGTAAAAGAAGTAAGAAAGGAAGAAATAAGGAAAAAGAAATGTAGGAAAAAGATTTTAAAAAAGAAAAAAACAGAAAGGAGATGTTAAAAAACAGAAAAAAGTGAAGAAAGTAAAAAAAGGGAGAAAATAAAAGGGAAGAAAAACAGAAAAGCAGAATGGAAATAAAGCAGGAGGGAAATAAAGAGATAAAAAAGAAAGTAAAAGAAGCAAGAAGAGAAGAGAAAGAGGACGTTTGAGCTGAAGTGTGTATGTGTAAAGCCCCTACACCCTGCTACAGACCCCAGCTGACCGCTAGCTCTACCCCCCGTGTTTAGCAGCAGCTGTGCATGAGCAGTGGACTGTAACTCTCTGCTGACCACTGTGTGCAGGGGGTGAGGTCGAGGCCGGTCTGCTCCTTCACACAGCGCACCGCGGTGCGGATCAGCGAGCTGTCGTCCTTCACCGGGTTGGAGCCGTCCCGCTCGGGACACCAGAAACCTCCGGCCAGCTGCAGCTCTCCCGCTCTCTCCAGCAGCAGAAACTGCACCAAACACACACACACACACACCAAATCACCACGCCGTCAACATTACAGCTCCCACCGAGACTCCGGCGTCCACACATTCAAAACAAGAACAATAAAGCCCTCGGTTTGTGGAGGGGTGTGTGTGTGTGTGTGTGTGCGTGCGTCTTCTCGCAGCGTGGTTTTCCAGTTCAGTTGCACGAGACGGGAATGAACGGTCAGTGCCAACATCCGACGTTTTTCATGCTTATCTCTTCACCCGATGCCGATAAACGAGGACGGCAGAGTTGAGCGCGTAAAGACGAGATATTTTGCTCTGTCCAAGTTCCACTCGACACTCAGAATTTTGGCACAAAAGTAACACCATAGTTTGGACATTTCCAACACGGTGGAGTGGAGCGAGGGCGGAGCGTTTCCAGCGTAGTGCACAACATTTGAAGAAAACGTCACTTCCCGCCCTAAGTAGTGTACCAAGTCAAATAGGGCGTGTGTGACTCTCCATGCGCACTACCTAGTGCGTAGAGAGCCGGCCATTTCCTGAGATGAATACTACCACACAGAAAGTATGGTAAGAACACCTTACCTGCCATACTATTAAGTGCGGTAGTATGCGGCTCGGGACACAGCCCACGTGCGAGCTCACTTTGGCTAACAGTGAGGCAAACACACAGTTTACTTACGAGTGCGTGTGCAGGCAGAGTGGAGCGCGTGAAGTCAAGAGATTTAGTTTGTAAACGTTCCACTGCATGCTCAAAATTGTGGCACAAAATAACGCAAGACAGAAAGTGTGGGCCGTATAAAATCCCGCCTCAGGTGGGCGCTACTTTTCCATAGTAAAATAAATGCATCATAAAATATCGGCTGAAAATATCGGACAAATCTAAAAAAGCAATTATCAGCCAATTCCGATGTGATTCCGATATTATCGCGCGTCCCTTCTTGTTATGCTGCGAAAATAAAAACTATAGACAGAGCAAGTAAAACCTTGATTAGTGTGGTTGGATGGACAGCGTCCCCCAGCGCCTGGCCGTCATCCGAGCAGGGACAGCTTTGAGCGTAGAAGTCCTTAATTCCGGGCATGGACAATAACATCACCTGCGTAGACATCCCGGGAAGGGTGTGATCTAAAAGGGGCACCTTTTCCAAAGTCAAATTCAAGCTAAGTTTTCAAGACACTTATGCTAATTTCTCACTGGAGTACCTTAACGGAGAAGGTGGAGTCGATGGAGGCCGGGGTGGACTCAGTTTCCGTCTGAGTTTGCTCCGGTCCCACGTGGAAGCAGCACGGGCTGGCGAGGGGCAGGGGCAGGGGCAGGCTGGGGGGGAAACTCTCGGGCCAGCAGAGCTGCACGTGAAACAGGGTGGAGGGAGGACGCAGGTGGGGGTAGCGCCGGGACAACTCCAGACTGTCGTATGCTTGGCTGTGAGAAAAGAGGAAGAATCCTGAAAAATGTGGGCGATATGGCTCAAAATTCTAATCACGATATTTTTGGACGTCGATATATGAAATTTGCTATTTTACCATAAATTCATTTACTCATTTATGTTCTTATATTTAATCATTTGGATCTCAGAAGATGTATTCAAGTCGAGTCACACGTTTTTTGCACGTCTCCTCAATTGCTTCTGACTTTAAAGATGCTAAACAATGAGGACAGCGTTTAGGACACAAAAATGACGTCCTCTTTTGGACTGTCCTACTCTGTTACAAACCTGTCACGTGGGAAACAGGAGAAGAGGGGCGAGCTCAGCCCGGACGTTGCGCTGCTCTTTTTTGGGACTTCCTCCTCGGGCGTCACCCTCCAACGCCGCCTCTTCTGGTGTCCACTGTCTCCTGCCCAGGAGCCGCCGCCAACACCACCGCCCTCCTCCCTGAGGCGGGGAACGACATGAAAGGAGTTTCTTACTATTCGAATGCATGACGGTTGTGCCCTCTAGTGAAATTTTGCACTGGGGGGTGTAAATCGCAAGTTTCGTCACAATACGATATCACGAAGTCTTTCACAATACAATTTCGATCCGAATTAATTCAGGAGCTAGCAATCGATATGAGGCAATATCAGATGCAGATTTAACAGCGTCACTTCTCTTCACATCAAATCACAAAGAAACTAAAATATCATAATATTTTCATTCATTTAAATGAAAAACAACCTTCACTTTTAATAAAAACAGGCCTCCAATATAAAGGGACGTCTGATTGACCTTTTCATTTTGGATCAATACTATGGGCTCAATGATCGTTAAATTGATGTATTGTTACACCCCTATTTTGCATGGACGCTGGTGACATGACTCGGTCAACAACAGAGGCAGATGAAGGTCAATCGCAGAAACAACTGACCTTACTCATGCTCGTATAAACAAGACATGGCGAAAAGAGAATGTGGGTTGAAGGACTGGGATAAGGGCTGGTTGATATGATCTCAAATCGACATCACGATGAATTAAACATTTCACCTCGAACAATTCTAATGAACAATTCTTATGTTTTTGGATTTTTTGGTTAGTGTTTTGCCTCAGTTCATTTTTGGTTAACTGCCCAGCCATAAAAGAAGCATTAGAAATGAACATAACTCACCAGCGTCCACCTCTTCGTCCTCCAGGGGCGTCTCCGTGCCTCTTCCTGCCGGCGACGCCCCAACCGTCATACGGAGCGGTCCAGGGCATTTGCTGGTGATGTGGCATTTGGTGCATACCTGCCAAACGACACAGTTATAAAGTGTGTGATTATTTGTCATGTTTATTCTTGCTGAATCTGTGACACATATTTTGAAGTTTGTTATTAACTGCGTGCTGCTGTTATCGACGTACCCGGATTGGGCTGCATACTGGGAATAAGAGGGGGAATTTTAGGAGACTTGAGCAGCGGTTGAGGCTTGTTGCCCAAAATGCCAGGCTTCATGTTGGTCGGCATGGAGGGCAGCAGCGGCGGAGGAGACTTGAAGGGCTGGCAGGACAAAAAAAGAGAAGAAAAATCAACTTCACAGCTCTGAAAAACTCAGGCTCAACTTAATCCGAGTTATTCATTCATTTATTTCTCGTATTAAAACCAACAACAATTTTTTGTCTAAACACTCATTTTTCAAATGAAGGAATGAGACACAGATTCGAGTTCCTACCTGTCCATTGACGGCCTGCACCCTTTGTGCCGTCCAGCTGAGTGACTGCAGCGGGTCCTGCACGGCTTTCACCAGCACCTTCTCCCCAACCAACGGAACTCTCCCTACGACGACGCTGCAGCGGAGCAAACAATGCGTAAACTCAAACTCGTCCACGCCCAAACGTTACGTAACGTCCAAAACACACGGCTGAAACACCTGCCCTTTTAAGGCATCCCAATAATGTTTTACGTCTAAGTGACTAAATGCAAAGATGCCTAGTCCTAATAGATCTTACCGATTTCTCAACTAGGCAAACAATTATTCACCTCATGGAGAAGCGCACCTCCTGGTCCACAATGCCATGGTTGTCCTGCAGTTGTGTCACGACTCCGGTGAAGACCCGCTGCCTCATCTGCGAACACCACATGAAGTAGAGTATCTTTAACTAAGCTGAAAACTACTTTAAGGGTGAAATGGTACCTGATAGTCCATATCAGCTTGCTTCTGTTTGCAAGAGATGAATTCAGAAAGGTCTATGACAAGTGCGGTATAGAAAGTACTTGGATCAAAGGCAACTTTTGGCTCTCTGAAGACATTTCACCTCATTTCACCACGTTTTTATGGTTAATCCCCTGAAGTACACAACCAAATGTGATCTCTGCATCTGACCTATCTGCGAAGAAGCAGTGGGCGTTTTTTTTTGGCAGCGCCCAGGGACGGTACCTCGCTCGTGAGTACCTCAGTGATACCTTTACTGGCTTGAGACTTTAACTGGCGACCATCTGATCATGGGACTCTATTTAAATTACAGTCACATACGCCATTTAGCAGACGATCTTATCCAGAGGAATTTCCATTTCCCAATTACAGGGTCTTGCTCAGGGCTGACCGTAACTTAGGCTTAATGATCTTGCTCAGGGACCAACGATGATGATGATGATGATGATGATGATGATGATGATGTTGATGATGTTGATGATGCTGATGCCGATGCCGATGACGATGATGATGGAGCTGGAGGCAGGATTCTCTCCCTTGGTCCAGAGGTGAGAATCCTGACCACTAGACCACACCCTAAATTAATGTACTGCTGTTATAAATGTATTATATCTAAGTAATTAAACCCAATTAAACAATTACCTATAAGAATGATATAAAATAAGTAGAACTGGATATCGAAGTGAATAGCAATTTGAATCTGAAGTCATATCGTCCAGCACTAAAGTCATGCGTCTTCAACAATCAAATGAAGTCCCGCTGGTTTCGATTCAACCATTCAGAAATTCCATCTCCTTGACGACTGATCACCTTTATAGACACACTTTAGATTGTTTTTTTTTAATCTTATTCTAGTCTAATATAATAAAGAAAAGGCCTCATAAAGAATCTTGAGCTCAAATGTTCTCAGACTGACTCCCAGCTGTTTTCCTACAAAAACCGGCAACTCCTTCATTTTTTACTTCACGACTAAATTTAAACATAAAAACAGATCAGCGAAGAGTAAAATCAGATCCGTCATCTTTTAATCGTTTGTTCTGTGTCAAATTCATGCGGAATTAGCTAATCTTGCTATAGCATAACAGAGCCAGCCTTTTGAGCTGTCACCTTAGCTCGCTAAGCGACAAATCGCTGCAACCACCTTGTGCAGTTTCGAGACTGTTTGCACCTTAAAATGTTTATCTAACGACTATTTATAGTCAGAATGGTGATATTTGATGTCTGACAGACACTAACTTACCTCCGGTTTGCGTGGATCAATTCGGCTTCTCGCTCTTTTCTCCCTCTTCGCGAAATAACCCACAACTGGGCGCCGTCGTTCAGACGCCTTACTGCCACCTAGCGCCACTAGCCGGAAACGCACCTTCTTCTTCTTCTTCTTTATTTTTTTTTATTATTTTTATTTTACAAACAACATTTTTTAATATTAAAGAGGTTCTTATATACGGAAGCGTAATGCGTTCACTTGAGAAAAAAAATAATTCGGCTCTGTTTTTCCGAATTAACGAGATAGTTTTCATGTTAAAAAAAAGTTCTGTTTTTCTGAACTAACGAGATACAGTTTTCATGTTTAAAAAAAACCCTTTAAAGCTCTCATTTCGCCTACTTTAGAGCTCGATTTCACAGCAATAATGTCGCACCTTAGATTAATCCAGTTTAATTTTGGTTTGGGTTTGAGACACTGGGAAATACTTCAGAATCAGAAACTTTATTCATCCCGGAGGAAATTGCTCACATCACGACTGCACAGTTCACAAGACACAAGGACAGAACAATAAAGAATAGTACCCAAAAATATAGTTAAAGCTTAAATAAAAATACTCAGATAAAAACCTTAGTGCAATAAATAGAATAGACTATGCTGGCTTAATACTTGCAGCATTAAGTAACATAGATGGCATTGTTATTAGTTTATCGACTCTCGCCCATTCTGATCTGCAGGACATTCCGCTTATTTATTTATTTTTTTAACATGAAAACTGTATCTCGTTAGTTCAGAAAAACAGAACTTTTTTTTTAACATGAAAACTATCTCGTTAATTCGGAAAAACAGAGCATAATTATTTTTTCTCAAGTGAACGCATTACGCTTCCGTACTTATACATTTCTTGTTTCTAGTAACTGAAAGCAATGAGTCATAAAATATATTAAGGTCTTTACAAAAAAAGTTAAAAGAGGGAGTAATAAATATTAGTTTTGATTTATGTATATGAAACTATACCAAGGAGTAATAACACCTTTAAAGTGTTATCTACTACCTCTGATCCAGTATTGCAAGTCAAAAAAAAATAAATCATAGATTCATCTATTTCAATTACTTTATAAAATATGTCAAAGACCAACTTAGATACCTGCTTCCAAAAGTCTTCAGAGTATTTACAGTTATGAAATAAGTGTGTAAGAGTTTCATTTTCTAAATCACAAAATGAACATTTAGGTGAGATATCTTTTCTAAACTTGTTAATAAAAGTATTACGAGGATAGTACCTGTGCAATATTTTATAATGTATTTCCTTTACCTTATTTGGGAGTAAAAATTTATTAGATTTTCTCAGTAGAAGGTATGAGGAAGAATTGTCTCCACTTCATGAGTGCTTTTGGGTAACAACTGACATCTCGAGTAAGACATTTTCTAATGTGTGAGTTATTACATCTAAAATCCAAGATATTAATACCTCCAATAACAAGATTTGGAATTTGTCGTACAGCTGAAGTATAACTGAGATGTATTCTCACAAGGTAAAGCAATTCAGGGGAAATGCTTTTCACAATCAAATTATAATCACTGCAAAAAGATTCAATCCCATAGAAGAAAAGAAATTGCTGATAAGTATAAATCTCACCACTAGTGTTCAATAAATCAGAAAGAAATATAATCCCTTTATCAAACCAATCTTTTTTTAAATATACTCTTATTTTTAGACAACACAAATTGGTTATTCCATAGTATGCATGAATGAGGAGAAAAATTATGTTTAAAAGCTAATTTCCATGCTTCTAATGTCTTTTTCTTCTTCTTCTTCTTCTTCTTCTTCTTCTTCGGAGTTTAACGGCGTCTTGCCTCCGTAAGCGTTGCACTACCGCCACCTTCTGGTTGATTCTCGTTTGACGATTCTCCGCTCTATTTCCAGATTATTCCCTCCACTGTTTATATTCTACACATCAAACCAGTATTAACTAAGAAATTACAAATTTTTTTCTTGCCTTGCCCAATCAACCCACTTTTCAATACATCTTTTATCTCTGCCCCAACCAACCCATCTTTTCTTAATTCTTCCATCATTTTCCTCCTTTGTTCTTCATATCTTCTGCAATTTATGAGTACGTGTTCTATGGTTTCAGGTGTCTGACACACCTCACAAAAACCAGTAGGATGCTTCCCAATAATGTATAATGTACTATTCAGGTTACTGTGTCCAATTCTTAATCTTGCCATCACTGTTTCCTCTCTTCTAGTCCCTCCCCGGTTCCTCTCAGTTCCAACTTTATTTTGAATGCCATACAAATGTCTCCCTTTGATTCCCCTATCCCACTGCTGTTGCCATTCTTTTACAGCTTCTCTCCAAGCTATACTTTTCCCTTTAGCCTTTGACATCTTTATATTTACTTCAATATTATCTTTTTTAGTTGCTTGCTTGGCTAACTTATCCACCCTCTCATTTCCCAAAATACCTATGTGAGCTGGGGTCCAAATAAGTTGAATCTCTTTACCTTTTCCTTTTATTCTCATATATGTTATCAATATTGCATACAGCAGATGTATGCATCTGTAAGATGACGGCTACTGGACGCACCTGATCTGAGACTGTACAGTGAGGACAATGAATCACTTCCAATTAAGATTTTACTTATTTTTTCCTCCTTTCCAATCCATTCTAATGCCATCATGATGGCATATAGGGAAACGCACATTACCACGCAGGAGTAACATTTACTTTTGCCTGCAAAGTGAAGGTTTTTTATCAGAAACAGAATCAGATTTATTTGACTTAGAGGTCAGAAAAACTTACAAGGGATTTGTTTTCGTAATTAATGTATACATGAAACAGAGACTGCACATACTACGAGACAATCAATATACAATACAATGAGCAGTAACAATGGTCACTGTACAATATAAAATATAAAGTAGAATATACAAAACAATACAAAATGCAGACAGTATCTCACACAAAATGTACAATACACTATACAATACAAAATATACATTACAAAATATACAATATACAGTTAATGTGTAGGTAATGTGTAGTAATGCGGGGTAGTTGGTAGTGTAATGGTTAGGGAGTTGGCCCCAGATCAGAAGGTCGCCAGTTCGAATCCCGAACCAGTAAAGGTACCACTGAGGTAGTCATGAGCAAGGTACCATTACCAAGCACTGCTTGGTGCACAGAGGTTACATTTCACAATTTATGAAAACCCTGCTAAATGCTGCAAATGTAAACCATATAATCTAATGTCTAGTACAAACCGTCCTGCAAAAAAAAATAAAATTTGCGCAGGATCGCTCTTCACGGTTTGTAGATGCCGTTCTTACCTAAGAACAAATCTCAAACTTACGGCGTTTTAGGGCCACCTTAAAAAAATCTAAGATTACGAGATTAAACTCGTAATATTTCGAGAATAAACTCGAAACTACGAGAATAAAGTCGAAATGTTAGGAGAATAAAGTCGAAATGTTACGAGAAAAAAAGTCGAAATGTTACGAGAATAAAGTCAAAATATTACGAGAATAAAGTCGAAATATTTCGAGAATAAACTCGTAGTAATACGAGATTAAAATCGTAGTATTTTGAGAAATAAAGTCAAAATTACGAAAATAAAGTCGAATTTTTACGTGAATGTTTAGGATATGGGGTTTAAAACAATGGACCACTGGCCGCCATTTCAGACTGCACAAACGAGGCAATTTCCTCAATGTCTGTGTGATTTTTTCTTCTGAATAAATGAAGTTTCCTACAGTATAACCGCTGCAGTGTCCTTTTACTAATTATAAATCCGTGCTGATGCGCCAATAGACAAAGAATTTCCTTATTGCTAAATCCTAACCTAAAGTAGGACTTCACCAGATCCTCCACATCCATAGTTTCTCGCAATTCTGTATTTTTTCTCGTAACATTTCGACTTTATTCTCGTAGTTTCGAGTTTATTCTCGAAATATTACGAGTTTAATCTCGTAATCTTAGATTTTTTTAAGGTGGCACTAAAACGCCGTCGTACAAACTAGAGATTTTCAAGAAAATGCTTATTGTCATTAGAAGATAAGACGGTAAAATAATGTTTGAAGCTGCAGTTCACTCGGCGACCGTTAGGCGTCGCTGTGTTGTTTCCAGGCGCCTCCGCATTTCCGCCTTCCTCCAGCATCGCAAACACACGTGGAAACATGGCGTCCGATACGCTGCAGTTCCATGAGATGGGGCTGGACGATCGCCTTTTAAAGGTATCCACATTTTAACAACTTAATGTTAAATAAAGACTATTATGAAGCAATAAAGTTGTATATTTAACCAGACGTTAAACCAAACCCTGTGTGTGTCACGAGTAGCTTGGTCGCTAGCCGATTTGCTGTGTTAGTGTCGTGACGAAATGAACAGTAAATCAGTTTTGTTCATATTAGAGCAAAAAGAGTTTAGACATGTCGTCAACTTGAATAAAAAAAAATATTTTAAAACAACTGCCAAGTATTTTAGGTTCTGATATGAACGTTGGGAAACTGGAGTAAGTGAATTAATCATTTTGCAACTCTTGACTCCTTTGACATCAGAATTGGTGTTATTGGATAGTAAGGTGATTCTTACAGGGAATTTGATATGACATTTTGATCCAAAACAACCCCCAATAATTCTTAAATTGAGAATTGTTTTGTTATCTCAGCTTCCTCCTGGGCAGTTAGTATTGTAACAGTTAGGGCTCATTGAATGGAAGCTTGTCTGTTCAAGTACCGGACTAGTTAAGGTACCACTGAGGTTCTCATGAGCAAGGTACTGTCTCCAAACCCTGCTCCCTGGGTGCTGACAGAAATGCTGCTCCTTTATACATGGGTCAGAGGCAGAGCTCACATTTGGTTGTGGTGCACTGTATGCTGTGCTGTTTTCATAATGACCATTAATCACTCACTTAAACAACAGAATGTACAAATTCTGCCCATCATCTTTGTATCTAATGTTAACTTTTTATTTTCTCTTCTCAGGCCATCGCGGACCTGGGATGGGCACAGCCGACCCTTATCCAAGAGAAGGCAATTCCGTTAGCACTAGAGGGGAAAGACCTCCTGGCCAGAGCTCGAACCGGATCAGGAAAAACTGCTGCGTACGCTGTGCCGGTCATCCAGCACATCCTTACCTCTAAACAGGTAGGCGAGAATGCTTTTTGATCTCAGTCTGCAATTTCTGCAGGTTGGGGCACATCCTAAATGCAGTCCTCACCTCCAGCTAGCATCCATAAAAACCAGAAGCAGATATTAGACTTACTGCTGTGTTTTGGACAACTTGTATTTTATTTTCCCTGCAGACGGTGCGAGAGCAGGAGGTGAGGGCACTTGTGCTGGTTCCTACTAAAGAGCTGGGTCAGCAGGTTCACACCATGATCCGGCAGCTCACCACCTTCTGCGCCAGGGACATTCGAGTTGCAGACGTGTCCGGCAAAGCCGATATTTCAGCACAGAGGTCAGCTCGCTTTCAAAACGGACTGTGAACGGGGCGTAGTTGTGTAGCTGTGAATGATTAATTCATTTTTTAAAAATTAAAACCAGAAAAGACATTCAGTATTTGTTTCCATAACAATAATGAAAAAAATTAATTTTCCGATTCTCCTGTTTTGCGCTGAAATGAAAAATGTACTTATTTGAAAATCTTTTGGGGGTTTTAACGCGATAAACGAACGCTAAACAGAGTTCTCTGGGTGTTTTTTAGGCCGATCCTGATGGAGAAGCCAGACATTGTGGTGGGAACGCCGTCCCGAGTGCAAGCACACATCAACGCACGCAACCTGGCGCTGAGCTCGCTGGAGATGCTGGTAATTGATGAGGCTGATCTCCTCTTCTCTTTTGGCTTTGAGTCTGACCTCAAGAACCTCATCTGGTGAGTCTCATGCACAAACACATGTTTACTGAGAGTGGGCCAATTAAACAGGGAGGCTTCATCGTTCACATGTTCCTTCTTTCGTTTGCATGTTCATTCTTTCATTTGTTCTTTCAATTCTTTGTTCTTTCGTTTGCTCTTTCATTTGTTCGTTCGCCCTTCCGTGTGTTTCGTTCGCCCTTCCGTGTGTTTCGTTCGCCCTTTCGTTTGTTTGGGTCGCCCTTCCGTGTGTTTTGCTCGCCCTTTTGTTTGTTTAGGTCGCCCTTTTGTTTGTTTGGGTCGCCCTTTCGTTTGTTCATTCTTTCCTTTTTAAAAAGTTCGTTCTTTTGTTTGCTCATTTGTTCTTTCTTTCTTTTAGTCTTTTTTTCTTTTGTTCGTTCTTTTATTCCTCCTTTCGTTCTTTCTTTGTTCCATGGGAAATCTAGGTATCCAATAGCTTGTACACACATAAAACCTGGATGTAAACTGGCTGCTGTTGTGAATAACAGACTTTGTATTTTCCTACAGTCACTTACCTAAAATCTACCAGGCTTTCCTCATGTCCGCCACACTGAACAATGAGGTTCAGGCCCTGAAGGAGCTCGTCCTGCACAATCCTGTAAGTTAAGGCTGTAAAGTACACTTTCTCAGTTTGCGACCCTTAAGACCCTTAATCAAGTAGTATTTTTTTAAATTAAAAATTAAAATTTTTAAACATATCCAGTTAGTTTCTTTCCTCCTGTTCTCCGTTGTCCAGGTGACGCTGAAGCTGCAGGGGTCACAGCTCCCCGACAGCTCGCAGCTGCAGCAGTACAGTGTCAAGTGCGAGGAGGAGGACAAGTTCCTGCTGATCTACACGCTGCTCAAGGTTGGCGTTGGTTCTAGACCTGCCGAGCAGAATTAGACTCAATGTAATGAAGTGATTGTGATGAATATGTTTGTTGTGACCGTTGCCTGTTTGTCCTCTCTTTTCAAGCTGGGTCTGGTGCGAGGCAAGACGCTGATATTCGTGGGAAATCTGGACCGCTGCTACAGAGTCAAACTCTTCCTGGAGCAGTTCAGCATCCCGGCCTGTGTGCTCAACTCCGAGCTGCCTCTGCACTCCAGGTATGACTTTACTACTACTTTTTAAGAAGAAAAGCAAGATTCTGACATTCACAAGGTTTTCTTTAGGGATGCGCGATTTGGGAATTGTTGGCCGGTGCTGATATCCGATGTTTTTCATGCTAATATTTGCTGATGCCAATAAAGGAAGGAGCGCTGCTCGCGAACGTTTCAGTGCATGTTCAGAATTGTGCGTGGCACAAAATAACGCCATACATTTTAAGACAATTCCACCTCAGACTTCAGACATGCCTGGCACAAGCGCTACCTTTCCGACGTATGATAAATTCGTCATAAAATATCAGCCAAATCTAAGAATCGGGCAAATGGGGGGAAAAAAAAAACAAAAAACAGGCAATTATTGGCTGATTCCAATATTATTGTGCATCCCTATTATGTCTGGTGTCTGAACTGCATTTTTATTTTGGATCAATGTTACAAGAAGCGTTTTTTGTGGACTTAACCAATTAAATACATATTTTTCTGACGATCTTCTAGGTGCCACATCATTTCTCAGTTTAATCAGGGATTCTACAACTACATCATTGCCTCAGACGAGCACGCTCTGGACACCTCAGCCGCAAAGAGCAAAAGCAAGAAAAACAAGGCAAAGAGCAAAATGTACGCTTGGTTCCGGTCCCCAAAAACATTCTCTGGCTTTTACTGTAAAGACTTGTTTGAAAAACCCCAAATAAACATCAGTATAGAATTTAATTTGTGGAGTGTGAGCGTTGGGTTTTTTGTCTCTCCTTCAGAGGTAAAGATAAAGAGTACGGCGTGTCCCGAGGAGTCGACTTCCAGAACGTGGCCAACGTCGTTAACTTTGATTTTCCAACTTCGGTCGAGTCCTACATACACAGAGTCGGCAGGTCGGTATCGCACGGTTCTGGCCTCTGCGTTGGAGCTCCGACTGTGTTGTTAAGTCCTGGCTTTCTTTTCTTGCGTGTAGAACGGCTCGAGCAGACAACCCGGGAACCGCGCTGACCTTCGTCTCCCACTCTGAGCTGCATCTCCTGGAGGAGGTCAAGGAGGCTTTAATTGGAGGTAATGGCCTGTACCAAGGTGGTTTTTAAGCTGCAGCTCTGGATGTGTAAAAATACATTTTGATATTCTTTTGAGCACATTGGGTTAGAAATTCCAAACCAACATATTTTGGAGAAAAAAAAAGCCAAAATAACAAACAATCCAAGGTTGCAAGATTTGGAATAATCCAAACTGTAGTACAAACTACAAGTGTAGTTACAAAATTGTGACTTTTTGGATTTTGCTGTGCAGTTTTAATTTAATAAACTAATAAACAAACGACACATGGCTTCACTGCCACGGTTCCAACCCTTACCTCATTTTGTTCAGCTCATCAGACCCTCGTTACCCTCGTTCTGTATATTAATGCATTTATATTTGCATTTACGTGGGTTTTCTCCTCGTACAGACAGCACGGAGTGCACCCTGAAGCCGTACGGGTTCAAGATGGAGGAAATTGAGGCATTTCGGTACAGATGTCGGGTATGAGATGGATATTCATTTTTTCGTAACACCGCAGTCAGTATGTTTTTGTTCATTTGAAAGACATTAAGATCTGACCGAGCGTTGAACCCTGCAGGACGCCATGCGGTCGGTCACCAAGCAGATGGTGAAGGAGGCCAGGTTAAAGGAAATCAAACAAGAGCTGCTGAACTCCGAGAAGCTGAAGGTTGGTGCAGCTGTACCACTGTTTTAAAGGCGCAGTCCTCGCTGACGACAATTTGAGGTCTGCCGACATCACGAAGCCTGCTACGGTTTCCATCCGATTTGATTAAGGAGCCACCGATCGAGACACAACAATATTGATCCTGAGGGCTTGTCATCATTGAATCGATGTAGCGTTACACAGTTTCTGACACAGTATTTCATGTAGCCACAACAGCACTGTTCGGGCGACATCCCGCTTTAAGGGGTTTTTGCAGAATTGCTTTACCGACTTGTTGCTGCATTGCAGGGGTATTTCGATGACAACCCCAGAGACCTACAGCTGCTGCGCCACGACAAGGACCTTCACCCTGCTATCATCAAACCCCACATGAAGAACGTCCCCGACTATTTGAGTGAGTCTGGCTAAGGATCAGGGTTCCTACGCAGTCGGGTCATTTACGGGTCTGAATTAGCGTGGAAAAAGGAAAATATGTCGTGGAGAAATGTGTTTCCAGATTTTTGCATCATAATCTGTGACTTGTTGGTGTTGCTGTGTAACTCACCACCATGTAGCAGACTTCTTTTATCTAATAACCTGCTGACTGTAATAAAGCATCAGTCTGAAGCGAGATGAGTAGCTACATTATCTCACTAATGTTACGCAAACCAGCATGACGTCGGCGCGCTCCGCAACACGGACCGTGTTTTTGTGACGTTTGAATGAGTTGAGCGCCGCACAGTGACAGTAAAATTGCATTGCAGGTTGAAGCGTTGCTGAATAAAATGTGGTGCATTGAAGTTGAAGTGTAAGTGGTAGAGGAGCTGCTTACCCAGGGCTGCTGCTAATGCACATTTTGAGCTCAGCTACATAGTACCCCAGTGGCGTGTAGGAACCCTGAAGAAGGCTAACGTATTTAATAATAAAAGAACGATGCTTGAGGGACCTGTCATCTTGTGTTTTATGTTTCTTTCTTCTTGCCTGTTTCAGTTCCATCCACGTTGAAGGGTCTGGTCCATCCTCTCTCTCAGCGGAAGAAGAGGAACGCCAAGATCAACCCAAAGGGAGTGGTGAAGACTGCTTTTAAGGTGGGGAAGAAAGAAAAGCCTGAAAATCTTGTCTATTAATGAAGATTAGAGAGAGAGTTGCTGTTAAATTATTTGTTGTTAAATTGTTAAACAAACAAATTAAAAAACAATTAAATTGTTGTTTTTCCAAGAAAAGTATTCTATTGATTAAGTGGTGCTGAGGATCAGTACTCAATAAAATGTTTCAGTGTAAAAGGTTATTAAATGTTACACTATAGTAGAAATGTTTAATATCCTATAGTTTTTAACTCATTTTTCCTCACTTTTCCAATTTACTTGAATATTTTTCTTTTTCTTGCAGAAAAACATCAGAGGCAAGAATCCGCTGAAGAGTTTCCGCTTAACAGGGAAGAAAAACAGCAAATCTAGCGTCGCAGGAACGAGTCGGACGTAATAACGCTCACCAGTTCAGAGAAGATGGAGTTCTGACCGCAAGTTTGGAGTTTGGACAGTGGAGACGAGGGGATGACATTAAACACCAACACAAGGAGACTGAAATCAGACCCTAAGTGTCCCGTTCTGTTTTCTTTTTGTAAATAATGAAATACACAAATTCATCCCACATCTGAGAGAGCTGAAGCGTTCAGAGAAATAACTGCTGGTTTTGCCTTGTTTTGAGTGACCTTTTTGGCTTTTTCCTTTTGAATTTGTCATTTTTCCGTCACATTTTCTCTGTCACTTGTACTCAATAGTAAACTTGTTTCAACCTCTTTTCTTATGGTTTCAATCTCTTGAATTTTACAGTGTCAAGATGAGCTTTGAAGTTGCACATGATTTCCTTTTCCGTGATTCACGCCATCGGCATTCGGATTGTTATCCCCCTCCTGCGGTTTTTGTGCTGGAAACTCGGTTCCAACTCTAAAACGTGTGCTCCATAGCCACGTGGGGCGCTTGTATACACGTTTTTGACATGTGCACACATTTGTGACTTCTGATCACTCTGATCCAGAGTGGGGCAGTTGGTGGTGTAACGGTAGGGTGTTCGCCCCGTGATCAGAAGGTCGCAGGTTCGAATCCAGGACCGGTAAAGTTACCACTGAGGTACTCATGAGCAAGGTGCCGTCCCCAAGCACTGCTCTCTGGGTGCTTGTTAGCTGCCCACTGCTCCTTCACGGATGGGTCAAATGCAGAGGTCATGTTTTGGTGTGGTGCACTGTGTGCTGTGCTGTGTTCACAATGACAATCACTCACTTTCACTTATCTCCATTTTTCCCAATTTAAGGGACAGTCTCCGTGACAGCAACTTGGGGTAAAGGGTAAGGATTGACCAATGATCGGGGGACGATATTAGACACGTTATCGGTGTTTAATTTTGACCATCCCCTATATGAAGTAATTACAAGGTCCACTACTGTGAGTATCCTGACCACCAGCCCATCACTACCATCCAAAGAAGAGGGAAAGGTATAAACTCAATATTTTTGGGACAATCAGTAGCGTAACGGTTAGGGAGTGGACCTCGTGGATCGGAGGGTCGCCGGTTCAAGTTCCGGACCAGTAAACGGTACAACTAAGGTACTTATAAGCAAGGTAGCATCGCCAGGCGCTGCCCACTTCATTGTGGTCCACTGTGTGCTGTGCTGTGTTCACAATCACTCAACCGCTCGCTTTACACTCCCCCACACCAGAATCATAATTGCATTTCAGGTTTAATCATGAATATTTTGTCAAACATTAAAAAAAAAGAAAAATCCCAGTCACAAATTCAGCAAAAGTCATTTTTTCTTTACAGTTTGCAAACAACTTCCCAATAATTACAACTACAGTGTTAATTACACATCGACTACATTAAGACGGGCGCATGATTTAAAAAGTTAAAGCCGATCCGTCCCACGTCGATCAAGACCGTAACGGAGCATCATCGTTCGGTAGCACATGTTAACCGTTTTGCGCATAAATACGTTTTCGTGAACATGTGTGAGTCTGCAGTTAGTTTTATACACAACTACAACATAGCACTTTGCCATTATGGCAAGGTTAAGACTGAATGAGCTAGCGAGGAATTTGGCAATTACAAGAGAAAAAAAGGCACCTGAAAAGGTCCCCCTGGAGCGCCTCGTCAGTGGCAGCCGACAAGGAATATACACACACCATCTTCTGTATGGTTTTATACACACACACACACATATACACACACACACACAAGCCAGCATCGTAGTTCGGCATCGTATAAAACACCGGCCAATCAACATAGCAGTCGACGCCAACAATTTCACAAGCACACTTACAAAAACTTTTTTAACAGAAGTGTTTACCTGCGCAAAGCACTCCGGAATTCAGATTGAATCATCTCTCCGTGAAACATGTAAAAAGCACATGGAGGTTTTAGGAGTGCATGGTTTTTCTCAGAGATCGCAGGAACGAAACGAGATTGAACATAAAGTTTTGCACCGTTATGTTCTAGTGTGATCAGTATCTAAAGAGAATTAGACACTTGGTAAGTTTGTGAGGAAAAACAGAAAAACAAATTTGGCCTCAGATTTACAGGATCAAGGACGACGGCCTGTTCTGGAGAAAAATAATATATTTTAACAAGTACTGTTCAAGGGCAGGGAGACTGATTTCAGAAGAGACCACACTTAATTTATTCATCATTTTCACTTATTTCTTGTTAAATGGGAAATTCAAAATGCAACAAAACTTGAAAGTGACTCTTTAACTGGATTTTTAGCAGCCCCGTCCTCCCAGTTTTTATTGAGTAACAAGCCTCACGAGAAGCTACACATCTGCTTAACTTGACCACGTGAAACCGCTTTAAACCTGCGTCCTTCTAAACTCAACATCTTAAGATTAATACGCAGCCCCTAAAAAGTAAGGCACGATGGGAAACGTGACGCCGACTCTCCAACGCTGGTCTTAATCGAGACTAACGCTCTAACGAATCTACAAAACCTGCCGGTATGATGATGATGATTACTAGTGGTGGTGATAAATTAGGGGGAAAAGCCAAACCCATTGGTGGACTCTTCCACTTCAGGACCGGAGCTGTTTGAATTTAGAATGAGTTTAAACTCAAATTCGATCCATTAAAGCAAGACTGAAAGAGGGAAGTGGAATCTGAAGTGTGGTGCGGTGTGAGAAATCAGCCCCCGCTAACCCGTCGTAAAACGGAGAGAGAGAGAGAGAGAGAGAGAGAGAGGAAAGAAAAGTGATTATCTTCCTCCTCATCCTCCTCCTCGTTGTTGTTGCTCGGCGTTACCGTCTGGAAGTGCTGACTGCTCTGTTTTTGAGCGCGGGCCACAAGAGAGAGAGAGAGAAACAAGAAAATACAACGGAGAGACGAGAGAGATAAAGAAAGACGGGGCCGAGGAGAGTCTGATTCTTCACAATACTGCCATCACATCACCTCACAGCAGGAGTTCTGCTTCCGTGCCTGATGGAGGGAAAACAGACCACGCCTTTAAGCACATTGTGAGTGTAATTAAATATTAAAGATAGAGGCGAACCAAACAATGCTGAAAAGACTAACAAATTAAATACAGCACTGTAAACCTGCGTTTCATTGTATACGTCGTTCAGCCGTAGTGAGGTGAATAACTCTGATCACCCGGTTACAACGGCATCTGACAGTGAGCGCAATATGACAAAATATACCGGATGAAGAAATTAAAACGTCTATGGTTTCATATTAAACTCTGCAGATTATTTCATGGTGTCACAAAAACACTGTTTACAGCAATATGTGTTGATGGTTTGGTTGAGGGTCTGCAGTAATAACCCTGTGGATGTAGACACAGAGAATACTACAGTGTTATATTTGGGCCTTAAGTCTGAACGCACAGTGGAACTTTCACAAGCAAAATCTGGTGTTTGTGCGCGCCCAACACGCACACTCCAAACACTGCACACTCTCATGCTCAGATCTATGGAATGCCAAACCTGCCACAATTCACCTTAAAGGCACCTTACTAGAGCGCTGTAAAAAGTACTGCCTTTTACAGACATTTTAGGGTGTAAAACGTAGTGTTTGAGCACTAGAGCGCCACAAGATGTTTTCAGCAGTGTAAATAAACAACAGTACTGTATATTAGAGTGCCACAAAAAACAGTTCCATATGGGTGTTCACAGAGAGTTTCGAGCACTTATGTAGGCAGAGTTGAGCGTGCTCAGACACCAGATTGCACTAAAATGTACAGAAAATTTTAACGTTATGGCTGATTAGTGTGTGTCTACCTCATTACCAGATCTAATACCGACCCTTTATGCTAACTGTGTGTGTGTGTGTACTCACCGTTTTGTAAAAGGCTTTGGACTGGTTTCCCAGATGCTCAGACTTCTGCACCAAATCGTCCAACTTTTCTCCTCTTTCCAAAAGGGACTCCATTGTGTTGTGCTGTGAATAATCACAAATCCTGGTCTTCATTTTAAATAATCTTATCCAAGATCACTTTAAACGACAAGGTAAACGAGACTTGTGTGCTCAAAAATCTAGCCTGAATAATTCTCACCAGAATAATTTTGGTTTCATCCAGTTCGGCTTGGACTTTGGTCATCGCGTCTGCTTCTCTGGGATTCTACGGAACGAATCAACATCAAGAGGGTATCGAGAAAGCGCTTTAAAGTGTTTTATTCACGATACTCCTGTGGGATTATGCCTCTCACCTGGTACTTGGCCAGATAGCTGTCCAAGGCTGTGTACTGAATGGTAGCAGGTGAACCAGAAGGCCAGTCTATGCTGTTGACCTGCCGTGAGAATTCGTCCAACACCTGCAAAACCAGCAAAAATTTGTGTACTTTCTGCACATTTTAGTCCAACTTAGAATGTGTACTGGATTTTTAGTCTCTACATGAAACTGAATTTTTGTATCCTGATAAAACTGGAGCTACATCGTCTCATCTCTGTATAATGTATATAATTAAGATGACAATGTTTATTTCAACTTCTGACTTATAAAAGTCATCCTTTAAAACATTTGAAAGGCATTTTTAACACACCCACCTTATCCAGCAATGTGAAACACACTCTCGAGGGGTATTCACTGTCTGCGATCACCACACCACTGAGGCAGTCATTTCGGACGTAGACGTGACACAGGTACTCTGCCAAAAATGATTAAACATTTTCACACCAAATTAAATATGATAAGGACATTTATAGTCCTGTTGTCTTTGTGTGCTACTATCGGCTACAATGTGAATAATATGGTGAGATACGGAGCTCGATTTTGGAAAAACATAATGAATGAGTTCCTTTGTTGAGTTCTGTGCTGTTGTGAGTTGAGGGAAGAAAGATGCTGAAGATAAAAGATTCTTTGCATTCTGATGCTGTTACGATCATTTCCAACCTGCTCAAAGTGTTCAGCGTGGTTAATAACTTCGGGTGCCAATCACAATTTTAACGGTTCCCCAATTTTTGCAGCTTTGACCGTCACACATTCCATACAGACGTACTGCTTCTGGCTCAGAGTCAGTCTTTGGCTGAAGAAAGGCCTCAGCCGGCCAATGTTCAGTTCTAATTACAGTCTAGCTAAAAGCTGAGAGACTAACTAATTAGCCCTTCCAGTGACAGTAAAAGTGAACACTGTTTCCGCATAATGATACGCTTGCAACGAGAAAGGCTTCATCGACATTTCCGGCAACTTTGTACAAACCTTGTTCTTTGACAGACGCACGGCTTCCCAGGGACGAGCGCTCCACTATGAGTGCACTGGTGAAGGTCATGAACTCCTGTACGCTGAAATATGAAATATACATACAGCATCCTGAGTAATAATGGGGTTACACATATCGACATGACCACAGCTTGGGGGTGTGAGTTGTTTTCGGTTTTTGCTTATTTTTATTATTGTCTATGCAAATGCATTGCCTTTAATATAATATAAGAATGAGGGTTGCAAGCTTATTCTGCCCAAAACTTACTGAATGTCTTACATAAATAATCGTATTATCGTATAATGTATTTCTTGAGCACCTACCTTGACCTCTGGAAAAAGCTAAACGACGACAAATCATAGGCTGACTTCAGCAGGTTGCCTTTATTTGAGCCCTTATACAACACGCTTAAACTGTAGAGCTTCATGACGCTTTTCTGCCAGTATGAACAGACCTGAAAACAGCACAGAGATAAAGTAGGTAGGCGTGTAACAATAAATCAATCTACACTGATACAATGATCGACAAGCCCACAGCATCAATCCAAAATGAAACACAGATTAGACATCATACACAACGTAATGTCCCTCATCAACTGGTTCTGTCCAAGGTGATTCAATTCCATTCAGGAGCCAGCGATAGATCGGAGAATACTGTATGCTGATTAAACACCATCACTTCCACTGACAAGCAAATCGCAAAAAGCAACATCATTATTAGACATTTTTATTCCTGAGCTCCCCTAGACTTAGAAAATTAAACCAAACTTGTCTTTTAATTGAAAATTAGACATGTTCCTGTCATATTCTCAGGGAACATTACAATTTGTATGTTATTATTTTGGATCGAAGTTTGAGGATCGCTGAATTGATGCATGGTTACACCCCTCCAGTATCAACACTTTTAAAGCAGATTATGCTGCTATAGTTGTTGACACGTTTTATTCCCTTATGTCAACTTTATGGTCCGACTCGGAGTGTTTGCACTTTTTAAAAACTAAACGGGGAGTCTTTATCGTTTCTCAAACACTGAGGTAGATTACGAACGGCGCCTAATAGCGGGATTAGCTAACTAGCACAGTTAGCATGGCCAGGAAAAGCGGTCACAAACGCATAGACGTGTCACTTAAGACTAGCTAGCGGAGGCAAGAATTAAGGCGAGGCAACAGGCTAACAGTGACATATTCATACAACAAATTTGACCCATTTGTCGTCATGATGTACAAGTTCGATTCGGTTCTTACCCTTCAGATTTAAGACGGAAAACCCCAACGAGATGTTAAGCAAAGCAGCCAGACGCCCGCGACTTGCGAGGCTAACGCTAGCCGGTTAACGTTACACAGGCGAGCTGAGGCTAGCTAACTTTCTAAACCCTGAGGTAAAAAATCTCGTTCTCAAGGAGAAATGAAGAAACGCATGCCGAAAACTTCTGCTGTGGCCGGTTACGAACCGATATGAACTGTTTCCAAAACTTGGCTGCTAGCTCTATTAGCTGACAGACTCGGACTCGGGAAAGTAAAAATGCGTGACGCTAATCTACAGGCTCCCGCTACGTTTCATAATAAAAGCCGGGTAGCGCTAACACGCCAGTCAAGAAGCTAACGGCTAATGATCAAAACTAACGCGGTGTTAAATTTATGTTATTTAAAATTTCTATGTTAGTAATATATTTAAGCACTATATTAAAGTAATATTAAACACGATTTTAATTTCAAAAATCAATTAAGATATGAACACTGATTTCGAAACTAAACCAAAGGGAAACTATAATCCCCCAGAACTGAAATGAACTCTGATATAAACTTTTACAGAGACTAATTATTATTTGATTATATGTCTAGAATATACCCATTAAACTGTTGCACACATTATAAATATATTAATGCCAAAAAAGTCAATTCCATGACTGTAATTGTTGTTTTTGCACAATAATATCGGAATTATATCGTAATCGGCCAATAATTACAACGGACTGATTTCTTAGATTTCCAGCTGATATTTGATTGAAAGTAAAAAAGATCGAAAATATACATTTTTTTTTAATCGTTAGATTCAGAGTTGATTCATCTTAATAACAGTGTACACACACAATATTCCTCAATTCTTTATATTTTGTTAGAAAATGAAGCAGTAAGTGCAGTGATGTTGCAAACATATCAAACAATTTTCTGTTTATTCATATTAGTATATTAGGAACAGTAAACAATTAAGCAGCTATTACTCCATTTAGTCATTTGAAACTTGGACTAAGAGGTTTTGAGTTGTAATGTGCATGTAAATCACAACTAATTGCACCAGAGACTGTAATGAATTCCAGATAATTTTTATTAAAAAATGCTTTTAGACATACAAAATGAGTGCACATATGTAACATATAGACTAAGTGGACTGATTTTCCAGTATCTCATTATTTTAACACCACTTGTATAGTGAACCCTATAGTTGTCAAAATATATATGATTTCAAAAAGTCCATCATATTTTTTCCTCTCTCTGTTCCACAGAAAGAACTCTTCCCTAAGGCACTTTCCAGAGCAAAAAGACAAAATTCTAGCACTTGTTTCCTAAAAAAGCTGAATTACTAGGAAAATATTGGTGTCTATTCTTGAAAAAAAGGGTGCTCAATATTCATCTATTGTATGCTCAAAGTTGTAGTCTTGCGTAGGCTCTGATTCGGGCGTGCTGTCCAGCGTGAACCAGGAGTCGAACCACGAATCAGTGCTTTGTGTCACAAATTGCGTAGTTGTCGTAGGAAGCACAGTAGTGGTAGTAGTCATTGTGGTGGTGGTCATTCTCACGGTGGTGCTCATATTGGCTCGGAGCCTCTGCATTCGCAGCCTGCGCAGACGTAACATGCGGAAACGGCGCAGTCGCTCATTTTGGGAGACCGGAGCCGAAGCTTTTACGTCCGATCCAGTATTAATTTTTCCTTGATTCGCTGATGTGGAACCAGGCACCACTCGAACCGGCCTTCTTTCGCTCCGTTCCATTATCTGTTTAATTCGGGCCCAGTTGGATTTGGCCAAGGTGAAACTGCAGGATGTGGCGCTGGCCTCATAACCTACCATGCAAAGCCTGGTTTGAGACGAATAGCCGTCCGCTCTCGCTGTTACATGATATTCTCCCGGGTTTAGAAGACGCCAGTAGTCGCCCGTGGGAGCTTAGGTTAAGAAAGGAGAGAAAAGCTTGTTTTAATTAAAGATAAGACAGAATAAGTATAGTATTGGATTGAGTATTTAGTGTAAGGCACTAGAGCTGGGTGACACGGTCAAAAAATATCACCACGATATTTAATCGTGATAATATTGACTGATTTTGATATTTATCAACTTTTTGTTTATCATGGCAGTTTATACTGAAGATACTCTTTACAGCTTAAATCATTTTTATCAGTATGAGGTATCAAACTAAAAATTCTCACCAAAATTTGTTACAAAAATTATATACAAATTTGTACATACTATTATATTACTGAATTTTGCAGGATTTGCATCACAAATTTTACCCGTTTTCACGTCGTGCCTGACACCCTCCACGGATATGGTAGCATTTGCGATAGGGTTTCCCTCGACGTCCCTCACCATCCCTTTAATTCCACGATGCACCTGGATCACAACAAGGTTTCAAACATTAAATAGTAAAATATTTCTGAGTGAATTTGTCTTTTCATTGTTTCTTACGTCTACCTGCTCAATGAAAGCCAGTAAGGCCTCGCGGTTGTTCTCCCACTCCAAAGGCAACTCACTCTCGTGAGGGAACTTATCACAGCCGAGGAAGATGGAGATCTCAAAGCAGTTTGTGTGCAGGTAACTGAAGTCATTCATACCTGCGGAGACACATCACAATCAATGAAATCAAAATAACGACAGCTGAAATTAGGAACTGGGAGTCGCTCTGGGGCGCGTTTCCCAAAAGCATAGTTGCTAACTACATTAGCAGCTAACATAGTGTCGCTAAAGTAGTTAGCACTCCTGTATAAGAGCGTCTGCTAAATGCTGTCAATGTAAACGATTAATTTTCGATTAATTGCTCAGCCCTACTCACTGCCCACGACGGGTTTCCAGGCGGCACGGTTGATGATGCCCTGCCCCCCCGTGATGTCGTCTCCGTGGCACGAGCCCCGCTGCGTCTCCGTCATGGTCAGGTGGCTGTGGGCGTAGCTCATGGCCAGCCAGCGGAACATGTTCTCGTCGGCCGTCTCCCGCAGCGCCCCCTCGTTCTGCCGCTGGATCCTGGCCCACGTCTCCTCGTTCATGTGGTAGTTTCGCGCCACCCCTCCTCTCCCATCCGTCCTCGAGTCCCGGGGGGGTCGCTGCATGTCGAAGGGGTAGGTCACGATCTTCTCGCCCCCCTGGAGGTTCGCTCCCAGGACGAAGGGCGTTCGCTCCATCCAGGTGATTATGGCTTTCGTTTCGGCGGCGACCTGGGCAGGAAGTATGTTAGTTAATGAGAATTTCTGAGTGAGTCAACCACAACGAAATCCTCTGCAGTAAAAATGAGCATGTTTTGCAAAATAAAAAAATTATATAATGATAAAAAATGTTTATAGTACTGTACTTATAGTAAGTGTAAAGTTCAATTTAATTCAAATTGTATAAAAATTCAATTGTTTCAATTTAAATAACATAACCGTGACTGGCATGCAATAAAATTTGTATAAAAGTGCTCTTCAGAAAAATGCTTATGTTGATTTTACGAGCCAATATTTTCTTAAAAATGGTTTGATGAATGAGACCCGCTGCTCCAGACCCGACATCTTTCCTTATACTTACTGAGCCATTTAAGAAGTTTTCAGGTATGGGGATGTGATGGTTTGGCACAACTCGAGGAACCCAGCCCCGGTCTTCTGCGCCCCACAAGATGCTATTAAGGTCCGGAAAATTCTGAAAAATATCATAACCTTCCTCCGTCCAGTGACCCAATGCCCAGTTTCCCATTTCTGATCCCTGTTTGAAAAATAAAAAGTCACAAAGGTTGAAAATAGAGAATGCACAATATCAAGTTTGAGGTGCAGTAGGGCTGGGCGATTCGATGTCAAATCAATATCATGATTTTAATTACGATTATGATACTGATTATTTTGTATTTGTACCAATATGTGCATGGTTACGACGATTAGAAGTTCTGAATGTCTGTATTGATTAATTTCAATTTTAAAACATAAGTAAATACAAGGACGTTTTGACTCAATTTCGATGAATTTTCAATGACCTGCCCAGCCCTAAATCGCAGTCTAATTTTTGCCTACCATTTCATAAGCCAGCTCGTACGCGTCAGGGTTGAGAGACGGCACCATATGGATTCGCACTCCGTCCACCAGGCGGCGCACTCGGGGATTGTCGTCGTTGTACTCCTTACACAGGAACTGCATGAGCAGCAGGAGGAGCTCTCTTCCCAAAACCTCGTTCCCGTGCAGGCCGGCGGAGTAGCGGAATTCTGGCTCGCCTGAAAGTAGACCGGACATGATAAGGCTGGAACATAAATACAGAGATTTGGAACTGCTTGTGAGGCTGAATACCTTCCTTGTATGGTGAGAAGAGTGAACAAAAGCAACCGAAATCCTCATTGGGAGGCCAAATTATCAGACAAAAACTCAAAACGTTCTATATTTATTGACACTATTGATATTTTAATTAGTTATTTAAGCATATGATATTGTCTCATATTGATTGCAGGCTACTGAATTGAAATCAAAATCGCATCGTAGCAGACTTTGTGATATCGGCAGTACAGGGTGTACAGGATGTACAGGGCACCTTCTTCATGTTCTCCGGGGTTATCCGATATCTCCATCGCGTACATCTTCAGCCCCTGGGAGCTCTTGCCGATATTGTAGATTCTGGTGATATTGGGACATTCCTCATTCACCACTTTCATCATCTATGTGAAAGAGGAGAACGATGATTAAAACGGAACTGCAACCAAATTAGAAAAATATAACTGAAGAACGCTGTTACATATTTAGACAGATATGTTCTTAATCTACTGTAGGGCTGGACGATATCACCTTAAATCAGTTTCACAATTAATTTTATCTTGGTTTTGATACTTTTCCGATTAATTGCTCAGCCCTGTATTAACCCAATGTAGTCTGTTAAGCCAAACCTGTCTGCACTTTGCACGTAGAGAACGTGATTTAAGAAGGAACGGGGAGTTCTCACCTGCCTCATCTCTTTGTAGTTGTGGTGTCTGTAATCTAAGTCATCGGTGGGAGTCACGTCGTTCTCGGTTGAGAATTTATCTGCAGAAAGAGGTTGAAATGATAGGGTTTTTTTTTTGCAACTCAAGACGTATCATCACCTAAACCCAAACCTACAGTTGAGAAGCTTTGAGGTGGGAGTGATTGCTTTTGACGAGTCTAAAATGACCGTTGTGAGTTACAAAGCTTGGTGCTTACTTGGCAGGGGGCAAGCCAGCACTTCCAGCCTCATGCACAGACTGCCATTCCAACTTTGGGGGAGAATTCGGATGTAGCGAGCCACCGCGGGTTGAGGGAACTCAGTCAAAACCGGAGTGTCCTTGTCCGCGTTGCCGTAAAAGAGCTGAGGGGCAGATGTGCATGATCACGGTGTGCTGGGTTTTCAAAATGTATGCAGATTTCCCATAGATAACCATTTTATTTGATTAAATGTACATAGGAGTGTAACGATACATCAATGTACATCGATTCAATTATTCAACAAGCACATAGCATCGATCCAAAATGAAAACACTGATCAGACGTCATATATATTGTAGCGTCACTTTATATAGAACATAACATTTTATATATTTTTATTTTATTTTTTATAATTATACATTTTTAAATAGAAAAAAGTATAATTATGTAACTATTACCGTTAATTTTAGTAGCTACTTTTACTCACATTTTGGTCATTTCTATCCTTCCTAATTGTAGTTAGGGGTGTAGCAATGTATCAATATACAACGATACATTAATACAACGATACAGTAATGCTGAATGAGGTTATAACATTGATCCAAAATGTAAACCTCAGTTCAGACATCACATTACATCCGTTTATAGCCAACAGGAAGTTTAATTTTATTAAAAGAAAGGAATCAATTTAGCTCAGGAATTAAAATGTCAAACGATATTGCTTTTGTGAATCAGCATGACACTGTCTCATATCGATCTTAAACTAATGCCTAAGCTGGATCCAATCAAAATCGTACTCTAGCAGACTTTGTGATATCGGCAGATGTATCGTATGGTGACACTTGTTACACACCAAGTGACAGCTGCCACTTTCTAGCAGAAATATTTAATGTTGATTATCTCAATGACTACTGGCTTAAATGACATCTGAAATTCAAAGAAATTTTGCAAATGGCCCACTCACCAGTAGATGCAGTACACTTAATAATAATAATAATAATAATAATAATAATAATAATAATAACAATAATAATAAAATTTAAATTTGGTCACCCATTCAGCATAGCCGTCGTGCAGCACCGTCCAGTCACGACTGTCGTTACTGAACCCCACAAAGTAGGACGAGACGAAGTCGTCGCTGCAAAACAAAATGAGGCATTTTTTTCCTTTATTCTCACCTTGCACCACTGGACTTTTTCCAAATGTCCATGCTAGGCCACCACTTTTTGGGATTTTTCATAGATGAATGTTCATCTAAAAATCATGCAGATGTGGAAAAGTTCAGCTTCATAAAGTCAAATTTCTGCCAGATTTTGCTCCTAATATTGTTATAAATACTTGATCATAGAGAGTTATCCAAAAGTTCCTATTAGTTTCTGTTGATTGTTAAAAATATAAATTTTTCGATCAGGTGCGTCATTAATTAAATGGTTTATGAGAAAAAACCTGACGAGATTTTAACGTTCTGAAACCAGACTTCACCTCTGAAACCAAATATCATTATATCACATGTTCACGGTAGTTAATCGAAAACGAATTGAAACTGAGAGTTAGCTTGGAACTTGAACCGGTGACCTTCCAATCACAGGATAAACCAAATCTGTGAACTACAAATGCAATGGGTGGTGGTCATCTAGTGGTTAGGGTGCTTGCCTCTAGACCAAGAGATCATGGGTTTGAGACCTATTTCCAGCGCTTCCACCACTGGGTCCCTGAGCAAGACCCTTATCCCCAAGTTACTCCACATAGACTGTCCTTGAAATTAGGAAAATGTAAGTCGCTTTGGATAAGTTTCAAAAAACGAATGTAATTGTAATCAAGGTAAAAGTTTCATTTAATGGTGATAATGATTTGAGGTGGTATCACCCAGCCCTAATCACACGATACTGGATATTGTCTGTAACGCTGCTTACTTGCTGTCAGAGTTCCTCCCCTGCGTAATGATCCCAGTGAACTCCACCTCTCGCCGAGCGTCCAGCTGAAACCAGTGCTCCTTCTCCTCGGAGTCGGCACACCAAGCGCCGCCGTAAAAGTCGTCCTCGTCGGGGGAACTCTGCAAAAAAACGTTAAGAACACACCTTCACCTCATTCAAAACAATTAAACACCACACTATGAATTAAAGTGAATTATATTGAGTGATACTTTGTCATTGTGAACACACCACAGTGTCTACACAGTGCACCACAATGAAGGGTGACCTTTGCATTTGACCCGTCTGTGAAAAAGCAGTGGGCAGCTTTTTGGCAGCGCCCAGCTGGGGGTACTTTGCTCATGAGTACCGTAGTGGTACCTTTACTGGTCCGGGACTTATTAATTAATTTGTATTAATTGTTAAAGAACTTTTTCCGCCACCTTGACTTAATTGCAACAAAACGGCTAAAAACACTGCAACTTTCATTGCAATTTTTTAGAAAAGTTGCCGCAAAATCAGTTTTTTTTGGCCGCAACAATCCTAAAAAAGACCCACGAAATCCTGGAGGGACTGTTTAACTCACAACACAACGAAACCCAACACTGGACCTTGTTGTTACATTAGAAACTTGCTCTTAAAACTAGGGGTGCAACGATTATTCGACATTGTCCACAAAAGTCGACAATAAAAATAAGCCAGGTTTCCATCCAAGGAGTTTTTGCGAAAAAATACTTAGCGCTTCAAATTTTTTACCGATATAGCTGATGGAAATGCTAATTATCGATAAAATTTTGTAAAGGTCGACATAATATTTTTCCGTTTAACTTTAGCGCATAACTTCTATATCGATACTTCAGATGTCGCAAAAACTTCTTTGGAAACACTTTTTGTCGGGAAAAAAAAAATGTGTCACATGATACATTTTCATCACGTGGGTTTCGTCGCACTGGGGCACTTTCTTCGAGCTCTAGGGCTATCAGACAAGCACCTGCTTCATTCTGCTGTCGTCTTCAGATATTTTGTACAATTCCAATTATTTGTGAAACTGAAATAACAGAAATTTCAAAAAACTGTCTGAATAATCTCTCCATCACTTTGTTTCTTTGTTTAGCGGAGGGGGGTGTCACGTGGCAAACAAAAGGTAGATCATTTGCGACATACACAAAATGATGTATGGAAACGGCTCAAGGGCAGATTTTTTTGCGATACACCAAAACCTATGTGACAGTTCGTTTTGGGGGGATGACGTCATGACGCACACCATTTTATCGATAAAAAGCCAGTTGGATGGAAACAGGCTGGAGACAGCAAATTTCGCACATAATTTTACGCATTTTGTGTTTGTCGATAACAAAACGTCGCAAAAAACTGGATGGAAACTTGGCTATAGTCGCCGACGAATCTGATTGTCGATAATTGTCGCCAGACGTCTTTTTAAACGGAGTGAGACGTTTTCCTTCCTTTCTATCTGTGCAATACTACCGCTTTCCAATAGAGTGCACCAATACACCACACTCTGGTGAGATTCGCTCTTGCGCAACAGCATTCAGTGACAGCTACAAGAATGGCCCTGTGGCGTCACATCGACGCCAAACCCAGAGCGCGCAAAATGGCTTGCTGCAAAAATTTCGCGGGCGTAAATTTCAAAGTCGCGAGCGCAAATGTGAAACTCGAGAGCACAAAATTAAGAATCGAGTGCGCGGTTGTGATAATATTGCGCACAAACTGTATTTTTCCTCTCGAATGTCTTTTTCCTCTCGGTGTGTTAAATGTCCTCGCGCACGAAGTAGATTACCGCCGAGCGGCTTTTTTGCTCGAGTGAGATTTCTGCGCGTGTGGTTTGAAAGGGGCGGGGTTTGGACAGTTTGGGGGCGGGGTTTGGACAGTTTGGGGGCGGGGTTTTGGCAGCTTCTGCCTGGAATCCTATTGGCCGATGGCTCCTGGTTTTGTGATTGGCTTAAGAAAGTTCCTACAGAAAAACCAAAGATGTCGGAGGAAGTGGTGATGGGAATTCCGGCTCTTTTAAGAGAGTCGGTTATTATGACTCGGCTCACTAAAAAGAGCCGGCTCTTTCGGCTCCCAAGTGGCTCCTCAGATTTCTTAAATTAAATTACTTTATTACCTAATATAATGTAACGTTATGTGTAAAATTAATTATCAATGTACAAAACATACATCGTATCTTTTATGACTTTTATACTCAATATGGAACAGATTGCTACAGCAAATAAATTTTAAAGGTAAAAAACAAATACCATCTTTGACAAAAAAAAAAAGATTAAATCCTTGATTGTATGTGTGATATTTATAAACGTTTAACTATATACAGTCAAAAGTGTTGTCTCTGTAGCGGCTGTTTAACCTGTACACCAAGTGAGTAGCTTTACCCCCACCTATGAGTGGGGATATTTTTTCAAAATAAAACATACTGCGGACTTCGATGGTCAATAAAAATGACACAAAACGTTTTTATTCTTTCTACATTGTAGTTGACCAATTACGTGCGGCTTGAACAGAAAGAGAGAGAGAGAAAAAATCCAGAGCGGCTCCGGCTCCCAGGCAGGAACCGGTTCCGTTCGTTCACTTCAAAGAGCCGGCTCTAAGAACCGTTTCGTTCGCGACCGACACATCACTAGAAGGAAGAGGAACGGCGACGGGTCGGTTAAACGCAAGTTACAGTTTATCGACCTTATAATTATAATCAGTGTTGGGAGTAACGCATTACAAAAGTAACGAGTTACAGTAACGGATTACTTTTTGCTGTAACGTAGTAATGTAAGGCACTACTTATCAATTTTCAGGAATTTCACAGTGCATCACATAAGGCTTGCTTCTCCGGTGAGATGACTGCAGAAGACAGTGCTTTTGCGAAGTGGAAAGTTTGCGCATTACTTTGAGTTCGTCAGGGATAAAGACAAAAAGAATGTTTTAGTCAAGAGCAATCTTTGCCCAAACCCTAAAGAACTATCGACGTCGAGAAATAGCACTAACAATTTGAAAAAACACCTCGAGCATTATGCATGACTTATGTTGAGAATCTCTTGAATTCAGAGAGAATAAAGGAATGACAATCGAAAGAAAAATGCATCTTTTCTTGTCATTACAGTAAGCATTAATGTGGAATATAGTTTTGTTTTATTTAATGATGAACATAATATTTATTCCACCTCTATTATGATGTTATTCAAATTCTAGTCATTAAAAACAAACAAACAAACAAAACCAAACAAATTCTAGTCATTTTTTCATTTTGGCTGTTAATGTTTCTTGAATTGTCTCTTAAGCCCTTACTTTGCCAGTTATATTAATCATATTGTTTGTAGCCTGGTTAGCACATAATCATTATGCTGCAAAACATCACCTTTTACTGGGCATGTAATGATCTGCAATATTTTTTCTCATATTAGAATATCAAGTTATATTTTCACAGTTATTTTGGTGAAAGTAACTGAAAAGTTACAGAAGTCATGTAACGATTACAATTCTGAGACAGTAATATTGTAAGGTAGCGGATTACATTTGAATACCAGTAACAAGTAATGTATAGTGTATTACACTTTGCAAGTAACTTGCACAACACTGATTATAATTTAATAGTTAGGTCTTATACATTTAATAAGCACGCAAAACGGTAAAGTAACCAACGCCTTTGGCACTCGCTCATAAATGTTATAATGGTATGTTACCATTTTCTCAGTACCATCACAAAACCAGGAGCCATCGTAAGGCTAGATAAGGCAAAGAAGAAACTTATTTATTAAAATATGCTTTTGAGTGAACTATCTTTCTTGTCTTTATCATTTACCACAAAATTTAAATAAGCTCATACTAAATGTAAAAGCTGTTAGCTAAATCGGAGCCATTTTATAATTATGCAATTTATAATCCGATTAGTCGACTAATTGTTTTAATAGTCGATGACTAGTCGACTATCAAAATAGTCGTTAGTTGCAGCCCTACTTAAAACCCTCTTACGTAATTCTTACATTCACTAATGTTTTCTTATTTTAGATTTGTTCTTAAGTAAGAAAGCTGCAGACCACTCTTGCTCAAATTGTATTGCATACCCGTTTGTGCAAAACATTATCTTCATCAGTGTTTATCAAATCTACTGTTGCATGAGGCCCATCGTCTTTAGCGTGTGTGTGTACCTGCATATTCAAGCGTCCTCTTTGGGCCGCAAACCCGTGATGGGACACAGAGGAGGCCAGGATTTGGTCGTCTTCAACACGGTGTGATTCCATGCCCAGAGGAGGACACTCTACGAAGAGAAACACATCATTTCATTTTCATACTTGGCACCGATGTTACTACTCTTCCATGGCAATAACTGTGGCTTATAATGACATAATTTATAACGTTAAGAATCAGTTTGGGGATGTAGACACCGTTTCGCTTGCTGTCGTAAAACGTTCCCGTTCCCTGCTCGTGCATAAAGAGAACATTCTAGTGATGGCTACAATTAAACTATTCCACGCCAGACTGAGAGCTGCCTCTGGGGAAGAAAAGCCTGATGCAATGTAGACAGAATGAAGCGGGAGCCAACTGCAGGTCTGGCTTCTTTTAAAACAGCACGCAGAGCTCACAAACTCAAGCTCAGGCCGAGATCCAGTTGGAAAATGGCGAGAGGAGGTGTGGGGGGAAAAGTACTGACATTTATGGTTATTTGCTTGAATCCTAAAATGAGGCATGTTTGATTTACACACTTGAATTTTGTGCACTTTTGCTAGTATTCTTGCTCGTGTGCTCACACATGCAGAAATGCACAGCAAAACAGCATCAGTAAACATGCCTGAATATTTAGGCTGGTAAATTTGCTCAAGCCCTTTTCGATTCGCCCACTTTTACATGCAGAAATGCACCAGTCGAACATGCTTAAATGTTGCAACAATGCATGCTTGATTTGTGCACTTTTGCTGTGCATTTTTTGCATGTAAAAATTGCATGAATCGGACACTTTTACATGCATCATATTAAAAAGAATGTAAGTTATACAGTACGTGCCAAAATGCACAGCAAAAATTCACAAATCAGTCACGACTAATGCACGTTTACATGCTTGAGTCTTAAAGCATTGTGCATGCAAAAGTTGAGCATCATTGAACATAATGTGCACATTTACATGCTTAAAACAAGGCGTGCTTGATTTGTGAATGTTTGCTGTGCATTGTTGCATCATGGCTCGTGCACCTTTGCATGCTTCAGTTTTAAAAGAAGACATCTGCAGCTTTACATGTTAAAATGCACAGCAAAAGTTCACAAATCACAACTTTTACATGCTTGAGTATTAAAACATTGAATGAATTGAACATGCACGTTTAGCAAAAATGCACAAATTGAAAATTGCTTCTTTTAAAGTTTTATAAGACTTTTGCATGCCAAAACGCACAGTGAAAGTTCACAAATCTAACACAGCTTTTTACTTTTACATGCTCAAATCCCGAAAACACAGCATGTCCTAGTCGTACACTTCTGCATACAAAAATGCGCAGCAATGTTTGAGCAAACTATAAAAGAATTTGTGTCGTCGCTGACACATTTCGTGCATGACATTGAACTCGACAGCATCCACAGCACTGCCTTTTCTGTGCATTGTTGCATAACCAGTTTTCGTTGGACAGGGAATAATTCCAGCTTTGGAAAATGTCTTACTCTTTGGTTCAGCATAGACAGGAGTCTGCCTTCTTCTCTCTTCTTCTTCCTCCTCCCACTTTTTCCTCAGTTTTTCAGCTGTTTGTGTTTGGTGGGGGGTTTAAAAGAGACAGGATTAAAGATGTTAGTAAGCTTTGCCTGCTTTTCTTTGTCACCGACTTTTAAAAAATGACAAGAAACTGAATCAACTATCGTTTTAATCATCTGAGGTCATTTTTCTGGCAGTCATTTTTGTCTTTCTGGCGTTTGGTGCGTAAGGCTTTGGAGACACATTTTTCTCATTAGTGACCCCTTTTCGTACTTGCCTCTCCTTTTCTGGGAATTAAGAATCCCGTGTCGCTTTTCACAGTCTTAAGTGGTTAATCATTTCAGTTTTAGAATTTCACACTTCTGACCTGACTTTTCACCTTCAGTTGTGTCAGTTAAAAGACACAACATATGGTGCGGCCTGGTCGAAGGAATTTCTTAGGTAATAACAACACGCGGACCACCCGGGAGAGGAGAAACGACTGAACTTATATTCCCGTAGTTGAATTGGAGACATAAGATAAAGACAGACCCTTTTCTTCTTTCTCTTTCCGCTTCCTCTCCATCTCCTCCTCCAGCTTCTTTGCAGCTACTGATTAGAGAGAAAGAGGCATGAGCCGTGCAAACTGCAAACTTGCATTGCTCTATAATCAAAAATAAAGGGGGTAAACGTACAGTCGGCATAGTCATATTCCTCATACCAGGGCGCCACAAACGGTGGGGCTGTGGTCTCCTCTAAACACACACAAGAAAAACGATAAAATCACCAGACAATTATAATCTCGTAATCTTAATCTCTATCATTGCGGGCAGCCACTATTTTGTGGCTCATTTCCTCTGCGGTTTATGTCATTAAGAATGGCGGCCTCTACAACATCGTTAGGGCTAATTGCGCGTTTGGTCTACCTGGAATTGGTAAATATATGCGGGGATCCTCCGTGATCACTTTAGGGAGGAGGTCCGGCTCTGGGACCTCGTCTGTGTGGAAAATAGGAAATATATGATTTGATTTCAGTCAAACAGCACATATTTTTAAAAATCAATGTTGCATTAAAAATAAAATTGCAAATTTAACAAATTTGAACTTTTGTAATTTGTAATTTGAACATTCTTTGTAACTTGTTATTGCAAAAAGAGATTGAATTTGTTGTTGAATTTGGTCAAAACTTGACGTTTTATTATTCGGAATCAGAATGACGTTTACTGCCAAGTATCTTGTCACATACAAGGAATTTGCTTTGGGGGTTGTTGCTAAGACATTAAGAACAAACCATTTTCAACATGTCTGTTTATATACAAGAGAGCGTGGCACAGTGGCGCAGTGGTTAGCGCTGCCACCTCACAGTGAGAAGGTCCTGGGTTCAATCCCCGGGACGCACGGTCTTGGGGCCTTTCTGTGTGGAGTTTGCCTGCTCTTCCCATGTTTGCGTGGGTTTCCTCCGGGCGCTCCGGTTTCCTCCCACAGTCCAAAGACATGCATTGTAGGTTAATTGGCGACTCTAAATTGGCCTGTAAGGTGTGATTGCGTGCTGGCGCCTGCCCAGGGTTGGTCACCGCCTTGCGCCAGTAAGTTCCCGGGATAGGCTCCGGTCCCCACCCTGCGACCCCGAGTGGAATTAAGTGGTTCGGATAATGAATGAATGAATAAATGAATGAATGAATAATGCATATGTACGCATACTGACTGCATTTTCTTCACGCTCACAAGAGATTTCCACATTGTGCCATCTATAGGATTGGCGAGCTGAACGCGTGCCATGAAAAAAGTAAACTAGTGCCATTACGCTAGTTGAAAAATTCGATTTTTGGAATGAATCGATTTTGAATCGCGATTTGTTTCGATTTTTTTGCACACCTCTACTATACATAGTTTGCCAATTTTAATTGAATTGCCAAGTTACATTTTGAAATACTAGCGGCATATATAAATATTATTCACGCGTATGATTCGTTTGGGACGTACGTCTAGCGTCCCAGTAGTCAGGCCCGTGCTCTTTTGGGGTGGTGGTGACGGAAGGAGATGTTGGACCCTCTTTCTCGACAGGACTGTCTGCGGGAGAAAAATACAAAAGGGATGAAAGAGGAGAAGTTGTTAGTAAAACACTGTCTCAGCATGACGGCTCTTGGAACACTTTAAAAGCAGCTCCGTGCACCAGGATGGAAACTGCATAATAATAGTTTGTTTATGTGCATTTGACTGAATTGCCAAGAAAGATACAGAACTGGGTCACCCGAAGAGTTATACCTATTTGCCTCGTGCATATTGTTTGTTTGCATGGAAACAACAGGTTAAAATTGCTAAAAAGATATAAAAATTTGTATTAAATAATTATTATGTTGCATTAATGATAGCAGTAGTAAAAAGATTCCAGTCAAAGGTGTTAAGAATGAAAATGAAAGAAAGAAGTAAATATATTTGCATTATTATAATTTAAATTAATTTATAATCTATAAATTTTTTTAATTGATAATGTTTTCTGTCCTACCATGGTCTGGGCTTGGGGGTTTTGTTTCCTCTGTTCCCTTTGTTGATTCTGTAGGAAATACTGGCAGAACAGTCATCAAAGTCAGTATAAATTATATATCTCAACATATTTAGTCTATTTTTGGCCACACAGTCAGGTGAGTACATACATTCGTCCCATCCGAGCTCGCGGAAAAGTTTCTCCTCCTCCTCTTCGAGTGTTGTTTTTCTGTTTGGGGCGCTCTCCGCCTTCTTGGTGGGCTTCGGCGTCTTGGGCTTCTTGGTGGCTTTGGGGGGTTTGGGTTTTTTGGTTGGTTTGGGAGGTTTGGGTTTCTTGGTGGGTTTCGGTGGCTTGGGCTTCTTGGTGGGTTTGGGGGCTTTCGCTTTCTTTGCCTTGGCCTCCTTTTCCGCCGCTTTCTTTGCCTTGGCTTGGCAGGAGGATAAAAGAGAAACATTTAATGAAGGCGTGAAAGATGCACCGAATTAAAGCTTGAATTATAAGGATATGTGCCAAATTAAATCCACATCTATGTTCCAGGGAGCGATGCTTTGTGGAAACTATAAAGTGCTGTGCGCGAACATACTAATTTGTAGGGGTGCACGATTCAGAAAATCTCACGGTTCAATTCGATTCCGATTACTTTCATGTCACAGCTACAAAACTTCAGCAACCACATTGGTGTTTTCTTGTGGAAATGCAGCTCTAGTTTATAATATGAAATATTACTTTTGCTTTGCCTACATTCAGTGTTTTTACTTGTAAACCTCAGTTACATTTTACTGTTAGAAATAAGTTCTTATCTTCACTTAATGGACCTTTTGCTCATCTTAATAGTAACTCATACATTTAGTTTCGTGGCCTGAACTGAGGCTGTGAGTTTGACAAGTTTTACAATCATAACATACAGCTGTGTGACAGCGGTAGCAACAAAATAACGCTGCCAAACTCAATCCAGACCACAGAGACATAAATCTAAATCTACTGTAGAAAAATATATATTCACGACTGGAAAAGCTCTAATCCCCCTGTCATTTATGATGAGGTCTACACCTTATTTCTCTCTCTCTTCAGGAGCTACAGGTCTAGGTTAATCGTCTCACTGTATAACTGCTTTTATGCAAGGTCATGAAGAGAGTTTTGAGCTCTGACTCAAAGCCTTGCAACGAGGGAAGAAGCTTTTGGACTGAGAGCCATGACGACCTCAATTCAAACCAAATGCTGGGTCTGTTTCTCCTCCTGCCTCAGCAGCTAAAAATACTGCTGCCATGCTATTAAAAAATACATAACATTATAAAGATCTCATAATTACAGATTACAGATCTAGTGATTATGATAACAAAAATCTTGTCATTTTGAGATCTTTTCTCATAATTATGAGATGTGTCTTTTTTTCTTTTTTTTTTACTTCTGTGAATGTAATGAGCCAGTAAAAGAAAAAATATCGAAGCATGTCATAATTATGAGATAAAAGAGTTGAAAATTATGAGAGAAAGTCATAATTATGAGATAAAAAATAGAAATAACGAGATAAAAAGTCATAATTATTAGATAAAAAGTCGAAACAATGAGATAAAAGGTCGACATGATATTATGATATTAATTATGAGAGAGAAAGTCATCATTATGAGATATAAAGTCATAATTATGAGTAAAAAGTCAAAATTATAAAATAGAAAGTCAAAGTTATTAGATCAGAAGTCATAATTATGAGATAAAAATTCAAAACAATAAGATAAAAGGTAGAAATTATAAGATAAAAAGTCATAATTATGAGTAAAAAGTCGAAATTATAAGATAGAAAGTCATACTTATTAGATCAAAAATCAAAATAACGAGGTAAAAGTCATTATTATAAGATGGGAAATCATAATTGTGAGATAGAAAGTCATAAGAATTAAGAAATAAAAAGTCGAAATTGCAAGAAAAAGTCATAATTATCGGATAAAAAGTGGAAATTAGCTGTATTAATGTGAAAATGTCAGGGCTGAATTTTGGCTACGTGTTTGCCAGCTTCCTTTTTGTGTTTTCATAACAGTTCCACAAGACGGCGTGTGTCTACATTTTTATCTATTCAATTATTGTTCATATCTTAATCATTAATAACTCAGTGCTATAAAAACGATCTATGCTATAGAAATGATTTTTATAGTTGATTTAAACATCATTTTAAATTTGATTATTTTTCACATCACAACACGATCATTTTCATGTTATATCTTGAAACATTTTGACATTTTGACATAAATTCCACATACATAGGTAATACTGCATCCAAACTGTTTCTCTATCTACCTCTATTTCTAATTCTAGTTCTAGTTTAAAGTTATATTTAATATTCCATGTCTAGTTTAAAATGTTTATTTTGTACTTTATTTATTATTGTTTATTCCATGTGCCTTAATTGTTCTTTGTTCCCTTTTCCCTACTGCACTGTTAAAACTGGAGCCACGTCGTCTCGTCTCTCTATGTATCTGTACATTATATAGCAGAGATGACAATAAAGTTTACTTTGACTTTGACTTTATATCAGCATACTGTTTCATGTTATGATGTAGTAATTTTTCACTTCACCTCACTTTGTGATACGATTACAAAAGTAACAAAATCTAAATAATGGATTACTTTTTGCTGTAACTCTGTAATTTAAGGCATTGCTAATACATTTTAAGTAATATTATACTCATTACATATTTCAGAAACACACGTTACAGCACACTTTAAACACGGAATGTAGTGCTGTTTTGTTTTTATAAATTGTGTGAGTAAAAGAGCTATTTCCTACAACACTGATTATAACATGTTAGTCAGATCCTTTCTTCTAGTGTGGCAGCAATACAGACTAGTGAAGAGAAAATGCTAAACCACAACGTTTTCCTCTGACCATGCTGTTTTCCAGAACCATCTGTGATTACAATATAAGTGCTTTACTACTCCACAAGCGTAATCTCTTTTCCAGTTGAGCTACAGCAGGGTATTATGTGTGTCAGTGGAGTGAGTGGATCTGGGTTTGGTGAGAGAGGGAAGGGAGGGAAGAAAAGAAAGAGAGAAAGTGGTCAGTGGTTGCCAGATCTGTCAACATGAAGGAACGCAGCCGAGGATCTGAAGTTTATGTCCACTACATGGCTTGTATCTACTAAGTCTTGTGCAGTCTTGAGCCCTCACTTCTTGCAATTTTGGATGAAAATTTTGACAAAATTATAGTAATTTATTGATATATGTACAAACATACATATCAATACCATTTGTCAAGACCACATTTCAAAACACAAGACATTGATATTGCTTGTTCTTGTTCTTCTACACACTTCAGACTCCACATACCTGCTAAAACCTCTTCAGGTGACTTTTTACTTCTGTTTGCTTTCTCCTTTTTTGCCTCCACATCTGACACGGGCTCATCCCTCTGATGCGTTTCCGTCTCGCTCCCATGCAACTCTTTTCTGCCCCACTCTGAAGCGTCGTCCCGTCTTTTCCGAACGCCTCCGTTCCTCTTTCCCGGCCTGACGACTTCGTCCGCCTCGGTGTTCCCAAAACATGTTAAAATCCAGCAGAGCGCCAGCAAGGTGAGGCAGATTGTCACCTTTGACCTCTGCATCTTCCTGAGGGCCCTTTCAAGTCCGCTCACGAAAAAAGAGGAGGAGGAAATATCAATAGAAGTCCACGAGTAAAGAGGTGGAATTTTGAAATAAACGTACAAATGTCTTCGTTTTAAAAAGTGAACGAGGGGAAATCAGTGAAGCCTGTAATGAAATGGGACGTTGAGCCAGCGTTTCTCTCGTTTTTTTGTCCAGCTCTCTGTTCCTTCGGTCGAATTCCTCGGACAGCCCCCTCCGAGTGAGTGTGGGAAGACAAATCCTGTGGTTAAAAGGATCACAGGAGGAGGAGGTGGAAGAGGAGGGAGGCAGAGCTGGGAGAAAGGGGGGAGGAAAGGATGACTGTAAAAACAAAGTGCAGATGAGTGATTTCTTCTGACATACGGATCAAGAACTTCCAAGACAAAGAGCAAAAAAAATACTGTTTTCCGCACAGAAGCAGGACATCTTGGGCCTTCTGTATTTTTATTTTTTGACAAAAAAGTGAGCAATTCCTTGCTTTTGAATGCTTTTAAAGTGACCAATCTGTGTTTCTTTTTCTTTTAATTCCAAGGACTCATTTTTTTGCCCACAGAAACCTCACACAGTTAAAATTCCCCTGGACAAATCCTGGAGAATCTTTCCAAAGCAGGTCAAGATTCAAAGTTATATAACAAGTAAAACATGCAATGAAACGTTCTCCGAACCAACAATAAATGTTACTAATAAATTAAGAGGAATTTATTTGCACATTTCTAAAAGAACACAATTAACTGTTCTTCAATAACATTCTAACTATTATTAATTAATTAATTTTTCGTACTTGAACGTCTTTGGTTGCAGAAAATAGAAAAGTGAAGTCACGCCTCAATCTGGGCATGAGGACGGCTTTTCAGACTTACCATGTGAATACTCTAATGTATGGATGCATTGTTACAGAGAAATTTGACAAATGTTAAAGTGATCAGATGTTTGCACAAACAATGCTTTTGGCATTTTGCTTCTATTGGAACATCACTGTGGTCTCAAATTCAGGAATTATACCAATGTTGATGTAGCTTTACAAACGCAATGTGAAAAGGTCATGGTAATACTATGGTAATAAAAATAAACTGAAACAAATTTAAAATAAACATTACAATTATAAAATAGAGATGCACCTTTACAAAAACAAAATGTTTGGTGTTGGTTTAAGGCAAACGTGTAGTTAATTTGTGGTGAACAGCGGAGTTTGCCACTAGTGGCAAACTTGCAGCAATGTCCTGGCAACAAAGTGACAAAAGCATTTGCCAGTGATTTGCTGAAACAATTTGCCTGTAGTGAACTTTTGGTGACAAATTTGCCAGGCACATAGGTTATCCACAAAGCCCGCGAAATCCTGGAGGGACTGATGTAACTGAGATGGCAATAAAGTTGACTCTGACTTTGACTTGCTATAATATATATGATTTCAACTGCTTTCAAATTCTGTAAATGACAAATTAAGGTTTTGAATGACTTTCATTACTTTAATCCTTCATTGGAAAATTCTTTTTTATTGTATTTGGCAAATCTTGATGAGGATAAAGCTGTCATTTTTAACGCTGCTCTAATGTTCTACCTGAAAATACATTTTAAATATAAAGGGCTGATATCAGATGTGGCCTAATCAGTGATGTAACTCAGGAGGGAGATTGTGGCCTTGTCCATGACAGGCATCATTCACACATTGTTCTGCTGTTTTTAATTTAAGCAGGATCACATTTCCATCTTATTAGACCAAGACTGACGTGTGCCAAAAGTCCAGAAACAGTCAGAAATTCAGTTTGGACAGATATCTAAACATTCCCAACCAACATCAACAACTCGGTTGCCTCTAAATCATTCAAGCGAGATTTGGTCTCAGTTTTACAATCTGCAGTCAAATTTGTATTGATTTAAAAATGTAAAAGATATAATAAAAATAAAGAAAAGACAATAATTTAACCCACATTATGCAAACATTTCCTGACTCAACTAGGAAAAGGCAACTATTTATGCAGACATCTGAGTTTAATCCGAACCATGTGTTAGATTGAGGACAGATGTGGCCTTTCTGTGCTCATTTGGAATCATTTTTTTGCTTCTTAATGTTGCCTTTATGTCACTAGTGAAGAGACTGCTGGAATTATTTGACTCATCTGTAATTATTCCATATCCTGTCTGTCCTCAATGTCTGGGTGACATCTGTGCATGAGTCAGCCTCACATTGACCTGTTTTACAAACTCCAATTTATGCAATTTTAATGCATTAAAAAGAATGATTAATGATATAAATTATCCTAATGTGAGCAGCTCTTTAGATTTAGTTTTAGTCTTAATCCTTAGACTATGCTTATTAGGTTTAATCACGGTTTAGTTATCCCTCGATTCAATGATGAACTATTCCATAGCATTGATCTAAAATGAAAATCAGACATCATACATATTGTAACATCACTTTATATCAAAAAGGAGGTCTATTTTTTTAATGAAAGGAAGGACTGGTTGAGCTCAGGAACGACGTCAAATGGACACAATTCCGTTAAATCAGCACATGACTTTGTCTCAAATCGATCACATTGAATCGAATCAAAATCATATTGTACGTTGTGATATCTGCAAACGTTAAATTGTTGTTCATTAAATTGATGAAACTTGCAACATCCATCGCTAGTTTTGGCCAAAACACATCATAGTAAAAAAGCACATCTTAATGCAAAAATATATATATATTTTAATGTTTTACAAGTTCAAAAAGAGATTAGAAAAGCATCAAATAACTTCCAAAATATGATAATGCATAAATATTACAGATTTTTAAACTTATATATGAGCATGCACTCGCAATACATACTTGAAACTTTAAATACATTTAAATACTTGCATTACAATATTCTCCTAATATAAGCCACATTATCTCAAAGCAAACTGTCTTTTTTAATATAAAAACCCGGCATCAGAACAACGTCAGTGTGCTGTGATGGAAATTGGGCGCCAAGAAGCTCGGGGGTGTGTAGAAATGAGTCGGACTCCTCTGGTGGCAAAACAGTGTGTTGAAGGGCAGCTTGGGGGGTATAATGGTTGGCATCGTCACAGCGAACTGGTACTGGTTCTCCGCTCCTTGGCCCTCTTGTTCCTTCTTCCATTTGGTGCGCCTGTTTTGGAACCAGATTTTCACTTGTGTTTCAGAGAGCTGCAGGGTCGAGGCGATGACGTGGCGCTCGAAAACGGATAAATAGTGGCTGTTTTGGAAGCTGCGCTCCAGGAGGTGCAGCTGGTCCAGCGTAAAGGCCGTGCGGATTCGACGGGACTTGGCTTTGGAAGACAGCTTGCTGCAGGCCGAGTCTGTAGATGCTCGACCTGACGGGGAGTCATCTGCAGGTTCGGTACTTTCTCCATCTAAAATGAAGGAAAATATGCATTTAAGTGAATGAGTAATGTTTTGTCATTGTGAATACACCACAAAAAATTGTGACCTTTGCGTTTGACCTATCCGTGGAGGAGCCGTGATCAGCTTTTTTTGTGGGGACGGTACCATGATCATAAGTATTACCGATCTGGGACTTGAACAGAGGACCTCTAGAATTTTAAGAAGTTATATCTAATATATGATCAACATCTTTTTTCCACTTCTAGCTTGTTTTTTATCGTCATTAATACTCCAACTGCTTGTTTATCGTTTTCCAGATATTATTGTTAACGTAAACTATGGGCTGAAATCATATGTATGAAAGGTTCTTTACAAAGATTACTACTATTAGTACTATTATGTTTTTCGTCATGTTCTTAGAATATTAATGCAATTTTATGTACATCAAAATTTTCATTTTATGATAGTTTTTAAACTTATTCAACTTATTCAACAAAATTATGTGCAATACAGAGGATAACCGATCGCCCCGATCGAGAGCGTGTCCAAAATGAGTAGAAGTCAATAATGCTAAATGGCTACATATGTTTTTACATGCGTTTTGATCAATATCAGAATATATTGTTAGTTATGAACTACATAGTTATATTTAGATTTAAACTTTAATCATGCTAAAGTCATATTTTTTTTAATTATTTTTTTTAAGTTATCGCTACTAACGCAGGCGCAAACGAAACTCGCTCACAAGCGCCCTCTAGGTGTAATTACATGGCGGAAGTGCGAAGTAGAAAGTGGCGTTTTCATGTTTAGATTTTCTTTAACTAAAGTCAATCAAACTCTGCCATCTTGTGGATGTCATTATATAAATGCAAAAGCCTTTGTAGTTGTTTTATAGTGGACACTCACCGGTCATTGTTGTCTTTTTGCAGTCACGATGTGCACTTTTGCAGTCCCGTTGCTTTCCAGTAAATTTGGAGGGATCTAAAATGTCCGCGATGGAAAAAGAGGAGACGGTGACGGGGTGCGACGACTTTCCGCTTTCTTGTTGCATTTTTATTTATTTTTAAGTCAAAAACCAATATTCTGTATTAGCAGTAAAGTCCGTCCAGTCCTGACCTGACTTTCTGTCTGTCTCTCTTTTCGACCCTCGCGTATTTATAGCAGCACAACACACGAGCCTCACGCGTGTAAAAATTTACATGTTAAAAGACTGAGTTTCAACAACAACAATAAAAAGTCAAAGCCCCTCTTCGACCCCAATTCATAAGCCCTGTCATAGTGGAAAGCCCTTGGGCTGTGGACGAGCCCCACACTGGCACTTTAAAATGCTAATGCTGGTCTCAGTGGGTGACACGCTTCCTCGGCTATTTATTGCACTGCATCTGGTTAAAATGTGCCCTTGTCTTAAAAGCCGTGTAGTGTTTTTGTTTCAGTGCTTGTCCTTATTTGCAATTGTGTGATTTTACGGTGGAACAACATGAGACTTGCTGCTTGTGATGCTAATTAATCGACTCTTCAGAATTGGGCTCTAGACTGCCACAGGGACGAGAGAATGGTGTTAGTTTGGATAACGAATATGAAAGATATTAAAGTTTTTATAGTTTATATCTATCTTTCTGGCCATCCATCCATCTAGAGATGAGAGTATTCATTTTAAAAGATGCCATACAAACAATGTCTGAAAGTTTTGTCAGTGTCTGCTTAGGTTTTTATGTACTCTATCTATCTATCTATCTATCTATCTATCTATCTATCTATCTATCTATCTAGAGAGGAGTATTAATTTTCAAAGATGCCATACAAAACGCTGTTGTGAGTAGACAGATAGACAGATAGATAGATAGATAGATAGATAGATAGATAGATAGATAGATAGATAGATAGATAGATAGATAATCCTTATGTATATGGCTATATATTTTTGTCTGTCTATCTATCTATCTATCTATCTATCTATCTATCTATCTACAGTATGTATGTGTGTATCTGTCTATCCTCACACAAACTTTCATAAGATGACTTGTATGTTATCTATGAATGTGTTTGTCCCTACCTACATAGCTAACTAGATAGATAGATGCAGCATTTGCATGTGTGCGTTTGATATTTAAACACGTTTATTAGAGTAATTAGTGAACTAGATTATATGCTGATTAAAAATTCTGAGACAATATTGGAATAAAGAAAGCAAAAATAACATGTTTATCTAAAATGGTTGTGATCCAGAATAACAGAAAATGACGTCTTAGAGAAAAGGTTACTTTTATATGCAATACAACTCCTCTAACTAATGTGTTATGGTAGTAATTCCACAAATAAAATAACTTGGTATCCATGGAAGGTTTCCCTTCAACACCTTTATTTATCTTGCAGGTCTGCATCTCTTTCTATAAGACCGATGGCTATTGACTTTCTGATGCAGGTTGGGTGATACTCAGCTCGGTGTAATGTTGTAAATAATCCATCCCAAGTCTCCAGAGGTGGTCTTCTTTGACGACTGCCTGGGTTCCACCCATGTGGCAGCATCCACTGAAATGCTGGCATTCATGGAGCGAGGTTTGGCCGGCCCACCAGGACAATTAGCAGATGTCACCAGAGGCACTGACCCTCCCTGACCTCCCTCTTTGTCCAGAGAGATGAGATTTAGGAGCTTTGCCAGCAAGGGGTCAGTTTGGAGGAGTGTGCCTAGAGCTCCCCGGGTGTTCAGTCCAATGATCATCTCACCAAGAATTTCAGGGTTCTGAAGTTAAACCGCAAAGTAGATTAACCCTATTAACCCAATTCTTTGGGTAATTAATAACCTCTTTTGAAACAGTTGAGTTTGTGTGTCAATGATGAACTTCTCAGAGCACCCTTTTGGTCACAAACCAAGATTTGAATCAAGTATAACTTAATTTTAGATTTTGATTTTGGACATTTTGGTTTACGTTGAGTTTAAGTAGATGCTAAATTCTGCAGAAAATTACTTGGTCAGTCTTGGCTTTCAAATTAAATCAACATACAAATATGTTTATAGTTGTTTCAAATCCAGGTTTTAAATAATTACAAATTCAATTAGACATTGATTTCATTTGGACATTTGACTTTGGGTCCAGTTGAAGGAGATACAAAATACTGCTGAACATCTGAACCAAATTTCTGAAAATTAAATAGTCTTATAGACTATTAACATATAAGGCTGGTTTCTTGCTCATGGATTAAGCCTAGTCTTGAACTAAGTTGTAGTATCAATGGAGATTTTCCATTCAAACTCAAACTAGTCTAGGACTAGGCTTAATCCTCGACGGGGAAACTGGCCAATAGAGTGCAACAAACATGAGAAACTTAAGAAGAAATCTGTTCTGATTTATGTATATATATATATATATGTATATATCCTTGTTATATTTCTTGCACCTTTTTTTGGATATTTTGCCCGAAACAGACTGACATCCTAAGTATAAAATGGTAAATCTATGATAAAAATGGCCATAGTTTTCAACCATGAATCTACAAAAGCAAATCAGAGGATGAAGCCCCATAATTGTAGGATTGTGAGGGGTTAAGTGGAAGCTTTTGAAGTATTTATTCGGACTAAGGATGCAGGGGGCATTTCATTACAGACTCTTAACACAAGTCCCAAATTCCACCCCATCTGCGCCCACCCGGGATGGTCAGAACTCCACAGATGGCCTACAAGAGATCACAGAGGACGACAAACTATCATGAATTTGAACAGTTCTCCAGCATTCTCTACGGCCCGCGTTTTACGTTCCACAAACAGGGCAATTCCCTTGTTGGTTGTCTGGCTGCCGCGTTTAACAACACTCCGGGTCATAACTGTCATGTACTTTTAGGAGAACAATAGCACTTTTAGTGGTAATAGTTGTTTAAACTGTGTTTTACAGGTTTATGAGGCGTTTGAGGGCCAGGACATTGGGAGCAATAATCCCAACAGAGGGCTAAAGGATAAAATGGGAATGAACCTAAACCTATAAAATTGGTGTTATTTGAAGAGAGATTTTGTTAAAAGAGGATTTTCATATACAGGTCTTGAGCGAACCCTAATTTCTTCATGTTTGCTTGAAAAATGAGTCAAAAACGTACAGGACAACTTGTGCAAATATAAATGTAAACACTTTTCCTCAAGACTATTAAAATAACACAAGAAAGTCTGGCTGTTTGAATGTAAAATGAATCGTGACTCACAACTTTTGCACAATACTGTAGCTAAATCTGAGAACACAATATTCTTTTTACAAGTCTCTCTTTTTCAAGGCTATAAAAACATTTTTCTTTAAGACTGGTCTTCATAAACGGGCCTCTTTGCATATCTGCCATGACCCGCACCCGTCTTTTTCATCCTTTTTTCCCATTAAGAATACATTCATTCACCTATTTTCACACAACAGTCAACACGGTTCTTATTCCACCTCAGACCACCTCACTGAGCACACATCTCAATCTGTTTCCACCTGCACTCATCTTTTTCTCACCTTTAACATCCCTCGTTCTTTCCCCATTCTCTTCAGTGCATTTAAAGTATTTCTACTCTGTCAGATTTCATTTTCATTTACCGGATTCATGTCACAGCTACAAAACTTTAGTAGTCACATTGGCGTGCTTTTATTGATCTCTAGGTTATAATTTGTCTTTTTTCTTTTACTTGTAAAAGATACGATAAAGACATGACTTTTTAGCTGTTTCATTTCTTTATTCTTTCTTTTTGCTACACCTAAAACACCTGCTTTGTCCCTCACTTTTCAAATTTAATGGAAAAGTTCAAAAATACACTTTACAAATTAGTTAGAAACTTTTTGTAGGTTTGTCATATGTTTGATGAGTTTTAGCTCTATGCTACATGCATTACTCATTAACTATTATTACCATTATTAGCTTTTCAAAGCATTCTCTAACAAAAAAAACGCCCAATTTAGTCATTAGACATGTGTCAAACGATCAGGATTCGGATTTAAATCTCCAAGAACGTGAAAGTGAAAGATTTTTTTTTGTGTAAATAAACGTATTTTTCTGACTAAGGTGGCGCTACGCGTCTGTCGGACTACATTAACCGAGTGCATCGCGAAGAAGCAGCAGCGAGATCTCGCGAGATTCCGTTCGATTTACGTGAACTCGTTTTAAACATGGCTTCCCAGGCAGAGGCGGGCAGTGCGTCTGTTGTTGAGGGAGAAACCGGGGAAGGGTGAGCTCGTTTCAATGAAAACTCATATTTAACCAACGTTAAACGAGTCTTAAGCCTTTGCAAAGCGAGGAGATACAGGTTTAACGTTTTCTTACTGCATTTAACTAGAGTGTGGCGCTCTGAGTCTCCTAGCAACTTGAAGACGGACACTTTCGCTGTTACGAGATTTACCGTCCTTATTTGCGTTATAGCGGAATAAATATATCATGTACTAATTGAGATAAATGCTTAAATACTCTTTATCCTCTTAATTCAGTGTTGCTTACCGTATATAAGCATAAGCATTTGAGTTTTCGTGGATTTGTATGAGCCTGCATGTAAGTCTGTTTACACTGAATTAACTGACGCATATTTACTGTATGTGTTGGTGTCTTATGTTATACTCACAGAGATGCATCATTTGGAGATTTGACAGCCAACATGGAGTCAGAGTCCTCTAATGGCAAAGAGGCAATGGTATGTAGACAGTTATTTAAAAAATGAATAACTTGGTGGAGTAATTTATAAAAATGTGTATATCTAGACCCTCAACATGCTTTTCAGAGTCAATAGGTACATTAACTTAATTTTACCAAACATATTCTTTACCAAATATCTTCTTAACTTCCTTCTGAAGATGATTCCTAAGAAAAATTAATTGGAAATTAATTGTTCTTTAATTGACAAAGATGATAAAAGATAAAGATATGTTCACATAATGATGAATCTCTGCAAATCCAGGTAAATGGGTGTGAGACTGCAGGGCCGTACACACACACACACACACACACACAAATTTGGACCTTGAATTGACTGGAAATGCATAAATGTAATGAAAAAGACAGTAGAACACCAGACTCCAAAAGAAAAACAAACATTTACTGTTTTTCTTATATGTAAAAGATGTGAATCAAATGTTGTTGTATAGTTATTTGAATTGAATGTTTTGTCATGTAATTAAGAACAACGTCTATCAACATTTACAATTAAATAGTAGAATAGAGTTGAGGGAACCTCTGTAAGATGCTTAAACACATGTCAAGTAAAATGTGTGCAGCTGCTCTTGGACTCGATTCAGGACTCGGATGATGTATTTTTCTATCTGACCTCCAGGACACGGCCGGCGAAGGCTCGGAGCCCACGGATGCTCACATGGGCTCCGGAGACGAGGAGAGTGGTCGACAGCTCGGGGACGTGGAGCTGCAGTGTGCACTCTGCATGAAGTGGTTCACTGCAGACACCTTCAGCATCGACACTGCGTAAGATTTTAAAATCTGCTGTTCATTGTATCTTTCATATACAGCGCCAATGTAACGGTTAGACAGTTGGCCCCGGCGCCTGTCCCCAAACTAGGGGCGTGAAGAGGGGACCGAAGTGATCAAAATAATCGTTAGTAAATGAAACACGTCTTTTAATTGTTTCCTCATAGAACCTGCCTCCCGTTCATGACCAATTACGTGTTTCACTGCAACGTGTGCCATCACAGTGGAAATACCTACTTTTTACGGAAACAAGCGAGTGAGTGTGAATTTTTTTTTCTTGTGTATATATAATTTTAGAAAGACCATGTGCTAGATTTGTCATATTTATCTGATTTATTTACCTCAGACCTGAAGGAGATGTGCCTCACTGCTCTGGCCAACCTGACATGGAGGTCGAGGACTCAGGACGAGCATCCTAAAACCATGTTTTCAAAAGATAAGGTAGACATGTTAAAAAGAGGTAGATGTTGCTGATGATGCAAAATCGAATTGTGGTTCTGAATCGTGCACCCCTACATTTTATTGTTTGTGGTGTGTTTTTAGGATATAATTCCCTTCATCGATAAGTACTGGGAGTGCATGACGACTCGGCAGAGGCCCGGAAAACTGACCTGGCCAAATAACATAGTGAAGACCATGGTAATAATTTTATTTCGTTATTTCACCACCTTCTTATTTTGGAGACTGACTCGTTTTAACATCTGAGTGGTTTTAATATGTTTGTGCAGAGTAAAGAGCGCGACGTCTTCCTGGTGAAAGAGCATCCAGACCCCGGCAGTAAAGACCCAGAGGAGGATTACCCCAAATTTGGCCTCCTCGATCAGGTTCCGATTCTTTTATGCTTGCAGATTTGTGTCTTGTATGTGTTCGGCCTGAATGATAAATTGAAAGCTAGAGCTGCGTTTCCAAAAGAAGACACCAATGTGAATGCTCAAGTTTTGTAGCTGGACTTAGTAGAAAGACGGTGATTAAAGTGCATTGAGGTGAATGGGGAAAGAACGAGGGATGATAAAAGTTAAAAAAAATAATAATAATAAAAGACGAGTGCACACATAACGTATCCCGACACGTATCAGAACTGGGGGGGGGCGGTGGCTAAGGTTTCTCATCAGTCGTTTTTTTGACCGGGTCAGTGCTTGTCTTTGGGGTGCGTCTAACGTTAATGTTAGCCAAGGTTCTGCTGAGTAAGAAGTAGGTACTCTTAAGGTTATGGAGGAACCCAGTTATTCCAAGAAATTGCAGCTAATGTAAACAGGAAGTGACGGTGCACTGCTTCACTGATTACAACGTTCAGAACCAGGAAGTGTGACAAAGGTCTTTTACAGAACCTGTGATCGATATCATTTTTCACACAATGATTATTTCTACTTTTTTAATATTCTCTCGTTAAGGACCTGGGCAACATCGGACCCTCTTACGACAACCAAAAGCAAACTACCACTGTAACACCTGGAGGTGGACTTAATGGTGAGTGATGGTTGACTTCTGGAAGCTTCACACGTTTGATTAAATTTATTATTAGAGATGCACGATATGGGAGTTATTGACCGATGTGCAGTCCGATGCTTTTCATGCTTATATCTCCCGATGGCGATACTGATAAATGAGGAAGGCAGAGCTGAGCATGTAAAGACGAGATGTTTTGCTCAAGTTCCACTGTGCACTCAGAATTTTGTCACAAATATAACAGTTTTTAACACAGCGCAAAGTCAAGTGAGCGTGAAAGCAGAGTGGAGCGAGGGTGGAGCATTTCCAGAGTAGTGCACAACATAAAAAGAAGTCACTTCCCGCCCTATGTAATGTACCAAGTCAAATAGGGTGCGTGTGACTCTCCATGTGCACTACGTAGTGTGTAGAGCAGGGGTGGGCACTTCCGGTCCTGGAGGGCCGGTGTCCTGCAGGTTTTCCATTCTAACTGATGAGTATCTTGGTGATTATCTACCTGAGACCAGGTGTGAATGTTCTAAAATCAAGTATGATGGAAAACCTCCAGGACACTGGCCCTCCAGGACCGGAAGTGCTCACCCCTGGTGTAGAGAGTCGTTAAGCTACAACCTCAGCTATTTCCTGGGATGCATACTACAACATTGAAAAGTATGATAAGAGCACCTTACCTATCATACTATTAAGTGTGATAGTATGTGGTTTGGGACACAGCCCATGTGCGAGTTCACATTCGCTAAGTGAGGCAAACACAATTTAGTTAGTAAAATTTTTTTCGCATGTGCAGGCAGAGTTGAGCGCGTAAAGGCAAGATATTTTGCTTGCGAATGTTCCACTGCGTGCTCAATTTTGGCACAAAATAACACCATAAATTTTCAGACAGAAGTCGCAGGCCGTATAAAATCCCACCTCGGACTTTGGACATGCCTGACACAAGCGCTACCTTTCCCACGTACAATAAATGCGTCATCAAATATTGGCCGAATTTCGCCATCAGTCCGATGCTGATGACTTAAAAAAGCAATTATCGGCGGATTCTGATACGATTTCACTATTATCGTGCATCTCTATTTATTATACATATTTTTTCTTCAAATAAACCCTGAGGTCACCCTTTAACAGCTTCACATTATATTCCAGGTGGATCGTCATTTTCAGGTGAATATGTAATCCAGTGTCTGATATTCGGAGCTCAGTGCTGATGCTCTTTCTCGCTCCCTCCCCCTTTTCCCGTCGCCCCCGTTATCTGAAGCTTTGCATCCTGGTCTGTCCTACAATAGTTTGCTCCTCGGCTTGCTCCTTCCGGCCGTACCGTACCCTACCGTTTCCCTCTTCCGCCCCCCAAACCAACCCCTGTCCTCTAATTCCTGCTTAATTTTTTGTGCTTTGCTCGTGTCTTTGCTGCTCCCTCCAAACCCCAATCGAAATGGAAAACTGAGTGCCACGGTCACTGGCATGAGGGTTTACCAAAAGTGTGTCTGTCTGCTGCTTGGTGTAGAGATGTGTGTCAAACGCTGTGGAATAGGGCTGGGCAACTCATCGAAAGTGATGTTCAAAACCTCTAATCCACGGACGTATTTTTCCCAGGTTATGTTCCTGCACCATCCCCTTGTCAGTGAACTGTGAGGGCAAAAATTCCCCCAAACAAAGATAATTGTTTATGAATCCTAATTGATTTTTCAGTTCATCGTGATATTGATTTGAGGTCATATCGCCCAGCCCTAGTGTGGAAATCAAATGCAAGCAACAGCCTGATCAGTATACGGCTTAATAATCTCTCGTAGTTGGGTGGGTCTCTTATTTTTTAATTTAGTGATCTACACGTGCCCTGATGATTAATTAAGATTTACCGAATTGCGCTTTTTAAGATGAACAGAGAGAAAAATTGGGAGTGGAATTTTCTGCTGCTCAGGTGTGTAAATCTGACTGTTCTTCATCCAAGGTGGTCTTCCTCCTCCCGGCACGGGAAAAGGCAGAGGAGCCAAGCGCAAACAGCAGCAGCAGCAGGACGGAGCGAGCGCAGGGGCGGCCAAAAGGACACGCAGGTACGACCTGAGACACTGCTGTGGTATAAAGTACTATTGGAAATGGATTGTCTGACGTCTGTATTATTAACGGCCGATTCAGGCAGGATAAAAACATCTCAGTAAAAATGGGACTTGATTTACGCAGCGACGTCACCTCTCTGTCGTCATGTGCGTCTTTTGTTGTTTACATAACTGTTGGTAATAAGCACTAAAGCAATAACAACTTTGTGCTTCTCACAAGTGCTTATGTTGTTCTTCTTCTTCGGAATCACGCTCATCGCACACTGAGAAATTCAGAATTCTGTACAGATTCCAGTCGCTCAAAGATTTCCTCAAGCGACACCATGCTTGAAAATCCGCAGTAAACTTCAGGATGACAGATTGTTTACGTGCGCGTTTACAGCGGGTTTATCCGGGCGGGATTAATATTGCCCGAGGTCATTTTTCCGGACCTTTATACAGAAGGTAAAAATCCCTGTAATCTTTACTGACGTTGTCTGCACTCGGACGGATTAAATCATTGAAGCTCTGATGATAATTACCCTAACCCCACGTCCTCATGTAAAACTAATCCCGTCCAAATAGCACTTAAGAGAACTCCATTGCTGCTCCCAGTTTGAAACCAGTGCTACGTTTTTCCACTCGGTGCAGTGCCTCTCATCGGTTCCCAACTCGCAGTACCCTGAACTGACTGAAGGGAGCAGATTTCTGCCAATAACTCCTTTATAAATGGGACACTATTAGCTTGGTTGTTGCATCTAATCAGAAGCGTCTCTCCATTCTCCCCAGCGACCCTCTGTTTTCGGCCCAGCGTCTGCCCCCGCACGGCTACCCCCTCGAGCACCCGTTCAACAAGGACGGCTACCGCTACATCCTGGCCGAGCCGGACCCTCACGCGCCCGACCCCGAGAAGCTGGAGCTGGACTGCTGGGCTGGAAAACCCATCCCCGGAGACCTGTACCGCGCCTGTCTCTACGAGAGGGTGCTGCTGGCGCTCCACGACAGAGGTGCGTACCGGACTGGTTTGAGGTTAAATCACCCAGACCCACTGTAACGTGTTTATGAACGATGGGTTTTCCTGTTTGTAACATCATTGTTTTTTCCCCATTAGCTCCGCAGCTGAAGATCTCAGACGACCGGCTGACGGTGACGGGAGAGAAGGGCTACTCCATGGTTCGAGCGTCCCACGGGGTCCGGAAGGGGGCCTGGTACTTTGAGGTTTCTGTCGATGACATGCCCCCCGAAACGGCCGCCCGGCTCGGATGGTCCCAGCCTTTAGGTGCGGGATTACTTCCACTGAAACATTTAATGATGTGATACTTTGTTCATGAGTGGTATCTTTACCGGTCCGGGACTTGAAGCAGGGATCTTCTGATTGCAGGGCCAACTCCCTAGTTAGGACCCTATGAAATCTGTTTTGTTTTTTCCTGAATTCCATTTTTTCCATTTTTCTTCTTCTGAATTCCGTGTTTTACGTTATAATCATATTTATTCACCTAAAAAGTGTCTAATTATGGAGTGGATGGAAGAAAGAACAATGCAATAGAAAACAATTTCACATTAAATGACTGTTATTCAGCTTCAACAAAGTGCTGGGGTTCAGCTGAACATTTACTGCTTTGGTAAAACATTTACCTGTAAACAACAAAAAACATTCATTTTTTTCCTGCAAAACAAATCGTTTCTGATGTGAGTGTTTGTCTGTAAATGGTCGTCACGTGTTCTTGCGGGTGCAGTCTATCGTGTGCTGGCAAAACTTACAAAAGAGCTGTTCTCCCGATTCATAAAAATCATTTGGTTGTTGTTCTGCTCTAAACTTAGCACTGACACTCCAATTCCGTCATTGTTTTAAGGACTTCGGTGTTTCAGCCTCTTGACCATAGCTGACCGTTGACGTTTCCCCCTCTGTGTCTGTGTGTTTGTGTGTGTGGAAAACTGAGTCCCGCCTCAACAGGTAACACGTACAGGGGGCTGCAGCGGCCAAAATTGATTAGAAACCATTGCTTTGCTTTGCCCACACGCCGATATCAGCCAATTATACCACATTCCGCCTTTTACAACGGATTCCATTTTATTTGTTGAATTCAGTGAGTCCGTCCGTGTTTTCCACATCATAGGGCCCTACCTAGTGGTTACTCTACCAAGTGCCCCTATTGTTAATGGGGAAAAAAAACGTATCGGTCGACTCCTTGTCCACGCTAAACATAGTAACAGCTACCTGGTTAACACTGTAATTAGGGATGCATGTTGATATCGGAATCGGACCATAATTGCTTTTTTAAGTCATCATCATCAGACCCATATTAGATTGGCCCGATATTTCCAGCTGATATTTGACGACGCATTTATTGTACGTGGGAAAGGGAGCGCTTGTGTCAGGCAGAGTCTGAGGTGGGATTTTATGCAGCCCACGGCTTAAAATGGTGTGTTATGGTGTTATTGCGTGGCAGAATCCTGAGCATGTAGTGGAATGTTCACAAGCAATATGTCTTTACACGCTCAACTCTGCCTTCCTCATTTATCAGTATCGGCCCGTAATCCCCATATCGCGCATCCCTAACTGTAAAAGTTTAAAACGATATCCGCGACGTGTGATGTCTCGCTTGTTTTTAAATCGTAGGAAACCTGCAGGCTCCGCTGGGCTACGACAAGTTCAGCTACTCCTGGCGCAGTAAGAAGGGAACTCGCTTCCACCAGTCCATCGGGAAGCATTACTCCGACAGCTACGGTCAGGGAGACATCCTCGGCTTCTTCATCGAGCTGCCGGACGGAACCGAGATCGCCAAGGCCCTGCCCGACACCTACAAGGACAAGGTGCGCACCCTCACAAAAAAAACCCTGACAAAAACCCCTGACAGCAGTGCTTCTAGTTCAGAGGGTGAATAATCTGATCTTGTGTCCGGCAGGCCCTGATCAAATTCAAAAGCTACCTCTACTTCGAAGAGAAGGACTACGTGGATAAGGCGGAGAAGAGTCTGAAAACGGTCGGAGGAAGTCGAGTGAGTCGGGATGTCTCTCACAGCTGATGGTTCTATTTGCTGTAAAACGAAAGGGAGCTCTGAGGCCACAGAGAAACTCCTGCTAATAAGGGCTGGGCAATTAATCCAATCTTAATCAAAATGCACATTCAGGAACGACTTGACGTAATCCTGTTACCTAGTTATTTTTTTGGAAATGACTTGTTTGCATGTTGTTGTTTGCTTCATTTAAAGATCTCAAAGTTGTTAAACATTAGACAGTTGAGCATATTTACACTACAAACTTTGTCCGTGAGCTACGAGGGGGGAAAAATGCACAAAAACAAAATAATTGTTCGTAAATCGTAATGTTCTATTAATCATGATGTTGAGGTGAAATCGCCCAGCCCTAGTGCTGACCATCCCTACGACCTCCCTGTGCACATCGGGGTGCGTTAAAAACGTATTTACTTTGTTTCTTTTCAGCGTGAGTTGAATATTCTCACTGTAAAACCACTTGTTTTTGTCTTTACCAGTAGTGCTGGGAAATTAATTGAATATTTATTGGAACCGACATGAGGATTATTTTGATTAAAATGTTTAATTATTTTAAAATCTCAAAGAAATCCACCCTTTCATCATTAGAAACATAATCCCAGCTTTAATAGTTGAGCACATATATAGTTTAAACCATGTCGGTGCATGAACTCTAAACAAAATAACATCTTATTTAGTTCATATTTTAATATAAGTCCTGGTTGTACAGCTTGCAGCTGAAATGTCCTTCATGAGTAAATTTGACTTGAATCTCTCCAGATGATTTTCTACAAGAATGGCGTGACTCAGGGCATGGCTTATGAGAACCTGTTTGAAGGCATGTACTTCCCGGCCATATCCCTCTACAAGAGCTGCACGGTGGGTCTCTTTACGTTCAGCAGCTATTCCATGAAAAGGTGTGGTTGTTTATTAAACGGATAGCTGAGCCTGGAAATGGCTTTCACCTCCCACGCGCAGGAAGAGTAGATGAGGACTTTGGTCATTTTTGGTGGCTAGATTAGCAGTTTATTCAAGAGAAAAGTTGCAAGGCTAGTGATGCCAAAAATCACTGGAAATATCAAATTAAACGCAGGTCAAAATCCATACAAACAGACAACAAAATTTCACAAAGACTATTTAAGAATTTAGTCGTTCCAGAGCAAATCAGCTGTTGATAATGTTACTCATTTAAAAGAAATCCTTATGAGTCAATTTTATTAACAATGCCATTTTTACAGGCTATCCCTTTAAAGAGGACGGAAAAAGTAATTTGCCTGTGCATGTTGCTGTAGTTAAAATTAGTTTTAATTGATTATTCGTCGTAGTGAACGCAGCAGACAGTGCACCGCAACAAAATGTGTTGCATCCGTGAAGGAGCAGTGCTTAGGGACAGTACCTTGCTTATGAGTATCTCAGTGGTACCTTGACCGCTCTGGGATTCAAACTAGCGACCTTCAGATCACGAGGCCAACTTCCTAGCGATTAGAGCTGGGAATTGATTGATGCATTAGTTCAGCAATTAATTGTACATTTAAAATACTTGTTAAAGCAACATAAATGACACACGAAATATGATTGTTAAAAAGTTAGTTATCCATTTTTCCAGGCCTAGTGAAATACAGCAGCATTCATACACCATCACTGAGGGACACACACACAGCTCTCTGATTCACTGTTGTTCTCTTCTGCAGGTGTCTGTTAATTTTGGGCCACATTTCAAATACCCTCCTAAAGACGTGAAGTACCAGCCGGTGAGTTCAGCCTCCCGCATTTACTGTTTGGAGTTCAGAAACATTATTATGATTGAGGAGTTCCACCAGTCGTCTTTTTGTCTTCATAATACTTCTTGCTGCTTTAATTCTTTCCTCAGTTTTTGGCGTAGAGACACCGTTCACAGTTCAGCATTTTCAGCTCAGACCAGGATTACTGGGTTTCTTGTAAAATTGTAATTCCTTACTTTGGCCACAAGGCGGCGCCACCATTAAGGGGAACTGTGCTGTTACTTGTCTTGTGGTTACCCGCTTAGCGAGTGTGAGCTCACACATCAGCTACGGGTTGTAACTTTACGACTCTCTCCGCACTAGGTAGTTCACGTGGAGTGTCATGCGCCCTATTTGATTTGGTGACTTTTTCTTAAAATCTTGTGCACTACACTTGAAATGCTCAGCCCGCGCTCCATTCTGCCTTCACGCTTGCTTGACTTGTGTTAGAAATTTTGTGCCATGTTGTACACAGTGGAACTTTGGTGAGCAAAATCTCTTGTCTCTCTGCGCTTGCACTCAACTCTGCCTTCATCATTTATTCCTCATTGGCAGATTTAAGTATGAAAAATATCAAATATCCGCTGATAATTTCCATATTGTGCATCCCTTGTTAGTGTCTCTTGTTAAACAGGAGGTCCATTTTTATTAAAAAATAGAAGATTGTTTTCCAGTTAAATGGTTGAGCTCAGGAATAAAAATGTAGGCCTGTAGCCTGCATTTTTAAGTGGACCTTTTGTATTTTCATACTTATTTTGTATTTCATAATGAGATTTAAATACTGCATTTTGGTGACTTTTTTTGCAATAATTTGTGCTGGATATCTTAATCTGTCTGCTCGTATCATAATGTGCACACTTTTGATGCACTAAAAAATATTTACTGCAATGTTGTCAAATTGCTTATCAAGTTTATGTATGCTGTTTTCACACACAAACACACTCACACAGAGAGTTCAAAAGTTTAAAAACCACACTAAGCCTATCTGCTGCTCAGATACACCTAAGCCTACTCGATACTTTATTCAAACTTTTAGATTATTTCCTTCATTTTTATTTTTATTGAAAACAAATGCCTTTCCGATGTAAAATGAGATGTGAAAAAGCAAAAGACTCGGGTTGTTTGCGTCAAAAAACGCTAGCTATTCGCTTTACTGCTTACGCCACTAGAAACGCGCTATAATGACCGTCTTTTGTAGTGTTGTCAGGTTACTGGATAGAGGCAGTAAAAGGCACCATACTACAGAAAATGGCATATACTCCAGTAATGTTTTTTTGGGGGGGGGGGAGACCCACCCACCTTTATTTTGCTTCCGACGCCCATGGTGCGTACTGTGGGGTTGACGATTATTACCACGTAGCTAACGTTAGCTATCAGATCTTGAGGTATAACAGCCTTACTCTGTTTAGCAGTCTTTTTGAACATATGTTCGATATTCTGCTGCCTGCAGTCAGTTGCTGCGCAGTGGGTTATTATATGTCGCGGGCCATCAAGGAGAATCACAGAAGTGGTTATTAGGGCTTCAGTTTGGTTTAGATTTTTTTTTTTTTTTGAGGGATTCGAACCACCCAAACCCCCCCTGGCTACGGGCCTGAAATGTTGATATGAATGGAAGGGATGGAGTTAAATCAGCATGTGCTATTGTCTCATGTCGATCGCTGGTTCCTGAACTGAATCGAAATCGCATCGTAACACACTGTGATATCGACAAACGATTGAATTGATATATCGACATCGTAATGAAACCTGGTTTACTCTCCTAGCAGAAACAGCCTTCCTCATTTCTCCTTCACTGTTTCTATCTTACACACCACTCACCCAGATTTTTAGGAACTCCCTGTCTAGTAATAATAATAATAATAATAATAATAATTAATGAATTGCTTGTGCTGAGTCTGTGCTCCTGTCCCTTTCAGATGAGCGATATGGGCTGGGGCGCGGTGATCGAACACACGCTGGCCGACATTCTGTACCACGTGGAGACGGACGTGGACGGCCGCCGCAGCCCCCCGTGGGAGGGGTAACGCCAGCACCGCCCTCCACACACCCGCCCCACGGCCTTCAACAACGCACATTAACGCCACGCCGGACGCAGCGCCCGCCCCGTAACGTACACGTAGGTTCACGCCGGGCACGCGGACCACGCTGTCATCGTCTCATGTGTTACGACTCGGTTGCTACTGGTTTTATTTCGTGAATTTTGTGTAGCAAATAGAGAAGCGCGTTGGGCTTTCTCGGCCCACCTTAAAATGCAGAAAAGCTCAATTCTATACAGACCTAAAATGTGTTGCAAATAGCAAAATGTGCAACAAAATCCACACAGCGTGTTATTCAAGTTCATGATGCACATGCAAACGCACTGCAGCTTTGTAGACGCTACACAAATTCAAAAATAGTTTCATCAAAATGACCTTTCACAAATGCGCTGTACGTTCAGACATGTGCTGCAAAAACAGAAAAGAAACTCAGAAACGTTGCAAACAGCCACAACACAACGGAAAGAATTTTCCAAAAAAAAAATCCTATTGTGAAGCAAAAATAATAGTTTTAACAGAGTTATCACTTACTTTTCAACTGTAAACTATCTATCTCATTTACCGCCAATGAAAAGTGTTTTGTTTGCAGCTTGTTGGAACTTGCAGCTGTTTTCTGTGTTTGCAAAATTGTCTACGAAATTGCAGGGTGTTTGTAGGTGCATCGGGGACGTGAATTATTATGCTTTGTGATTTTTGCAGTTTGTATTTTTACTTTTTGAATCGCATCGATCATTCAAGTTATACATTTGGTCGTAATGCTTAAACAGTAAATACTGGAGCTATGAATTTAAAATTCCTGCAACGAGATCCCCGGTCCGGTGTGTTCAGCGTCAGTACGTAACTTACTTTCTGTAAACTACACGGTGTGTGTGTGTGTGTGTGTGTGTGTGTGCCATTGTTTCCTGCTGGTTTTCCCGGTTTGGGATTATAAATGTGTTTCAACCAGTCTGAAAACGTCGAGCTCTGTGTCGTTTCTTTACTTCTTGACACCATTTTGCTTTCATTAATAAAGTTCTCCCAAATAGCGCAACTAGTTGTAAAATATGAGTTTTGAAGCGTTTCCGTTTTTTTAAGCATTGTTTTATACTGAAGTTTGTTTTAATAAAGTTCATCCAAATGCTTAGCGCTGGTCTCAGTTTAATTTACAGTGATGTATCAGCTGTTCAGCTTCAAGTTCCACACACATTTTTGGTTTTTGATACATGCACTCGTTCACAAGTTCTGTCCATTTTTTCCCTTTTTTCGTCATTTGTGAGCAACACCTCCGTGTTCAATGACTAAATGTTGCTGAGTGCGTCAGAAACAGCCCCAGCAACGATTCGGGATTCGAAAGAGTCCCTCGGCCTGTGTTACATCTCCACTTCTTTAAAAACAAATAATGTGCTTTATGAATAATGGTCATTTTACCAAAACCTATTTTTAATGAAAATTGACAGTTTTCCACCCGCAGCACTAGCACTGAGACGCGTATTACGACAGTACAATTTTGCTCCGTCATCGCTCAGCTTCTATGTTGCCAGATGTTGCGGTTTTGGATTTGATAATGAACTTGTGGAGAATATGTATCTGAGGAGCTGTTTCTCATTTATGTATGCTACAGTAAGTAGACACGGCAGTTCAATACTTACATTAGATCGCAGTTTTGGTGTATTTTTTACGGAAGCGTATTGCTGCCACGCCGTAATAAAAATATATATCGCTACACGTTAGAACGTGAAAATTATCACGTTAGAACGAGTTAAATATCTCGTTAGAATGTGAAAACTTGTTCTGATAGGATAAAAAATACCAGTGGGCGGAAGGCAGCATGCCACATAAAATTAGGTCCAGGATTAACGTATCTGCGTCGCATCAGGCGATTTCTCCGTCTTTGCGCAACACCAGGGGGGTCTAGAAACTTTATTAAATGTCTCACTGTACTTTGAGTCACAACAGACCCAGCTTGCACACAGTTGAGATGATGTAGTTTGTATCCATGGAGTCTTCCGTGCCCTGCAAGCTGGTCAATTAGAAATGACACTATCTTAAAAGGGTCGGACCGATTCTTTCTTCTATAAAGCCCCATGCATTTTAAAATTCTTCTCAGTGTTCGCATACTTAATTCAAAACCATCCACCTTAGTCAGCAGGAGCAGAATCTCTCCATGTCTAAGCCCAAACATGAAGTAAAATTTAATCAAATCATGTAAATCAGCCATTTGATCGTGCACAGTTCAGAATACGCTTCCGTGCCGTAAAGAGCAGATCCACTCCGTTACTCTTTCTATATATGTTAATCACGTCAGAACGTGATCATTTTTGATAGCCATATTTTTTTTATTACGGCGTGGCAGCAATACCCTTCCGTAATTTTTGGATCATTTGATCCATAATAATTACACATCCACAACACTGCTGTATGTAACCCTAAACCCTAACCCTCATGCTGCGAGAAAGCAATCACATTTGCATTTTCTTGTGGAAATTCCTTTAATTACGTGTCGTTCTTATGTGACGTATTAACGCACTCTTAAAAATATACAATGGTTTGAAAAATGATTAAATTATTGCTTCAAGGTGTACGTAAATGAATTATTTTATTGATTTTTACTGTGCACAGTTCTCTATAATAAATGGTGAAAATAGCTACATGTATGGACTCTGAAATATTTCACACTTTATTTATTTACACGATATGACGATATTACACACAAAGTTCATCGGCTCAAGCAGCATCATGACCCAGAACAACGCACATTGATCAGTGTTAGCACCAAGCCTGCAGAAGTGTTTCAGCTGGTCTTGAACCAATGCTACATTTAAATAAAAATGGAGACACAGTGCTTTTTTTGTAGCTTCACGATCCATTTTTACATTCTTATGCGCACACACAAACACACGGTTCTGGACGTTAGATAGTAAAGTCAGTGGAACTCAGCAATCGCCTCCGAGGGTTATCTGAAGTGATCCCCCGCTCCACGGATTCGTCCCGTTGCTGAAAATACAGAATATTAAGTGAAATTATCAGTTTCTCATTTATCATATACTCAGCTTAATGTTGACTTGTATTTACAAGGATATGTTCAGGTGTTGGATAAGATTTTAGTGTTTTATTATTTTTTTAAACTTTAATAAAAGGTATCTGAATGTAAATGAAATTAATGGATGCCCTTAAAATGTATTTACACTAAATAATAAACCCCTAAAATAATTTAGTCTCGCATTTCGGCATAGATTCCACTTGAAATATGTTAAAGCTGACGTTGGTGGAGCATATTTAAGAGCATTTTTCTTCTTGAATTTGTCTCTGTTATTTTGTAAATTAATGAAAACTAAAGTATACATGCAATAAGTTGAGATCTTAGTAGTACAACAAAAGCTGGAGCTGAGGGAGGAAGTAAAAACACCAATAAATTAGAAATAAATTCCAAAAAATAAGAAATAAATTCCAATAAATAAGAAAGTCATGATTTTGGGGGGAAAAATATAAGAAATCCTGAGATTTAAGCCATAAATGATGTATGACGTTTTCATTTTGGATCAATGCTATGGGATCGTTGATCATTGAATCGATGTATAGATGTATTGTTACACCTCTAGTGGTGAGCTTCTGTTATTTTATGCTCGCTCCTTAAATCTACCTCGTTCTGCCACAGAATGGTCAAAAACATCAGGCTAATTTCCCTTACGTGTCGTCTGAAGAACTTATTTATCAGTCTGTGCCGTGGCGGTTCTGGTGAACGGCTCTTCTGGATGCAGGCGTTGCTTTGGCGGATCTGAAACTCGCGACACAAATCCACCGTCCTGGTGCCTCCGGGACCGAATTCGTTCAGCTCCTTAAAGCACTCCATCTCTATCATCTACAATTAAGAAGATAAAGTGCTGAGACTGATGTTCCTGGTGTTTTGGGATGTGCTGGTGGTTAAGAATCCTCGCCTCTAGACCAAGAGGTTCGATACGATACGAGATAATATCACATGTTAATTTAACATCACCTCCATCACAAAAAATGACTAAAATATAATTTGACAAGCCTATAATTAAAAAAAAAAAGGTTTTCCTCACCAACCAAGTTCTTAAAATGCAACTACACAGTTTTTACGAAGACTGACTTTTGCCTATATTTTCTTTTTTAAGATTTGTTTTGAGGTAAAACTGCTGGACAGAACTCTTACGGAAACAACAAATTTAACAAATAAGACTAAAGGAGCTGTATGCAAGACATTTATGGCAAGTAATCATCAAATGAAGCTAATATGTCACCAGAGATTAAGGAATCATGTTAATTTGAAATACTGATCTCACTAAGAGGGCGGCACGGCGGCACAGTGGTCAGCAAAAACGTCTTGATCAAAGCAGAAACAACACGAGGATCTGCACAGGAGATGCGTTTGTAAGATGGGGAAGACATTTAATTTTCTGCTGGACAGGTAAGTTTTAGCCAAGGTCGGCTAACTTGTATCACCACTAAATGTAGGGATGAATATTTCTAATATTTTTAACAGTTGAATAACGTTGTTCATGTTGGATCACAGGTTGTAGCCCATGTGCAGGAGGGTCATCCAACCGACTGAACTGTTTAGAAACAAAAGCGGTGACTTGTGACGGCTAACATCAGCATCGCGTTACGCTGAGACAGTGTGGTAACATTGCAGTCATTAGCACAATAATTATGACAAAAAACAGACCTGACATTAGACATTAGATTGGACAAATGTGAATCCTCATTGGTTCTATCTGGCAACCTCGAGCCCGGGGGGAGGGGGAGGGAAAACAACGCGCTACAGTATTTTGAATTTGGCTACAGCACCAGTTTTGGCCACAATCTTACCTACAGCTCCTTTAAGAAAGCATTGGTGAATGATGCCTACTCTTTATAATAAAAATAGACCTCCTGTCCAATATAAAGTGATGTTATAGTGTGTAGGTTGTTTTCATTTTGGATCAATGCTATGGAATCGTTGATCATTGAATTGATGTATCGATGTAGACTGATGTATCATCACCAGTGTTGGGCGAGTTACTTCTGAAATATAATAGATTAGAAATGACTAGTTACTGTTATTTCAAAGTTATTGTTTCGTTACAATATTACTGTCTCTGGATTGTAATGCATTATACAACTCCTGCATTACTTTTAAGTTACTTTCACCAAAATAAATGTGGAAGTAGTACATTGTAAAATTCTGACATGTAGTTTACTGCAGTTCATTCTATATTCAGTGGAGGGCGATGTGGTGAGGCATAATGACTGTAGCCATGCTCTGTAGGAAATAGCTACGAATTTTCTCTTGTGATAAATATCTTGTTGTGTTAGTGATTTATTTTTAAATAAAAGCGAAACAGCAGTAATTTTCGTGTTAAAAGTCAGTTGTCAAGCGTGTTACAGCAAAACGTCATACGTTAATGTAATTTAGTTACTTTTGTAACTCCCAAAACTGATCGTTACGGCTCTAGTAGTGGGATGGCGTTATTATTTTATGCTTATTTCTTACTCTTACCTCGTTCTGCCAAGGAATGGGCATGCTGCCAGTGTTGAACTTTTTGTAAAAGTCATTGTCCAGCTGATCCAGGATCACTCCCTTGACGGTGGAAAACTGGTCGATGTCCACAACGTCTTGGCAGTAAACGGCTCTCGGCTGCAAGGAAAATAAATATATGTGACTGCATCTAAAAAATGAGAATATCGTTAAAATGGACATTCATTTTCACTGCTTATATATGCTATTATTCATTACTGTATTATTATTCTATTATTCAAAAGAGGAATAGCTCAGGAAAACAGAAAGGTAGTATCGCAAATTATTAGAAATATTATGAGAAATTATATATGTTCATATGGTGTTTCAAATGTTGAAACTGATCACACTTGAAATCATGTCCTGATAATGCTGTAAGATACAAATAATTATCACAAATATATTTGCCGCCCACTCAATACTCAACATAAAATTAAACATTACCAAACACTAACAAAACCATGTATTGTTTAGCAGAAGGATTATGGTTTAATGAGCGATTTTATGAGTTGTAAAGATATTTATATATTTTCTACTCACATCTGGCACAAAAGGAGGTTCCAAAATCCCCGCCTCCAGCCTCTTAAAGTTCATTTCCTTGAAGAACGAATGTGATTTCACGTCATCAATGCCTCCCTCCTGGCATCCCAGTCTCTCTTTTGGGTTCTTAGCTAGTAGCTGTGTGAAAATAGACAGGAATGTTGACATTAGCACACAGCTGTCGATGCATTATGACCAATTCACATTGACATTTGTCAAATTTATGCAAAGCGACTTCCTCATTGAAGCATTTTTTGAGAATGTTGAGTTTTCAACCTCCTGATTCACCTCTTGAGTCACAGTCAGTCAGTCAGTCAGCCAGCCAGGGCTGGGCAATTAATCAGAAAATTAATCAAAACCGACTATTGTTATTTTGATTATGTTTAAAATAATATTAAAATTTTAAAAATGTGTGTTCATGTACTGAAAATGGCATCATTAATAATGGAGTAATGAACATTTTATAATATGGCTGGGCGATACATTCTCACAATCTCACTATTGTGATTCATTTTACCTCAATTCAAATTAATCAACAATTATTTTGTCAGTATTTTTATTTGTTTTTTAGCACTAGTGGCTGTGTTGTCACGTGACCCGTCCAGTCTGGAATTACATGTGTGTTTCCTTTAATTATTTAAAAATTATAATGATATGCATGGAAAAAAGTTCCAGCGTTAAAAGTTGAGCAAACTGAACTCCAAATTAATCGCTTAAAATGTTCAATTAATCGTGATACTGATTTGAGGTCCTACAGGCAGCTACTTTTGTTTTCTAGACTTTCTCGACTGAGTTTGGTGCTCGTACCGCTTGGCAGATGCTTTTGGTGTCACTATGTCCTTTAAACTTGTTGTCGTATTGCTCCTTCGATTCCAACACTCTCATCTCCAGCTCTTTGCGGTGCAGTCGCTCGCCTTGGGTGCGGAACGGAGCTGCTCTGGCCGTCATTTCGTAGATGATGCAGCCCAAACCCCACCAGTCGCAACTGTAGCTGTAGTACTCGTTTTTGATCACCTCGGGAGCTACGTGCAACATAAACAGAGTAGATTAGGACCAAATGGAGGCCTCACTGAACAATGAAGCATGAAGCAAAACAAATCTCAGGTTGGGCATGTTAAAAAGTAAAAATAAACTAAACTCAATTTCCCAGTCGAGGATAAGGCCTAGACCTAGACCACCTTTGAGTCTGAATGGTTAATCTTCATTGGTACTACAACTTAATCCAAGACTAGGCCGAATCCATGAGCGAGAAACCAGCTCATTGAGCTCTTTGAGTTTAATTTCCTTTTAGTCTGCTAGAAACATGTGAATTAAACCACAGATAGATTTTTAATAGGGAACAAAGAGAAAAATCTGGGACTAAGTTAAGAAAACATGACGATTCCAGGAACGGATTGAGACTGAAAAACGGCCCTGGAACATCCCAAAGAGGCCCACCAACTGGACTTTTAGGCCTCCCTATGGATTTTACACTTGACAAATTATCGTATTAACGCCCCCTGCTGTTGTTGGTCTGTTGACTCGCTAAATCTGGGTTATTGAACAGGACAGGCCGTGCCGTGGACTGGACGGCCGTTCTGGACTTTTCCAGAACACACAGATTGTCAGTCCGCCCCTGACAAAGTCTCTCTTGCTTCTGGTTTTATTCTAATATAAGTGTACAAAGCCTGCTCTGCATTTTTAGCTGCTCAAAAGAAACTTTATTAAATTAAATTAAGTTAATTTAATTTCAATGTGACAAAAAATATTGTCTTGTTTGTTAGTAATGTACTAACTATGTTTATATATATCTCTACATATAAAATTGCACTAATTGTTAAAATTCTTACATTACATTTCAAAGCCACTCAGTTTGAAGTGTTCCTAATATTTTCTTGTAATTTCTTTTTGGAAAAAGCAGCATAGTGTTTAATAAAAATCCAATGGTGTTTAAAATCGCCAGGTTGGACCTACCCATGTACCCCGGTGTTCCCACTTTGCCCCGCACGAGTTTTCCTTCAGGCAAGATGACCGCAAGGCCCAGATCTGAAATCCTTATGTGTCCTGTAAGTATTAAAAAAACATTTATTTTGTCAATATTTCACATTCACCTGAACTCACCTTACCAACTTTTACTTTGATTGTATCATTTATCAATGACTGCAGAATCACTTATCACTCACATTGTACTCAGAAACACTGAGTGATTTTTTTAAAAAGTGAGTTTCCACTTTTTTTTAGAAAATGTGCTAATGGCTGAATAGTGGTCAAAAGCTAGGTTTTTAATGTAATGTTTTACGTAATTCTTTTATTTCTCCTTTCTTTAAGAATGTCTAGTTCAACACACATTTCAGTCTGTGCATGTCACATAATCAGGAGCTCAACTGCACATAATAGACTTTCATCATCCAAGTACAAGCTGTCACAACCGGATACGATCATCTTTCCTTCTTTGCATTTCTTCAGCTATTGTTTCATTAATTATGGGCGTACGCTTTTTCCATTACAACATTTCCTTGTTGGCTTCATTTTAAGGAGGCGGAGACGTGACGGTTTTAAGGAATTCACTTTCAGGTTAATACGCGAGATTACTCGCAAGATTATACGCAAGAATCAAGGAAATGCTGCAAGACTGTTAGCAGCTAATTAAAGATCTGCTATCTTTGATTAATGGGATTAATTTTATCTGTACTAAATTTAGAGTAATTAATTTAATAAGTTTAACGTCTGCATTCCTTAACAACTTCCTCATGTCTGATTGTCCCCTAAGATATGACAGGCATTTAAGGAAACTTACAAATAAATCCGTTTACACGGTCAGAGACAAAAAATGTGTTGCACATTCGTTTCTTCTGCACGCAAGTCAACATTGCATAGAAGTTATGAGACAGCCAACCATGTGTACGAGGTGTTTTCAGACACAGGTGAATGTACTTACCGTTATCATCCAAAAGAATATTTTCTGGTTTTAAATCCCTGAAACAAGAGGAATAAAGATTGGTGGATAAAGGAACAATGCAGTTTGGATTACTGATTCAAGATTCTGATTCAAGATTCTTTATTTGTCACGTGCAGGTTATACAGGTACAACATGCAGTGAAATGTATCCATTTGATAATAAGCTTGATAATAATATTAAAGAGATATTTAATATAATTAGAGTAATTAGAGACATTTCCGCAAGAAAACACCAGTGTTTTTTATGCTCAAGCTTTGTAGCTGTGACATGAAAACAGGCCGAGTAGAAAGACTTGAATGAATGAATAAAGAAAAACAAACAACAGGAAAAGACGAGTGTGGGTCATGACGGTTACAGATATGCAAAGAGGCTCATGGGCCCTCATGAGACAAATTTGGTGGTTTTGTGAAAAACGGTGGTTGTGCAGTAAAGCATCGAAATCTGAGCTCCATATTAGTCTATGGGGAAATAAAATGGACAGAAAAACGGACAGAACTTGCGAAGGAGTGCACGTATCAAAAACACGTATATAAGCACCCCACACCGCTATAGACCACACGTTTTAGAGTTGGGACCAAGTTTCTAGCATAAAATCTGTAGGAAAAGTGGTGGAGTAAATTCAGGGAGACACTGAAAACCTACATTTTGTAAATTTATGTGGAGAATGCTTTACCTGTAAATAACAGAGTTTTGGTGAAGATGCTCCAGACCGCACAGGATCTGAGCAGCGTAAAACACAACTCTTTCTTTTTTGAATCCACTGCTGCCCATGTTGTATATGTGAAATTTCAGGTCGCCTCCGTTCATCAGCGTCACCACCAGGCACAGAGCCTCTTTGGTCTCATAGGCGTAGGCCAGAGTCACCTACCACAAAAAATGCACAAATTAATAAGTTTTGTCCTGCAATAGTACAAAAGACAATTATCTCCAACCTGACCGGGTATGAAGTATGGATGTAATGATATATCGATCTACACTGATACCTTGATTTAGTGATTCGATTAATGAGCCACTAACACAACCAAATCAGATGCATGATAATGTCACTTTACACTAAACAAGAGGACTCTATTTTTTTAATAAAAGAGGGTTTTTCATTTTAATGTCTGGTTAATATTGTATTGTGACGAAACGTGATTTACACCCTTAAAAAGAAGTTGTCAAAATTGTCCTGCAATGCTAAATAATTGTGATGCTGCGATGATTTATCACATAATCAACGGACAAATATTTCTGATTCCCATTCACCAGTTTCCATGTTTACTATCACGTATTACATGCTGTGAAAGATTATTTAGCAACTAAAAAATCTCACCACAAATCTGCTGTTGACTTTCTCTAGGATAATTTTCTCATTGAGGGCCAGAGATTCCCCCTGGCGCTTTTTCACTCTTTTTTTCTCCAGTTTCTTGCAGGCGTACATTTTTCCAGAAGCCCGGGCTTGACATGCGCATACCTACAGCAGAACAAAAAAAACGCCATTAGTAACGTTGAATTTGTCAGAAAATCTGCAAATTAATCAGAAATAGTTCATAATAGTAATCTGCACTTTTGAATGAAATTTCAGTTTGCAAAACAATATAAACACAACTGTTTCCTGTGGAATTTTCAGCTTAGAGCCTCAACCAACTCTAGAATCCACATCCTTACCTCCCCAAACCCACCCTTGCCTAGAACGCGGTATTCTCGAAATGTGTCTCTTGTCACCGGCCTCCTGTGGGCAGAAACATTAGGATGCATCACTTGAAATGTTTATAAATCTGATAGTCTAATCCTTTTTAGGGGTCTAAGCATGTAATGTGGCCTATTTTATTGAATCAACTGTATGTTTTGAGCTTTTCTCACAATTGGCTTCCAGCAGCCACGTTGTAGAAAATATGGCTGACATACAAGTCTGCTTAGTCCAAACGTTTTCAAACTCGGAGGCTAAATGCATGAAGACATTGTGTCTAAGCTGCATGAACACCCACCTGGGTTGTTTTCAGCTTTTTCTGTCGTATATTGCCGCTCGGTATTGATAATGCTCGTTTATTAGAATTGGTAATGATAATTTATTACCAATTACCAATCCAGTTGAATGAAACCAGACCACACTGATCTCGTACCGTGGGGTCACTCACCTTTCAACCATCTTCCACTGAAGAAAGCGGTCAAAATACATGCTTTTCTGATAATCTCTAAATGGGCCGTTGCTCAGATAGCCGTGGATTACGCTGTAGAGAGCAAAGAAGAGCTCAGTCTGTGGTCACAGCAGAAGTTCATATGGCAAAGTAGGAACGTCTGGAACTCACGTTGGGCAGTCACTGAAAATATTGCAGCTCCCGGACTGTTGTCTGCACAGCAGCTGGTAGCCTGCCGCGATCTCCTGAAGATAATCTGGAGACTGTAGATGTGCATGAGGTTAGAGAGCAAAAGTACAACTTGGAGGTACTGTACATGTCAATAAAAATACAGCTGTCTTTACCCTTAGCAAAAAGTAGTTTATTCAAGTGTACTACGAGTATACTTATTATATACTAAAACTGAGGCAGTATACTTGAAGTTTACTTTTTATATACTATATTTTATATGCTTAAGAATAGTATAGTGAAGTATACTTGACTTCTACTGATAAGTATAAAGAAAAGTCTACTAAAGTCTAAAAGTATACTTTTATAAACGTAAAAATGTTCCAATTTAGTCCGAAGAAGTATTAAATTAGTATACTTTCTAGTACACTACAAGGTACATGGTACATGATCTGTAGTATACTTGCTATACTTATACTCAAGCATACTTAATAAAATGAACTTCAAGTATACTACTTTTTGCTCAGGGTAGAGCTTGGTTCTTTCTCTCATCTGAATGGCTTCTTAAATATTTGACTTCTCCAGGACTGAAGATTCTTTTAGTTTCCGGTACAGTTTAATCTGTTTAAGTTCTAATTTCCAAAATACTATTATAATTTTAATATAAATTCATATATTTATAATATACATCGGTTGTCGTTTTAAATAAAATTTCCTGAAAAATAACCGTTTTGGACATAAAAGGTTTCCGCCCGACAGCGACGATTTGTTCTGGAAACTTTATACATTTTAATTAGTATAAGTTTGCGGAATTGCGGAATCGAAGAAAATCCACTAAGATAATGCTTTGTACAAACGTGCATGCAGTAAAAATCAAAATCTTGTGAAAACTGTGTGAGTGGGTTTTAAGAATGAATTTCTTCTTAAGAACGATTGGTGAATGAGGTCTAATGGTCATAATGTTATGGCTGATTGGTGTTCTGATATCAAGCCTGCTCCAAACTCATCCAAAAGCTGACTGTATTCATGAGTCAGTATTCATCAGTTGTCAAATTGATTTGAGAGCATGTCCAATAAAAATGATCTTTTCGCTCAGTTACCTGTGGATGGAGATACATTGCAATAATTTCAGCACCGCGGCTTTTCTGTTTCTCCTCTGGCATGACCTCATGTTCTTCCTGAACAACCGCAAATGCAGAGAAAAACAGATCAGATAAACATTAATACCAAAAACTACACTACCATGCTTCTTAATGCCACTTTCAGTTATCCGTGACAGGAACAGAAAATAAAAGTGCAAACTCAGAAAACAGCAAAAGTGGCATTCCATTGAAACACATTCCAACGTCTGCTGTATAAATAAAAATGCTAATAACTTAAAGGGAAATTGTGTGTACTTAAAAAAACAAAACTAAAACGGGGATCAAATTTGTTCTTAAAAAAGTTACGTATCTAAGTATTAATATAATATAATATGCATGCACATAAATTTCCCTTCAAAGTTTGTACATTCTGTTCTCACCTAAGAACATCTCAAATAAGAAAACATTGGTGAATGCCAGAACCTGTTTTGAACCTTCTTCTTATTCAATAGACGATTATTGATAAATAAAAACTAATTATACAAACTAGAGCTGCATTTCCACAAGAAAACGCCAATGTGATTGATCAAGTTTTGTAGCTGTGACATGAAAACTGGCCGAGTGCATTGAAGTGATTGGGAAAGAACGAGGGATGATAAAAGTGTGAAAAAGACGAGTGTGGGTGGAAACAGACTGAGATGTGTGTTCGGTGAGGTGGTCTGAGGTGGCATAAGAACCGTGTGAAAACAAGCTTTCGAGTCCCAAATCCCATGTATTCTTAATGGGAGAAAACAAATGGCTAAAATTAACGATAGGAAAAAAGGGTGAAAAAGACGAGTGTGGGTCATGAGGGTGAGAGATATGTGAAGAAGCTCATGGGCCCTCGATACACCTCAAATTTGGAGGCCTTTTGGAAGGTTGGTGGCCGTGCAGTAAAGTGTTGAAATTTGGGGACCATGTTAGTCTATGAGAGGAAAAATGTACAGAACTCACGAATGAGTGCACGTATCAAAAACATTTATACAAGCACATCACAACTCTATAGGCCGCACGTTTTAGAGTTGGAACGATGTTTTCAGAACTGTAGGAGCAGCGGTCAGAAAAAGTGGCTGGAATTAAGAATCGATAACTATATATATCCTGTGTACAGGAATAATTGGTTTGGAAAATGAATGAGCAAATAATACTACCATTGCATCCAGGAAACTGATACAGCGCTGGAGGTCCTCTCTGGTCTTACAGAACAGTCGGAACAGTGCTTTCCCTATTGGCTGCTCCACACACAGGCTGTGGTAATCACGCTCTGCACAGCAAGGTGAAATTTAATTAACCAGACCTACAACTTAATAACTTAATGACTGAAACTTTTATTGAAGTCTCATGGTCTCACCAATGCTGTTCTCCATTTCTGTACACTCGTTAATGTGCGGAAAACGGAGTAGCTCCTTCCATCGCCTGCTTCGGCCTTTGTGTTTGCCGCCACATCCTTTAAAAATCAGAAAAGAGTTCATTTTTATCATTTATTTTACATAAATTACAAAGATAGAAAGGCTGTGACATTACATTGATCCTATCATGAAAATATCAATCATACATAATACATTACATTGAACATTGTTATTAAAAGAGAAGATAAGATTTTAAAGTCTGAGTGCAGAAATAAAAATGTTAAATGATATTTTAGTTGATGTTTGTGCTTTGATATGAAAGTGATTAAATCAGCATGTGGTATTGTCTCATATTGATCACTGCTCTTTAATTCAATTGAATCTAAATCGTTTCGTAACAGACTTTTTGATATCCTCAGACAATCTTTGTCTATTCATGCATTTGCACATTCTAACTAGGGGTGTAAATCACAAGTGTCATCAGGTACAATACTGGACATCGATTCATTAGACGATGATTCAACATACTGCCAATATCATTAAGTAGCCTACAATACGATTCTGATTTTATTCAATTCATAGGTCAGTGTTTGATTTGAGATTGTGTCATTTAACACCATTTTCGCTCATATCAAATCATAAAAATTAACTAAAATATCGAGTGGCATTTTTATGGTTTTCTCTTTTAATAAAAATAGACCAATATAAAGTGACATTACAATATGTATGATGTCTGATCAGTGTTTTCATTTTGATCATTAACTCATTTCATATCGATATAAATCAAAGTATTATTTAATCTTTTTGATCACTGAATCAATGTATTGTTACATTCTAAACCCAGTATTTGTCCCAGATTTTATGACACCTCTTTCTCGTCTGCACGCTTATTGATGTAAACCTTCTTGTTTAGTGACTAAAGAAAATGCTCAACTAACATCCTCAGGCAAAATTCTGAAGGTGCCACAGTACCAAGACTTGCAGTGTGCCCTTGTATAAACGTGACGGCTGTTTGTTCAAGAACTAAGAAACATAACGACAAACTAAATCCAAAAAATACGGCCTCTGCCAACTTTGTTGATATGAGTTATTAATTACAGCTTTATTCACAGACGCCTAGTAAATGACAACCTCCGTTGTGTGACAACCTTAATGGAAACTTTATTTACAGAGCTCACAGGCATCTCTGGTATCCTCTGCCAAAGTAATGATGCCCAGGCTAAAAATAGACGAGGGGAAAAAAGATAAATAATCAGGGCACATATCATTTTTGAGATGTGTGTGAAAGCCACACCTGAATTCTTTTTAAGGGTTTTTTTTTTGACAGTGTAAAATTAGAACTCGGCCATGATTCGATACTAACTTTGTTTATAGTTCTAGGGTTACAACATTTAATATGTTTTCATGGATATTTCCTGGTGAATAAATAAGCCTTTTTTGAGAATGCCAGTAAAAAGCTGATGATATTAATATTATCCAGGAATTCTATTTTACATCCACAACGAAACGTACACGTGCGACTGGTAAATTTTCCTGAAAATATGTTTTTATGCCAAACTATATGATTAAACCAGAGGCAGGTCAGGCATTTTAGACCTTATGCTGAAAGTTATTATAATGGTGTTATATATTTATCATATACAATACAATGCAATAAACTGAGCAGATTTCATTTCCAAAATTTAGGCTGATACCTTTAGAATAAACATTGTAACCTCTGTCAAAATAAGCGTTTCATAATACAACTATGAAAATCCTATTTCTTTATTTTTCATGTGTTTATTGTGGCCTTTAACTGTCTATATAACCACCATTATATAATGTACTGTATATATTAATACCTTTTTAAAATGTATCAAATACTTTTTGCAAGCTGAAAAAAATATCTTTTTATTTTAGCCATTTTTACATAGCGTATTTCTATGCAAACAAGAACATTCCCCGTGCACGACTCCACGGACAGGTTTGGTTTCTAATTTTAGCTCCCGTACAAACGGACACAGTGCGTTGTTGTGAATGGTGACAGACGAGGCCTCGAGTGAGAGATAAACTGAATAAAAGAAGTGGAACCCGTTTGGAACTTGAGGAGGCAAGAGTCCTACCTGCTTGATGACGTGGTTTGTTTGCTCTAAATATGCAACACAGTGGTTTGTGAGTGTTAAAGCCTGAGAAAAAAAATGTGGAATGTGCTGTTTTCCTATCTGTTCCCCTGAGCTGAGTCAAACAACTGACTGTAAATGGTGATGGTTGCTTAAAATAAAGGTGAAGCAATACTTCTAGTACTACTATTAGTAATACTACTAAAACTAATAATAAGAAGAAACAGAACAATTACAAGAAGGGTCAATAAGCACTTCATGCTTGGACCCCTAAAAATAATATGGGGTTTACATTAGTTTTTACCACAAACACAGTGTTAAATGAGTCTGTCAAGTCTCTCACATAATTACTTTCATTTACAGAAGTTTAAAATGACTTCTTGCATTAATCATTTTGCATTTTATCACTTAATTGTATACAACCAGCAAACGTATTAAACATTAAAGTGATGTAAAGTTTCATTTAAAGATGTATCTTACCTTCTCTAGCTCTGATCAGTGCTGTGTTGGCTACCATAGACTCAATCTCCATAATTGCAGACCAGCATTAGTTTGCAGAGCCAAAAATGAACAGGTTTAAGTCTTCAAGGTTAGATTTAAGAAAGGCTAACGTTTAGTTTAATAAATACCTAAAAAGTGATGGTTGCTTCATGCATGTTGTCAGAAATGAAGCGTATCCCTGAACTGTCTTTGTACGGGCTGCAAGTGGCACTTTAGCTAAACCCCAGACAGGTAGTAGGAGGAGGAGGAGGAGGAGGAGGATGAGGATAAAAATCTGACTGAGTCACTCACACACCTGGTGACACCTCATTGCACTTTACAGACGTCACCACAACAGCAGCAGAGCTGGCTTTACCCTTGAGGTCAAACAGGTAGCAACATGAGGACGGTAGAAAAAGGAGACATATAACAATAAATCTAAATAAGCTGTTATCAAGCCACTTAGAATTAATATCTAGGTTAAAACTAGTACTAGCTTCGCTACATTTGCATCCTGATTTTTCTTTGGTCTTTGTTCATTGGTAATAAGGTTCTAGGTTTTACTTTTGAGGCCTGGAGCGTGGATAACTGGCGCCCTCATGCAGTCAACGAGAGGATTATTTGACATGAGGTGACTTCAGGTGAAAATAAAAAATTTGAGCATGTGGAATATGGACATAGTCTAATAGTTATTGAGTAAAATAAGAATATTGAAAGGGGAATTAATAGTTTCCCTTAAACTTCTCATAATATTTAAAGGTATTGCTGTTTTAAAGTAAAAACATTACACAATACATACAAATAAATTGAATTAATTGTAAATAAATAGATCCCAAAAAGGGCAAATAAAATTTATATTTACAGGTAAGACAGTGTGTTTTAGAATAAAAATTAAACTCCCAACTCTTTAAAATCTAAAACAATGCATGGACACACAGATTGTGTTACCCTGCACATGTTCAAATAAAATAAAACATGGACATTTCACTTGCGTGAATAAGAAGAAACTTACGTGAAATGTGGGTTTCCAAGCTGATCTCAAGATTCAAGATGCTTTATTTGTCACATACAGTACTGTGCAAAAGTTTTAGGCAGGTGTGAAAAAATGCTGTAAACAAAGAATGCTTTCAAAATTGGAAGTGTTAATCATTTATGTTCATCAATCAACAAAATGCAGTGAATGAACAAAAGAGAACTCAATCAAATCAATATTTGGTGTGACCACCCTTTGCCTTCAAAACAGCATCAATTCTTCTAGGTTCACTTGCACACAGTTTTTGAAGGAACTCAGCTGGTAGGTCTTTGTCTGGTAGAGACCTTGCTGATGCAGTATAACTACCTTGTGTCTTGTGTTGCTGTGCTCAATCTTGCCATGACATGAAACTCTCTTCCACAACCTCACCTTGGTAGCAGAGTTTGACTGTTCCTCACCCAGTTTTAAGCCTCCTACACAGCTGTTTCTGTTTCGGTTAATGACTGTGTTTCAACCTACGTGTGACATTGATGATCATTAGCACCTGTTTGGTATAATTGGTTGATCATACACCTGACTATAATCCTACAAAATCCCTGACTATGTGCAAGTATGTTCACGCCTGTCTAAAACTTTTGCACAGTACTGTACATAGTTATACAAGTACAATGTAACTATATTATATTCAATACTCTGAACAATCCTAAGACTGTGCAAATAAAAACGAATTCTAAAAAATAATTTCGAATTTAAAAGTTAACAAATCTTACAATAAACTAAAGAGTAAGAATAAAAATATATACCTAAAATATTGTAAATAGAGAAATTCTTCTTGTAAGATTTGTACTATAGAAATCTACATTGTCATATTACAGTAGAAAACTGTAGAAACTACTTATTTAAAGTGCGTTGTTGCAAAATGAACAAATACACATACATTTCTGATGGGCGACATAAGCACAGAGCACAAATGGGCATATATATTCATATATGAAAGACAAATCTACGAAGTTATTCTTAATCTTTTATTTAATAATATGATTGAAAAATATGATGCAACCTTAATAATTAAAGTAAAACAGTATTTACAGTAAATATACTATTTGCGTTCAAAATGATATACAATTGAAAAATTACTTTCTTTAAACAAATGGTTTTTCTATGGAAGTGTAAACCGTCCTTTCCCCAACTTTATCAAGACCTATTAAGTCAGTGTAAAGGTTGTTATACCAGACAGATTTCTCTTGGAGATTAGTGATGGAAAAGCAGAAGTGGGCAAGTTTTTATTTTCCATTAAAATGCACAAAAGTTTACATGATGTTTGATTTAAAACATAATATTTCATATAAAATATTTGTTATTATAATATTATGTATATATATATATATATACATAATATTATAATAACAAATATTTTATATGAAATATTATGTTTTAAATCAAACATCATGTAAACTTTTGTGCATTTTAATGGAAAATAAAAACTTGCCCACTTCTGCTTTTCCATCACTAATCTCCAAGAGAAATCTGTCTGGTATAACAACCTTTACACTGACTTAATAGGTCTTGATAAAGTTGGGGAAAGGACGGTTTAATTATAGTAACCGAGGTACCAATATGGAGGTAAGATTGAAAAGATGGGATCGGCTACGTCTATTTAACGTTATTTTTTCGTTCCATCGACTCTGATACCGGCCGTTTTTGACGCGATCGTCACCATGAAGGTCTTACGTTCGACAAATGGCGACTTGGGTGGGGAAACGATGGCTTTTGACGGTGAAAAGAAGCTTAAATGCCGATCGTTTTCCTCCCGTCGGGGCTTTAGGCCGGCCGTCGGTCCGTATTCGGCGTCGCTATGCTAACTGGCTAAGTGGCTAATTTAGCAGCCTAGCTTAGCCGTTAGCCTCCGAGGTTTCGTCTGTGGAGCGCCGTAAACGATTCGGCTCCTCGGTTAGCCGCTCTTGCTACGTTAGCTCAATTTTTTAATGTATTGATATTTTTTAAGTGAAGGAGTAAATTTGACGTTTCGAGATGATACAAATATTTTTCAAATTTTTATTGTCGTTTTGCAGTTATGTTTGAGCATTTTTGCTTGTGAGAATGGCTTTTACTTAGCTGTGTTTAATGCAGGCTAACGTCGGCTGGAGATTTTCGCCTCAGGAAAGTGACATCAGGCAGGGGCTGTTCGATATGAGAGAAAAAATACATTTCAATTATTATTATTATTATTTTTTACTGCGGTATATGTTTCGGTATTAAAAATAAGTGATATTACAGTTTTTTGGTCTAATCTTGAAAGAATTTATTACTCCAGAATGAAGCGATTTTTGTGGGAAAATAAAACCTGATATAAAATTGGAAATAACTTTCTGTAAACACATTTTTTGGAAGTGTAAACCGTCCTTTTTCAGTTACATCAAGAACTGTTAAATCAGTGTAAATGTTATATGAGAGATTTCTCTTGGAGATGGAAAAGCAGAAGTTGGTGATTTTTCTTTTGTATTACAATGCAAAAAAGTTGTAGCATGATGTATATAATTTAATTTGTTTTCTTGATATTATTAGCGTCCTGAAATTGTCTGATGTGCACTTTGAATCTTGATTCTTGTCACAGAAATATAATTTCTCAAACTGTGTGGGACATTTGATGCAAAAATGGTTGACTTCAGTTTTGTTGAAGGTTTATTTCAGTGGAGTGGTATTTGACAAATTGTAAGCCAGTTTTTGAAGTTGTACCTGCGTTAAATTTCCGAGTTGAAGGTTTATAGACATTTATGATATGGTCGCTTATCTACTGAGTTTCATTTTAGTTGATGTTTGCTTTCTTGGGCTATTATATAATTGTGATATTTTTTTACTCTGTGTTTTGTTGGCTTTATTAAATATGTTTTTGTCAATGCCTCTCAAATTTCTTGTCAGCATTAGTTTACTCAGCAATAAAATTGATTGTGATTTTCTTTTCCAGGCTTCCTTTGGAAGTACAAGCCAAATTAGTGGAAGTGTCCTGTTTAACATTGATCTGTTGATCTGTCCAAAACTGCGTCACCTCAAAGTAATTTTGTGAATTGCCGTAAATGCAGTGGCATCGTTATCTGGGATTGTCAGTACACATTATCAATGATCTTGTTTTCCTTGTTGGTAGTTGGCTCTTTGTCATCGGAGGACCCCGCTTTGACCCGGCGGCGGACATGCTGGTCCACGACTACGACGACGAGCACACTCTGGAGGAGGAGGAGATGAGGAAAGGCGAGTCCAACGGGAGTTAGGAGATGCCGACCTGGAGAAGGTGATGCCTTTATTCGATGTTACATTACCAGTTTTTTCGTTCTCGTGCGTCAACACTCCTTTAACCAAATATTTTATCTGTAACAGGAGGGGAACATGCCATTAGAAGAGCTGCTGGCCTTGTAGCGGTACGAGCCGTCAGTCAGCAGTGGGAGGTCGGCGCTGACAGCTCTTGATCCGGGTCAGCCGGATGAGTTACCTGACATGGCGTTAGACAAGGTGGCGAGCTAGAAGTTGCGTAATGTAACAGATGCTTATTTCAGTCTAAGTGCGTACAGTTGATGTTATTGCCTGTTTGAGTCGTGTAGATTATTTAGTGTCTGTAAAGCGACATCAGTTTGCTTTAGTAATAATTTCTGTTTTGCTTTGGACAGGAGGAAGTTGCTAAAGATTTGCTGTCTGGAGATGATGAAACTCGGTCTTCTGATGATCTCACACGTCTGTGGCGTCACATGAAACCACAGACTTCTTTCCCAGGGCGCTCTTAGCTGTGAGTCAGACTTTACTAACAGAAGTGAGCTGTACACTTTCTGTAGATTTTGAAAAAAAAAAAGGCTGAAAAAATTACAGTGGTGTGACTGCCAGTTTAATTGGATTTCATGACAGACTCCCTACTTTCAAATTACTCTATGTCAAAATCAAAATTTTTTGATTGGGAAATGATAACATCTGTTCGGACCCCCAAAAGCACACATTTTTTTGTTTAAATGTTTTTTATATAAGAGAAATGTGCTTACAAATAACAAATTTTGTATAAAACACAACCTGAAACTAAGATGTACTGCAATAAACTAGTTTGTAAGTATAATATTTAACACGCCTTGGAGATCAGAGCGACTTGAAGATGCTGGCCGAAGGTGGAGAAGAGCTGAACTGAATAACTGAATCTTATTGGCTGATTTTTGCCTGTTTCGTCACGCTTTCCGCCCTTTCATCTGCAGGGGTTTTCGATAAAAACCTGTCCAGTGTGGTGTGTTTGATCCTCACTTTCAGCATGTTTCTGAAGTGAGTTAGGCAAGTGTCATTAAATAGCACCGTCGCCGCCCAGCTGGCTCGTAACCAATTTTAGCTCTCAACTCCAGCGAAAAATGACGAATATTTCGTATCTCGAAAAAACCCGTTCAGTTAGGACACTACGTAAGTCAGGTGCCACTGTACGCCGAAAACAATATGTGAAAACTTAATTTGATGTAATGGGACAAAAAGGTGGATATACCAAAATATGTTCTTGATCGATTCTAAAATCTAGTCTAGCGTTCTCCTGAATTCTTATTTGCCTGTTTAATACTTATGCATTAGATGGAATAAGGTCTGAAGGGACGATACGAATGCTGAGGACTCGAGAAAGGTGATTACAGTTTCATTTTTATCAGTAAGAAGCCATGTAACATTAGTCCCTTTCATTTTCAAATTAAAATAAAAAATAATGATAAAATAAAATCTGATTATTTTAAAAAGCGTTTTACATTTTTTGAAAATTCAACTGCAAATGGGAAGTCAGAAAATGATTCATCCTTTTTTGTAAAAAATGATTATGGAAATGAATACTGACAAAAATGCGTTGGGAAAGGCATCATGGTTCTTTTTGGACTATGGTAACAAATGTTATCAAACACCTCTTTTTGGTTTAAATTGAAACAATGAATGAAATAAAGATCTCATTAAGCAAGGTCATTAGTTTCATTTTTATCATCAGTTCCATTTATCCATGTATCGTTCATTTTTCAAATGAAATCAGTTAAACTGTATTTTTCTCAGATATTTGTTTCCAAAACTGGAGTTTTTAAATATTTCTTGTCGTGTTTTGGCAGGAAATCATGGTGGGCTCGCAGTACCAAGCTGAAATTTTCCCTGCCTCACTTGCTACAGCAGTGCTGAGAAGGTAAGTGTTGAGTAAGGGTCTCAGGGAGGAGCTTAATGAGCAAAACCACAGACATTAGAGTGGTGAAATACGTCATGAAAATGTGCAGCTGTAAAATGAACAGCTGCAGTCGCTGGATCGTTGATCACGACTCTAGAGGTTCAGGATAATTTATTAGCGTGTGTATTAATTGCTTTGATTTCAATCTCTCTAGTTCACGAGGATGAGGATCCAGTTACTATGGCAGCGGGCGTGCTGCCTGAGTCGAAAGTTAAAAAAGTTCTTCTGAGGCCACAGCGAGCACGGTGCGACGCCCGAGGAACCGCGGAGGCGACTCTTGTCTGGTTTCTTGAACAAGGTCAGAGTCACAACTTGATTTCAGCTTTGCAAAAGGGGTCATGATTGAGATCATTTCAGAAAAGTTACAGCTCTAAAATGTACACATCGAATAGTGGCATATCTGAGGTTAATACACTTAGAACTAGGGCTGTGTGATGTGACCATAATCTCACAACCCGATAACCACAAATATCACAACATAGAACACTTTCTGTAAATCCAGTGGGCTGTGGCTAAGTCTCTGGTGTCTGTGGCGCTCAACACATGCTCCAAACACTCGCTTTAATATATGCTCATATGGAGCATAAGGTGCAAATTGCCGATAATTTTGTATTATGCTGGTTTATTAAAAGCCAGTTTTATTACAATGCTCTAATATACCATGCTTTTTACTCTGTTGAAAACGTGGCTTTGTGCGGTGCGTAAACTGCTGAAGCTGCTTTTACTTTTACTTGTAACATGCAGGGATGAGAAGTAATGAAGTACAAGTACTTGGTTACGGTGCTCTACTTGTATCTCTACTTGACTATTTAGTTTTGTGCCAGCACGGCTTTTTACCACATAGATTTTTGTGGACATCTGTCCTTTCTTTACTCACATGTTCCGTCGGCCTGGTTACTCTTGTTTGGTTTCATTCGTAGGCTTTATTAGGCCATTTGCTGCATTGACCTGTTCCGTATTAATAATGTGCTCCATCCAGACAACCTGACTGATGGGTTGAGGCTTAAGAACGTAGTAAACACACAGAAAGACAATCCCATTGGTGTCGCCAGATGCTGCACATAACACAACCGACCAGACACCATCATGAAGCTAACCTTCGATTGGGAAATAGTGTAGTGATTAGGTGCAAACTCAGCTCCACCAAGTTCACTTGAGTTGAGTTGATTTCTCCAGCGCTCTTTACAGCGCTATAATATCTGTTGTATGATGTGTTGAGGATAGAGGTGATCATCACATATAATGATGGTAATGATCAGTGCTTTATATGCTTCGTAACTTTTATTTTTCTCTGCTTGCGCTCTACATAGCAGCTGGGACATAGGTCAGTCCAGCGTTGCCCTAAAAAATGCTGCTTTGTCTCTGCAAGGACCTTTTATACTTTTTAGAGCCTGTACTTTTCACTTTAGCAGGTAAAAAGTCGGTGTACTTCAACTTTGACTGGAGTCTTTTTTGATGTGTGTCTGTACGTCTACTTGAGTCAAGAACGTGTGCACTTTTGTCACCTCTGGTGCTTCGTTAAGATGCCTTTAAGGCGAGCTGTGGTACTATTGGCATTCCATAGTCACATTAAGATCATCTTGAAGTGATACATGTTAATATTGATTTCTTGCAGGCTTTATGTAGGCTTGTTAAGATTACCTTCTAGCGTCCAAGCTCTGGGCAATTATCGAAACGAAAAAATCTTCAAAAAGTGCGTCGCTGCCTCTCCTATTTACCTTTACCCATGGCTTGGTTTTGTGTTGGTCCGGCAGGACTTTCCCATCGTTTTCAGACCAAACGCTCCCGTGGTCCGAGGAGGAATGCCGAAACTGCGAACACGCTCTCCTGTTGTACGAGAAGAACTTCCACCTCATTCAGAAACACAAAGTAAGGACGTTCCCAAACGATGCTTTGCGTAAGATTTCTAGCGGGATTCTGATTTTCCTCACTCGCGTTCTCCAGGTGAACACGAGGACGGTGGCGGAGTGCGTCTCCTTTACATGTGGAAAAATTAAGACAGTTCGACTTCTTAAGTGCATAAACAGCCGGAAAAAGTTCAGCCTTAGCTACCCGGGGTGACGTGAGTGTTAGGGATTTTTTTTTTTGCCAAGATGTAGTTCCGCGAATGAAAAAATTGCTGAAAAATCGCGGCCTTTTCGGAGTGATTTTTCAGCGATTTTCATTGAAGAAATATTTGAAGGAATTTTGTGACACGATGAGCTGAGGTTTCTCGTCTGTGCGTCCGCAGGGACCTGATGGACCGGCTGGTGGACGAGGCGGAGGGCCTGGTGGACTCGTCCGGCTCGGTCTGCTCCAACAGCGGTGGGCGGATAGAGCCTTCCACGGACCAGCAGCTCAACCTCCTCCCAGCACTCCATCACCGCCAGCGACCTCTCAGTGAGTCGGGAAATTCCTGGGAGCGTTCCTCGCTGTTGTCTGAGAGCGCTCCGAAAAAAGGAGCCGATGCCAATCCCCACCTCTCTCCCTCTCCACAGCACTGACCAGCGTGGTGATGCGATTGTCGCCCGGCAGGCGTGAGCTGCCTGGACTCCTCTGGCTTCTACGCCGCTGGGCCGGCGGCCTGCACGAAGGCGCTGGGTTGCGGCGAGCCGCTGGGTTTCCCCGCCAACGGAGACGGCGACTGCCTCAACCTGCTGGACGCCGGCTTCTACCACTCGGACCTGGGCCAGCTGGGGGGCGGCAGCGGCGTCGCGGTGGGCGGAAGCGTCGGGGGCCTGTGCGGCGAGGACTGCGACCGGCCCCCGGCCAAGCGCCTGAAAATGGGCCTGTCCGAACCTTTCCTCAACGAGGTGGGCGGGGCCAGGATGGGCGTGGACTTCGAAGGCCGCGCCCACCACATCACCAGTGCCAAAATGGCCGTGTCGGTCAGCGACTATGCCGAGGCCGGTGGCTACATGTCGGCCGTAGCGTTACACCAGCACACGGCGCTGCAGTCGGAGTGAAGAGACGTGGGAGCGTTCCCACGTAGAGACCGCCTAAAAAACTGGGACCTTGTACATAGCTGCTCACAAGTCTCTGGGAAGTTTTTTTAGGTTCGCGTTTGGTTGAAATTTTTGGGGATTTTTGCTTTTTGAGAACTTGTATGTGTATATATATTTTAGATTCCCTTTTTTAACTATGACATCAGTGATGTCTCGATTGTACAGACCTTTAATCTTGAGTTCTCAAGAGAATCACAGCCATTTATTTTTCAGGCCGGAATTAGTTTGGAAACCGTGTCGTAAATGTTAGCCCTGTCCGAATACTGTGGGGAGAAGCGGCGTCGTGGGCGAAGCGAAACCTTCTCCCGCTCGTTCCTCCGTCAGCCCGATATTTTATGTGAAGAGTTTAAAACTGTTAGTGCGCTTTTATTTTTCTCTGTTTTGGGAAGCGGACTGTAATGGGCGGCGCGTGCGAGAACCCGTCTGCGTCGCGTGCTGCGGCGTTGCAGCGTTTAATTTGAAGTTGTAACCACGAGATCGAGTTTCTGCGAGCAGCGTGTTTATTTAAAGAATCTTCAGCTCGTTCACGATAAAAGCACAGCTGAGTGAACAAATACAGCTTTTAATGATTAATGTTCCAAATCACAGTGGGTTGTTTTACTGCAGGTGGTCAGAGGAGTGACTGTAGCTGTGAGGCTTTAAACGCATTATGAGAATCTTTGATCATACATCTCTTAGTAAATAGTGAAGAGCTGCTTACGTCCTGTATTTTCAGTTTGAGCGTTGTATCTTCATCAGGTTGAAGAAGATTTCTTCGTAACGATCACTAATAATGTCGTTAAACTAAAATCTTGATCTCTTGCGTAGCTACACTAATGCTGCAGTAAAGTCACCGCAATTTAGTTTCAAGCGTTGATTACTTTTCTTTCGTTTAATGATTGTTTCACCAATGCTCTTCATAAAAGAAAAACCTGCGGTTTTGTAAACCCGATTGCACTCCGCTTGCCTTGGTTTTGTTCAGAATCGAGAGGCGCTCGCTGGTTTTTGGGAGGTATTTATTGCTACTTCGACCGTCGGGACTGCATGACTGGCTAACTTGTTTAGCGTTCGGGTTATTTTGGAGAGATCTTCAGCAGGCTTTCGGCGAGTTATTTGGGATTTTGTGGTTTCCGTTACCCCCTTCTTCACGTTGGCTCGTGTGTGTGTTTAGTCCGATCCTGACCGCGTCCGTCTCCGCCTCCTCGATCTCCTGCCAGGTTTATTTTGCTGGCGGCTGCGAGGCGACCAAACTGCCGACAAGGGCGCCCTATCAACCGTGTATCTATGCATTTATTCGACTTTCTCCGCGTGGGCTCACCAGCAAAACCCAGCAGTTCAAACAGATCACATCGTTCGCTTTCAGCTCCCATCCTCCTTTTTTTATTTTTCCCCTCGCTGATATTATCGAGTGTATTTACCTCAGATACGGCTTTGTTATTATTATTTTTTTTTTGAAAATTCTTACGTACTCTCACATGGCAATAATTTGTAAATATGTACAGACACCACCGTAACCTTCCCACTTCTCTCTTCCTTGGCGAGACAGACTTGAAACTTGAAAAACATCAAATCTGTGCTTTTTGTTTGATTCTGTAACTTACGTATTCCACAGAAATGCCTTGCTTTACCGTTTAGCTGATATACATATTATATTATATATATATTTTTGTTGTTTTCCTTTTGCTTTACAAGAGATTAAAGCAGAAAGAAGTTATTTATTTATTTATTCACTTTAAACTGCAAGTGGGCATAGCGTTTGGAAGCAGGCGTCTGAGGACCTTGTCGGCCTCCTGGCAATCGCTGAAGTAGTTGAATGTACAGTATTATTACCATTTTTGTTTTGATGTAAGTGGTTTACGGATAAACCCGGAATGTTTGCAGGTTAAAGAGCCTGACCCGATTTTGATGTCATATATGTTTTGTAAAGTATTTAGATATTTTTTTTTTGTTGTAAAAATGACTTATTTTGCATTTTCTTTAACCCACGTTTTACTACATTGTACCAGAAAAATACTTGGCAGGAATGACCAGTGTTTACCATCCCATCACACCTCTAGAGCGGGCCTTTGTTGAATTGCTTCACTCAGGTGGTCTCTTAGCCAGGACATACATCGATTTCAAACGTCCTCTCGCCGGACAAAGGAACGGCCCGTATTTTGGAAATCTCGCATGTTTAAAAAAAAAAAATCTACCTGGAAAAACACTTCATGAGAGACCAAAGGCCTCGCCGGGCTTGAGCGGCGTGAGAGGCGTAGAGCCGCTTCCTCCACCTGAGGCCGGAAGTCTGCCTTTTGTTTCTTTTTGTTACATACTTGAAGGATTCGCATCGATTTCCGTTTGTTTAATTTAAACACTTCAAACTGTTCTTTCTTGAAATTTGACTCCTGTAGGTTGTGCAATTTGTTTGACATTTGTCTCTGTCCTCCAAGAGTTTGAACAGAGCTTTAGGGAGTGTGTTGGTGAAATCAAACTCATGTCCAAAGTTTGTATGGAAAAAAAAAGTACTAGCCTAAAAATTGTAAATCTTAGTGATGGTCGTTTTGCTGCCGGGGGCGAAATTTTTACGTGTAAATTTAAAAAAAGAAAAGACACCCTCCTCATGAGAATAACGTTTTGTTGGGTTTAGTAACGTCATTTTTCATCGTTCACTTTTTGTGCTGGGAAGAAAAAAAAAAAACAAAGCATTACGGTTTAGAAAAAAAAATCATTTAACACTTATTTTGGTGTAAAGAAATGATAGTGTTAAATAGACAATCAAGCAGCAATTACTATTCAAAAGGAAATTTTATCATTCATAATGTTTGTACATAGACACTGTTTTATTTTTTATTTTGTATTTTATGTTTATATAAATAACTGGCAATGATTCCAGGAATAAAATTGCAAATACTAACGTCTGAGCAGTTTTTAGAATTTTGATTTTGTGCACTCACACTAAAAGGAGCTTATGGGAAAATAAAGTAAAACTAAACACACATTTCTGCAAGAACATGCCAATTTGGCAGCTCAAGTTTTATTAAACTTGTGAGATGGACAAATGGCAAGACCCTTTTTACACGTAGCCGGATATCTGGGAAAACAATGACACGTTCATGTGTTTTTGCCTTCCTTCCATTTACATGAAAACGCAAGTTTAATTCACTGATAAAGATTATTTTTGAAACCACTGGTCAAAGTGGAGATCTGGGGAAACTCTTTTTTACAACGTCACACCGTCTGTCCAGGATTTCATGAGCCTTTTTTGAGATTGTTGAGGCCTAAATGCTGAGCTTAAGCAGCAACTTTTTCCAAAAAGTGCGATGAAAGTTGCTGAAAAAAAAAGTTGCGATTTTCTCCTTTACAATTATTCTTTAACAATTAATATGGCAAATAAAGGGAACAAAACCACTAACAATTAATTAATTAATCATTTTTCAAGGTAAATGTGAGGCGTTTTTGTCACGTTTCCTGACGTATGGCTCTACGTTGTGCTGGAAAGCGACAATGATTGGTCCAAAATTGAAGGTTAGATTGAAGTTCTTGAGGATCGGCTGAAAAGACGTTAATAGTTGCGATCGCAACATCGTGAAATCCTGGAGGGTCTGGTAAATGCACTGAAGTGAAGGGGGAAAGAAACGAGGGTTGATCAAATCAAGACAAACGGCGGCAGTTACAGTGAAGGCCCATGTTGGTCTATGGGAGAAAAAAAGGGCGGTAAAATGGACAGACCTTGCGAGCATTATCAACGTGTACACAAGCTTGTACACATTACAGACCACACCTGTTGAAACTGGAACCATTTCAGAAAAAGTGATTTAAAGCACTGATTTTCTGCATCAAAGTCTAGTTTACGATCGTGTAGTAGTTGGAGAAAAGCTCCTCACCCTCCTCAATGTCTCGGAGTGACACGAGGATTCGCAGGCGCAGTGGCCTCGACAGAGGAAAAAAAAGGCGAATAACAATGTGGCCACATTTCATAAAAACCATGAATGAAAATGAGGTGATGAATTTCACGTCTTGCCTGTGCGTGTCGGGACTGTAGTGCGTTGGAAGATACGTGGCTTCGATTAAATTCATCAGGTACATCAACTCCTGATAACAACGTTGGCAGGTTTTCTGGGCGTTCATGAGGAGAAAAATCAAGAATATTTGTGACGATTCTGTCGTAATGAGTGGAGTCGGCGTTTATTTATTTGAATCTTGGGCGATTACGTTGAAAAATATCAAAAATATCAATTTTTCTTTTTTGGTCTTAAATGAAAGAAAAGCTCTTCAAAATTAATCTCCCAAAGTCTCATCATGGAAATAATTGTGAAATATGCTGTGTATTTAAGTTGAGTTGCAGCTCTCAAATCTTACAAAAGAATGTCTAAATAAAATGCTGTTTTAAGCTTTGTTGATAAGTATTTAATAAATATTTTGAAATAATTGAAGCTTCAGTCTGATTTAATATATTTTCTAAGTATCTAAATATAGTACATTTGTTGAATACTGGGTGCATCTTTTTGGATGCTATGGTTATTAAAAGATATCAACAAAAAACGCGCAAAAAACTTTAAACATGCAATTTTCTGGGTTTTTCAGTTGGAAAAATGGTGCTGCGATACCATCATTCAAACGATTGTAACTTGACAACCATTTAAGATATAGCTTTGACCAAAATATCATTTTAAAGCTTATTTTCTCATCTTTTCAATGATACCAAAACCTCAATTTTGAATTTTGCGTCACTGTCACTCATTTGCCAGGTCATATATTAACTTAACAACATAACTTCATTAATAGAGCACGTTAAATTCATCTCACTTGAGCTTTGGTTATCAAGTAAAAAGTGTATTCATTAGGATGCGCGATGATATCGGACTTGGTGGTCGTATGGTGTTGTTTTGTGTCAGAATTCTGAGCACACAGTGGAATGTTCACCAGCAAAATCTCTTCGTGCTCCAACTCTATGTTTTTTACAAACTAAATTAGCGTTTTTGCTTCACTTAGTGAATGTGAGCTGCTTCGTGGGCTGTTTCCCCAAACCGCGTGCTACTGCATAATAGTATGGTAGGTGAGCTCTTATCATACCTATATGTGGTAGTATACATCTCAGGATATAGCAGGTTGTAGCAGCGGCTCTACACCGTGCAGTGCACATGGAGTGTCACCGTGCCCTATTGCACTACACTAGAAATGCTCTGGCACAAAACCAATCAACAATTTCTAACACACATTAGATTGAAATAAATCTCCTGAATAACATCTTGGTACATTTGTGATATTTTGACTGTGAACCTTAAAATGTTGTGTTAATTTTTTCATTCATTTAATTTTTCTTAGTTTTATTACTGTTTATTTTTCTTTTGGCATCTGTAAAGCACTTTGGCTGGCAACAGCATTTTTAACGTACAATATAAAGTTTACTTACTTAATAAAATAAAATGACAATGTACTAAGAGACACTACCCAAAGGCTTGCCTTAAAAGGTTAGTCTTAAGCCTTTATAAAGTACAGATAAAACACAAAAATATTATAAATTATAATTATATGCAATTATAAATGCCAAAGCAATAATAATAATAATAATTTTGTTAATAATAATAATAATAATAATAATAATAATAATGTAAACTAAGGCTGGGCCATTTTAAATAGTAAATGTAATTAATCAAAGCTGACCTTTAGAACCTCTAATCGATGTAATCCTGCTCATAACGGTTATTTAGATTTAAAATTCTGTTAATACTACAGCTATTAATAGTCTGCAACTACTGTACATCTGTGTGTTTACTTCAATTATTTTAATGACGAAGATAAGATATGCACTCTCTCATTAAAAAAAATCCCATCTTTAGCTGCTGGTCAGGGAATTTTGACCAAAAACAAAAATTCATTAATGATAATCGAGCCAAAATATATAATTAAGCGTGACATTGATTTGAGGTCATATCGTCGAGCCCTCATGTAAACCATTGACTTTTTAAGTGAATTTAAGTGTCATTTCATGAGTATTTTTGTAAGTTACTTGCCGTTGGAGCAGTTGTTGACGTACTGGCCCACTGCTAGAGGATTTTCTGGGTGTGACGTTAGCCAGGAGCTGTCACTCAACCTGTAAGGACCGACTCTGTCCCGCCCACTGCACGACCTACGTCAGTCCAGACAAACAATCAAATATTTAAACTTAGGAACTGATCTGTGATATTTAAATTTTCTTCAGGAGATGCACGAACCGAAACACCAGCTTGGAGAGGCCTTTATCGTTGCCGTCTATCAAAACGCTGTCAATGCACCTGAACACAAACGGGTTGCGAATTGACTGGAAGAAAATGGGCTCATGTGGCTGATAGACAGTGCCTAAAGGGAAAAGGAAAAGAGGATGTAATCCTTCAAAATAAACAGCAACTTTTGTCAGTATGAATATCTATTAAATTGAGAAAAGTGGGCCTCATTCACCAATATTTTCAAAACTTCTTTTCTTAAATTTGTTCTGAAGAAAGTTAAGACATTTAAATAGTATAATAGTATTAGAGCGCTCTTCACCGTTTGAGGATTCAGTTCTTACCTAATAATAAATCTCCAATAAAAAAACATTAATGAATGTCAGAATCTTTGTGAAAATGAAACCAAGTGAGTGATTATTTGTCATTGTGAACACACCACACCACAGCGCAGCAGCACCCGGGTCGGTTCCTTGCTCATGACTACCTCAGTGGTATAAAGTGACATAATATAGAGCGATAACACGTGTGCTGTATGAGGTGTTACCTGGATACATGGCCACGGCCGCACCTTTGGGCACGCGCCCCCGTGTAACGAACACACCTGTTCCCCCGCGTGGAAGTGAGCTGGGCGATTTTTCTATGCAGAAGCCCAGTGCGTGCACAGCGGCGTCGTGCCGAGACCGTGCCAGGTTGGGCGGGGGTGCGGCCGCGTGCTTGTGCTCGTCTGGTGTCGGTAATGCAGTGAAGAGGTGTGTGAGGGTCGCAAGAACCTCGTCATCACCGAGCTGCTTGTCTTTAGCGGGATCCCGAACATGGCGAAGTGTTCTGTTGATATATATGCATAAAGTATTTTTTACATGGATGTCATGCATATTTTTGAAAAAAATATGGAACAATGTGTTTAAACAAGTATCATTTTAACTGCATTTTTAACTTCACTGTCAACCAAAAATGTCAGGTGGCAAAAAAAAAGTCATGTTTGCCTCAGAGTGTCTACACTCTCTAACACATTATTACTGTATGGTTTTGTTTTGTATATACATTAATTTAAGATTAGTGCATTCTTGTGGCCAGATATTTAGTATTTTTAGCAACCAAATTAACATTAAAAGACAGAAATCAAAAATCAAATTACAAAAATATACAAACAAAAGCATTCAGTACAACAGCTATCCACATCATGGTTAACAACAACCTGTTCATTATAAACTACTATTTCAACTATCAGTCCTGCCACCTGACAACATTAAATATTGACAGGAAATATAATACTAACAAAAATTTTAGGCTTCTGGCAAACAGTTGCCTTAAACCTTTGGCAACGTTGCAACAAATCTGCAATTAGGTTTGTAGCAAATTTGGGGGAAATCTTACGCACCTGGCAAATTTGTCACCAAAAGTTTACCACAAATGTGGTCATTAGTGGCAATTTGTCATCGTTGCCAGAACAACTGCAACATATTCTGGCAAAATGCACTGTTTGCCACAATTTAACCTCAAGTTTGTCGCAAGCATTTTGTTTTCGTAAAGGGTACACAGCATGAAGAAGCTACTGAGGGAAACCCTGACTACACGACATCAAGCCAAAGTGGTGCTTACAAAACGGAACCGATAAACGAACAAACCTTTCATTTTTGCCCAGGTTTAACGCAATCCAGGGCACGAATCTGTGTCTGTAAGATTTCCATTTCTCCTCTAACACTTTGACCAAACTTATTCTCATAATATCACATCAAACATTTACTCCGCGTCGCCAGCGTGACATGACTCTCTCTCTGCTGTTTACAAAGCGATTGTTTTACTGCCGTCTTCACCCGCTGGCGCCTCCTACCGGCGTGGAGGAACTGCGCTTTTAACCTACTACAATTTTATTACACCGTTAAAATGTACTATTTATAAGTACACTTACTTATTAATATTATTGGCAGTGTTTTTTTTTTGTTGTTTTTCTATTTATGAGATGGGGTGGGAAATAATAGGGAAATTGTGCATTGTGTTCTATTTTAAATATATACTTGTTTAACATCGACATTTTTGGGAAAGAAAATGGTCAAAATAATTATATCAGAAAATACATTTTAAAAGAATGAATTAGAATATATAAAAAACCGAAATAAATAAGTAATTAAGGTTGAGATCTACGAGCTATGAGCAGCAGGTCATTTTTAAGTGGAAAAGATCTTTAAAGTTAATTAAAAATGCATAAACTTATGGGGCTAGTTTCCCAAGCGAGGATTAAGACTAGTCCTAGACTAGTTTTGAGTTTGAATGGTAAATCTCCATTGATATTACAACTTAGTCCAAGACTAGGTTTAATCCATGAGCAAGAAACCAGCCCATGTTCTAATGTTTTAATGCTGATATATCGTTCTTATAACAGTGAAATTTTCCGTTTACTGTCTACGTTTTTTCTGTCAATATTTCAGCAAATGGCGACATTTTCTTGATTACGTGCACTTATGTGCACAGAAAATAGGACAGATAATTTTACAATATAAATAGTAAAATGTAAAGTACAATTAGTTTAAAAAAAAAGAAAAGTAAAATGTATGCAAAAAATACGGTATTATAAATATATTATGAATGTTTTGGATTGGTTCTAATAATCTTCTTCTGATAATATTTGCAGCATAATTTGTAATAATTTATGTCTGATATATAAGGAGAAAATGTCTATATCTGGAAAAGAGAGGTCTATGATTCTTGAATATGAGAAAAGAAATTTCACACTACTAATTAACCAAATATATAGTACATATTTATTTTTTAAACGTGATTAGGATGCTTTAAGCATGTCGCAGACTGAAACTAAGGTCAACGTTCTCGTGGTAACGGTGAACGGCTACGTTGCTAAATCATAATAATAATCGATGACTATTGAGCAGTCTCTTGTCTTCGTTTGATTGGTCCGCTCTGGAGGAAGGGGCGTGTCTGTTGCGTGTCCTCCAATAGAATGAGGAGAAGCTTGAGGCCTCGTTCCAGTACCACGCCCACACCGGCACACTGCGGACGAAAATGGCTCGCTTTGGTGTTATGTGAGGTTTTTGGGCTCAATTTTTCAACGCCTTTTCTCTCGATCGGCACTTTTAATTCTAAAATAATTTCGTGTCCGCGTGTAGTGACGTGATTTCCCGCAACCATAGGATCCCAAGCGAGCTCGCTTTTACCTCCCTCGTCCCTCAGAATGGCCGGCGCGATGATGATGAGCAGCAGCAGCGGCGCAAAATGTCACAAAATCCGCGGATCGCAAATTCGGGACCTGCTCGAGTCCAAACACAACGTGCTGTTCGACTGCGACGGCGTGATCTGGAACGGCGAGAGTGCGGTACCGGGAGCCCCGGAGGCGGTCGGGCTGCTGAAGCGGAGGGGCAAACGCGTGTTCTTCGTCACCAACAACTGCACCAGGCCGAGGGAGAACTACGTGCAGAAGTTTAGGCGCCTGGGCTTCGCCGACGTGGCCGAGGAGGAGATCTTCAGCTCGGCGTACTGCTCGGCTGCCTACCTGCGCGACGTGGCCAAGCTCCGGGGGAAAGTCTTCGTGATCGGCTGCCACGGCGTCCGGAAGGAGCTCCGCGACGCCGGGCTAAGCATCGTGGAGGACGGCGACGGGGACGGGGACGGGGAAGGGAACCGGGACGAGGAGAAGAACGAGGCCGAGAGCGTGTACAACTGCCCGCTGGACCCCGACGTGGAGGCCGTGCTGGTGGGATTCGACGAGAAATTTAACTTTCTCAAGCTGGCCAAAGCCTGCTGCTACTTACGGGACTCGGAGCAGTGCTTGTTTCTGGCCACTGACCCCGACCCTTGGCACCCGTTGAGGGGAGGGAGAGTGACGCCGGGTCGGTATTGAACTTTTCTCCCTTTATCCATAAATCTAAAACAAACACTAACCTGTATCCCCTCCTAACCCGACACGGGACTTATCTCTGTCCAGTTTATTTTACTGTATTAAGTCACATCTGGTCAGAAAGTAAGCAGTTAAGGATGCGTCATCAGATCAGTGGACAACGAGGTCTGGCGATATCAGAAAGTATAACAACACAGTATGTAGGATGCTTTGGCTCAATGCTTTAAACTTGTTGATAACTGTATTAGTGTAGATGGATGTATCGTTACACCCCTAGTAGCAGTGGCCTAACTCCCCCCCCCACAAAAAAAGATGGATTATGATGGTCAAAACCCATCTTAAGAGGGTTAGCAGGTTTGGCTCTTAAACTTGGGTTCCAGACCACAGTTGTAAGTAAGATGCATCTTCATGGAGCAGACGTTCATGTTTAGCTGGTCACCATGTCACCTTTAAGGTGGTTACATTAAAATGAAGATGTGTAATACAGTAGCTAAAATGCGGCCCACACCATTTTAACTTTTCACATTCCAAATGAAGTTGGTTATGCCTAGAAATGCGCTTAATATGTTCCAGAACACATCTTGTGTTGGTTAAGATTCATTCTGGAACATATTAAGGTGTAGAGTAGGCATATCAAGCAAGCTGGGTTATTCGATGGTTATGGTTATCCGTTTTGGCCGCGACCATCTTGATACCCATTAAGATGGTTTTAAACTGGTCTTCATTTTTATTTGTAATAATAAATATGTTAATATGTTCCTGAACACATTAAAATGGGTTAAAATGAAAGTCAAAATGAAGGCCAAAACCATTTTAATGGTTACAGTGTTATTACAGTTTATTTGCGCAATTTTTACGTTACTTTTTTCCACCCCAAACAGAGCAGTTGCAAAGTCTCTAGTCGTAGTTATTCGGCCATATGTTTGGATTGTTGAGCGCTGTGTTTGTGTGTATAGTGGAAGATGCTGGTAAAACAGCTCTCTTTTGTAGAAGGCTGTTCTGGAACATGCAGTAACTAGAAAGGTCGGACTAGGTAAATGTCAGGAGAGAATTGTCCGGATCAGCGATAGTGTAATGGTTAGGATGTTTTCCTCATGATCAGAGCATCGCCGGTACAAATCCTGAATAGATAAAGGTACCACTGCGCAAGGTACTGTCCCTAAGCGCAGTCCACATCAGCTTCACGAATGGCTCAAATGCAGATATCACATTTCGTTGTGGTTTGTTTTAATTTGAGATGAGCCAACACACTTCGACTGCTGATGTCTTGCGCTTGCTGTCTTGCAGGTTCTGGGAGTCTGACAGCGGCGCTGGAGACGGCGAGCAGCAGGAAGGCCACGGTCATCGGTAAGCCGAGTCGCTTCATGTACGAGTGCATTGCCAGCCAGTTCCAGCTGGATCCAGCTCAGACGCTGATGGTGGGCGACCGCTTGGAGACCGACATTCTCTTCGGCGCCAACTGCGGCCTGGAAACCATGCTCACCCTGACCGGCGTGTCCACCCTGGAGGAGGCGCAGGCCTACAAGGACGCCGACTCGCCCGAGAAGAAGGACTTGGTGCCTGATTATGTGGTGGAGAGCGTGGCCGATTTTCTGGAGGCGCTCGAGGAGCCGTTGGAGGAGGCGTAAGAAAGATCGAAACGCCTGGTTTAAAGAACCGCAAGACTGCACTTAAAAAAACTCAAACCGGTCATTACTGTACGTCCAGTTGACGCCAACGCTGTTGCCCATGGTGTACAATAATAGGGGTGTAAATGGCAGGTTTCGTCACAGTACAATATAATATCATTGATTCAATGGACGACAAGTCGACGTCTGCCAAGATCAAGTCCTGTGATTTGGTGATTGATCTGAGACACCATCACTTAAAAATTACAAAAAGCAACTAAAATATTATTTGACATTTTTAATTCCTGAGCTCAAGCAGGCATTTAAATAACAGGCCTCATTCACCAACATCTTAAGTTTTTCTTAAATTTGTTCCTACAAATATAATTGTAGAACTGTTAACTGCAGAATTGAAGGAAAGTTTAATAAGGAAATAATTTGCACAGATGTGCACAAAATAAAAATGAGTAAGAGTGCTCTTCAGCATTCGTAGAACAAATTTCAACAGAACAGACTTGTTGAAATCTTCATGAAAATGGATTTTAAGAACAAACTCCTTTTTAAAAACTGTTGATGAATGAGGCCCAGTCTTCTCTTTTAATAAAAATAGACTTACTATTTAATGTAAAGTGATGTTACAACATGTTTGATGTCTGATTGACATTTTTCATTTTGGATTTATGTTATGGACTTGTTGATCATTGAATCGATGTATCAAAGTAGATCGATGTGTCGTTACACCCCTAGTACAATACGTGTCAACGTAGATCGATTAGTAAAACACTATGGACTTTCAGTTTGCCGTCAATGTGTATGATAAACAGGGAGGCGGCGTGTTGGGGGGAAAAATGGACGTCCAAATTTGTGTGGTTTTGGCGCTTTCTTAATGGTTTACAGTAGGGTTGGATGATTTGACTTAAAATCAATGTCATCATTATTACCTCAGTTTAATTAATTACATTGTTTATTTAATTTAAATGTGATTAAACTTGAAGTAGTATTTTTTAAGGGAACAGTTAAGGAAAGTGTGTGTTGGAGAAATTAATGTACAAAATTAACACACAGTGAGACATAATTTTTGGTTAATTGCCTAGCTTGCGTTTCAAGAGTCATTTTAACCTATTTTTAGTCAATCAGCTTTGCCTGGTAACAAAATATGGTCCGGTATATTTGAAGTTTGCACCACAAAGTGACCAGACTTTAAATGCAGGTTAGATCTTTGTTGTAAAGTGGATGGTGGCTGTATATATTGAATTTTGCAACCCCAAAAACACACCGCCTTCTATGTGATGGTTAAAATAATGCAGTGTTACGTTTGTCATTGAATGGAACCAAATGACAATCAAGTTTTGAAGAACTGGATGAGGGACATCACTGTTTTTAACCTACTGGTCCTGTATTACTGTCTCAAAATGTTGTAAAAATTAATCTAACAGACAGCATTGAAAATCTCTAATAATCAGTATGAATTCTGACATTTGTCTCTGGTGCCATGTCTTGTTTTTGACAGCAGTATGTGAAATCCCATGTTTTTTCACAAAAGTGGCCTTCATCAAAATATTGATTTGCAATACACTGACAGCATCGTCTGGGAGTCTGAAGAAATCAGTGTTTCCCCATCGCAGAACAATTTAAAGAAACCCTGCCAACCTGCAACCGTATGAATTCTGAACTTCTGGGTTATGAAGCCAATAAACGTTGAATTTTAGAATGAATGGGAATGATGGGGTGAAATTATCATTTAAATGCTCGTGTTACTGCCACTATTCATTACAGCAACTATGGTAACTTTAGTAAAACCTGGAGCAATGAGTTTCGCTTGAAGACGACCGGGAACTCGAGTGACATTTGCTTCTGGCGTCTTGTCCTTAGCTAGACGCTGCAGCCTGACATGAGGGAACGTTCGGGTGTTGATTTTTATTTTAATGAATGAATTAAGGGAATGCCAAGCATCTCTGTGTGAATACTGTATACATACTGTGAACTGGTTTGGCGTTTAGTATTTCTGTAAGTGGTGTAAATTTGCCTTTTTAATTAAAAAAACTTGCCTTGGCTCTTAAATGCTGTACTTTGAAGTTTTTCCATATAGAAAAACTGCCCAGTTACATATTATAAAATGAAACATCTCTTGAAACACTAAACATTTAGACTAAAACTACATAGAACTAAACTAGTTCAGAAGTTATGACTTTAGTTTTTCACATCAACTCCCAATAAAGTAATCACTACTGAACACCCAGGTAATATCTTATTCCTAGTCCAGTATTAATAACCAGTATTTATGACCATACTACAGGTGATAATTTAGGTACAGGACAGTTTTACACAAAGCCTAAAAGCACAAAAAACTATCTGGACAACAGAAAGTCTTCAAATTGTGGTTGAACATGTTTTAGGCCAAATTATTCTACTAAGCACCAGATGTAACTTCTCAATCAAAATATTAGACACTCCATGTTTCATTTCGCATTGTTCCTTAACGTTTTTCCAAGTCAGATGAATAAACTTTCTAGTTTTATTCAGGTCCTCCTCTCTGGAATAAAAAAGTCACTTGTCTGAGCAGTAAAATCTAATATAACAACTGTCTCAAACACTAAAATAAAAAAGAAGGTTGCTTAGTGAAATCAAGCTGTCAATTAGACTAAATGAAAGCTTTTTAGTGGATTTAAATTTTCGTTAGTTCAGAAAAACAGCGATTTTTCCCCAAACGAAAGTGTTGGATTTCTTTTTCCTCCTATGAAAATTGTATATCGTTAATTCAGAAAAACAGAGAGGGTTTTCTACAGTAAAGTCTTTATCTCGTTAATTCAGAAATGCAGCAGATTTCCCCACGAAAACTGTATCTCGTTAAGTCAGAGAAGCAGAGAGAATTTTCCGTTATGAAATCTTTATCTTTTTTATCCAGGAAAAACAGAGGACGTTCCCCTGTAAAACATTCTGGTTAATTCAGATAAACAGCAGGTCTCCCGCCATGAAAAGTGTAATCATAAATCATAAATCCAGATAAGCAGAGCAAAATTTTCCCATGAAAACTTTATCTTTGTAAAACAGACACGATCTCCTTCCCATGAAAATCCATTTGGTTAAATCAGAAAAAACAGAGTAAAGTCAAACTTTATCTAGTTTAATTAAGAAAAAAACAAACAGAGATGATTCCCCCTAATAAAACTTTACCTCGGTAATTCTAAAAACAGAACTTTCTCTCGAAACGTTGAGAAGTGAAGTTATACATTCTAGCGTGGAAATCATTTCGACTGCGTTACGCTTCCGTGGGTTCTCGGTGAGCAGAAAATGCAGTAAGCCTCTCACAAGATGAAACGTGTATAAACATGGCGTGTAAAGATGTAAACAGGTGTGTAACACCTTTACCTGTAGCGTGCTTCTCGCAGCAACTGTCGCCATGACACCCGACTACCTTCTTAAAGGGAGGTTCTCCACGCTGGACTCCACGCCGACCTATATTTACGTCTAGAGGGCGCTCGCTTCCGAGTCTGCCTTTAAGAGGAGCTTTACGCGAAAACATTGACATCTAGTGGCGAAGTGAAAAACTACATATATGTATTGTCACGCAAGTCAGTCCTAAACTGTTAATTTTATTAAAATATTTGAGTAAATGCGTGACGTTGTTACCAATAAATAATAACTGATTACTTCTAAAACGTTTTCATACATTTCTTACACTTACTATAAAGTAAACGACAGCGTTTTAATCACAACCAGTGAGTAAAATATTTTAAATAATTGTAGGCCTGTTATTTCAGCCGGAAACAGGTGTTACGCTACACAGATTATTGTGATCATCGGAATTTGCTGAACGAATGTAGAGACCCGACGTAAACGGGCGCGTTACGCAATTTGCGTTCGGTATCTGCGAAACACTTGCGCAGCTTTTGAAACGCACTACCGTTCGGCTTGCCATTTGTCTTTATTTGTCATGGGAACACAAGACTTACACAGACATTTTATGCTTTACAGATAATGCATTTTTGAACACAGTACATGAACGCACGTAATACTACGCAAAGCAATGCAGTAATATAGACTTCAGAATTCTAATTCTTTTAAACACTGAAGTGGGTAATAACACTAAAGTACGAGTATCAAATATACTTGACGTATTAAAAAAAAGATTGATTTTCTCTTTATTATAACATTATACCATTTTTACTAATCATTTTACATGAGTTTTGTTTGAAAAGGTTTAAAGGAAAAATGCATTATGTCCTTTCAGAATCATTTTACAGTTATAATAATACAAGAAAAAATATATATTCATCAGCAATAGATATATACATAAACTAATATAAAAGATCAAATGATATTAACTAATATAAAACTACTTTAGATGTAGACCACAACATTGTTTATTAGTTAGGAACCATCAGAAAGTCCCCGCTTTTTCTACTATATATCTTTTTCTATTAAAATCCATAATACCAACTAAAATAA
>JAVGVS010000170.1:518674-577679 GCA_032718565.1 Distichodus sexfasciatus
TCCCCAGGGCGTCGTCAGAGGAAACGGCCTCATCGTCGTCGGGGGCGACGGGGGGCATTATGGCCTTTAGCTCCTCGTAGTCCGGCTCGTGGTCACAGGTCTAAAACGATGACAAAAAACTGTGTTTCTGACTTCTACACAGGGCGGAACGATATGATCGCATATATAATCAATACAATGATTGATCAAACTTTTTACCTCGATTACGATTAATGAATGAATTTTTGGTTTGTTTTCGCTCTCATAATTCACCAGCAAGGTTTGTTATGTAAATATCCTCCACTATTAATTTTTAATATCATTAAAATATTCATCAAATTGATGTCGATTAACAGTCATGAATGTCAGTTTTGATAAATGTTCGATAAATTGCCCAGCCCTACTCCTAAAATACTAATTTCTTTCTAAAAAGCCTACAGAAATGCGTCCAGGGAGCAGTGCCTAGCGACGGTACCTCAGTGGTACCTTTTCCAGTCTGGAACTTCTGATCATGGGGTCAACTCCCTAACCGTTATGCCACTTAACGGCTGATAAACGGGTGTGACGATATTATCGTGGGGATATCGTGGGGCAGTTGGTAGCGTCAGGGTTAAGAAGTCAGCCCCATGACTGGAGGGTCGCCGGTTCAAGTGCCGGACCAGTAAAGGTACTCAGTTGCAAGGTACCGTCCTGAAGCACTGCTGAGTGAAATTTCAGGGTCATATGTGTTTGTGGTGCACTGTGCTGTACTGTGTTCACGATGACAAATAATCACTCACTCAAACGAACTCACCTGTCCACACGGCGCCGTGAGCAGCTCCATCAGGGGTTTGATGCCCACTTGGGTGTGGTACTGCACCAGATCGGGCAACGAGGCATGAGCTCGGTCCTCCCCCAGAATCACGTACTTCCCGTTGCTCTGCATCTCGATCATGTAGTGGCGACAACGGTCAGCACCCCTGTTTAAAAAGACATTCATAGAGAAAAACGACTGAAGTCCAAAGAAGTTTGAGGGAAAATCGGCATCGTTCCTTCATTCCTGCTTCAAACGAAGACCAAAAACTTTTCAAATACAATTCCAGTTGAAATGTACCTACTTTCCGTCAACTAAAGCTAGACCATGACTACGTACGGCAGGAACAACTAAAACATAAAAGCTTTTACTTCTAAAGACTAAAACTAGACCAGGACTAAAATGTGATTAAAACTAATGTGTTTACTTCTAAAGACTAAAACTAGACCAGGACTAAAATGTGATTAAAACTAATGTTTACTTCTAAAAACTAAAATTAGACCAGGACTAAAATGGCACTAAAACTAATGTGTTTACTTTTTAAGACTAAAATTAGACCAGGACTAAAATGGGACTAAAACTAATGTTTACTTCTAAAAACTAAAAGTAGACCAGGACTAAAATGGGACTAAAACTAATGTGTTTACTTTTTAAGACTAAAACTAGACCAGGACTAAAATGGGACTAAAACTAATGTGTTTACTTCTAAAGACTAAAACTAGACCAAGACTAAAATGGGACTAAAACTAATGTTTACTTCTAATAACTAAAACTAGACCAGGACTAAAATGGCACTAAAACTAATGTGTTTACTTCTAAAGTCGCTGCTCAAACTGAACGCGACTGCACATGAATACGAACCTGTACGACAGCGTGTATCCTTCCCGACTCTGTCCAACTCGGATGAGAAAGCAGCCGAGAGGCTTGTCCGTCAAGAGATCTTCTGCTTGCCTAGAGAAGAAAAACACCGCTTCATGTCAAGACTGAAATCTCCGGTTACAGGAAAGTTGCGAAATCGCAGACGACTGTACGAATAACGTGTTGGAACGGTGCGCGGAACCGACCTGCGCGTGATCATGCCGTGGAACCAGCAGGGGAAAGTCCCGTTGCGGGCCACTTTGCGCACCTGCGTCTCTTTAAACCAGCGGATGGTGTTGGTTCTGCGCTTGTGCTTCTCTTTGGCCCGGTCCTCGTCAGCCGGCTGACCCAGAACCTTCATCAGTTCGATGTTCTGGTGGAAGTCGTTGTCGAACGGAGTGGCCTGGAAGACGCAGAAATGATTTATACACAAAATGAACTAAAGCTGGGCTCATACATGACTTTCCTCCAGATGATGAAATCTATGCAAGTTGACAGAGGAAACAACATCAATTTTCTTCTCTTCAGTTAATTTACTCACAATATTCATAATGAAGTGTTTCCTCTAGACTACTAGTTCATTTTCTCAGGTTTCAAGCTAACAGTGTTCTCTGGAACAAGTTAACAAAAGCTGCTTTCTCCAGATCTCGACTACATGAAAGCTGATTTCTCTAAATCTCAATTAAACAAAAGCTGATTTCTCACAATCTCGACTAAACGAAAGCTGTTTTCTTGAGATCTCGACTAAACAAAAGCTGCTTTCTCACCATCTCGACTAAACAAAAGCTGTTTTCTCGTGCTCTCGACTAAACAAAAGCTGTTCTTTCACGCTCTCGGCTAAACAAAAGCTGTTTTCTTGAGATCTCGACTAAACGAAAGCTGTTTTCTTGAGATCTTGACTAAACGGAAGCTGTCTTCAAGATCCTGATTAACAAAATTAGTTTTCTTGAGATCTTGACATGATTCTCTTGACTAAACAAAATTTTTCTCTCAACATCACAGATTGTTTTTCTCGAACTCAGCATAAAAGTTTTTTTGAGATAACTTATTTTCGCCTGTGAACTCATGACAAGTTTAATATATTATCATTACATTGTTATCATCATTGGATCAGACCTGGATTACTGTTTTGTCAATGAGTTACCTCAAAATATTTGCTGCGTGGTCGCGGTACGGGAGCGACGCTGGGCAGAACGGGCCGAGGTTTGGGTTCAGGCTTTTTCTTCCTGGGCAGAGGCACCGGTCCTAGTGGGACGAGAACAAGACACTTTAATTTGATGTGATAGAGAAAATAAAGGTTACATAAACGTGGTTAAAAGACTCGTACTCTTGTTCTCCTGCTCTATGAGAAGACGTTTGTTCCTCTCTTCTTCCTCCAGCAGCTCCTGCATCCTCCTCCTCTCCTCTTCCTCTCGCTGCTCCCTCTCTCGCTGGGCCTGCTGTTGTCTCTTCAGCTCGGCCAGCAGCGCCACGTACTTCCTCCTGCAGCTTGTCGCACGGTAGTCTGGGTAATGGGAGTTTGACGGGTTAAAAATGAGGTTTGAGATTTCAATAACAGCTTGTGATATTTCAGCATTTGCTGGTCTTTTACCTCGGAACAATGCGCCTTAAAAATGAACTCGGAGGCAAAATAAATGTATATATCACTGTACGGAACACAGCAGAGATTTGTCTCTCGAGATGAGTGACACATCGTAATTATCTTTTACCTTCTTTCATTGTGACAGGGTTGTATTACTTTTGAGAAACCTCCAAGAAAACAGGTAATAAAAGGTAGGAGACGTGAGCTGTCCTTTCACGTCCGATCATGCTTTTCGACGTTATTTTGGAGAGATAATGGAGCTCTAAAGACCCTCGGGGAGAAACTACATGACGACTCGAAAACAAAAGTCTCGGAACTGGCAGCAGCTTTGATGAGAAAGCGGCTGACGGCGTAAATGTTGGCAAACTTTTACTTTGATGGCATAAAATAAACCGAGCGTTTATAACTGCCACTCACTCTTCTGAACGACAACAGCCGCCTTGCCAAGCCGATCCAACAGACGCGCCAACTCCTCCTGGTGCCAGTACTTAAAAAACAGACGGGACGACCTGAAAAAGGGAAAAATAAGGTAAAAATGTGATAATGAATATAAAAATCTAACATTCTTAGCAATGTAACGTCAAATCCCAAGGTTTCGATGAGGTTCTGGGGGTAGAGTGTGTTTTGATTTTCAGCTTCTGTAAGTTACACTCAAATCCATCCTCCGACTCCATCTCGCAGCAGCCAAGAGCGTAATGTGATGCCAAGAGGGCACGGCAGCCTTCAACTCACGTGTTTGTGCACAAATAAAACCAAAACTCACCCACACTTCCATCCGCGGAGCTTTGTAGTGTTGAGGATGGACGTGCAGCTAATGGGAAGAAAGAGAAAACTGTCAGAAATACTTTCATGGAAACTAGGGACGCACAATATGAGAATTGCAGACCGATACCGATATCCGATATTTTTACTGCTTATACAGCATCTGCCGATGCCGATAAATGAGGAAGGCAGAGTCCAGGGCGGAAAGACAAGATTTTGCTCGCAAACGTGCAGAATTTTCGCACAAAAATAACACCATAGTTTTGACATTTCTAACCCAGCACCAAGTCAAGCGAACGTGAAAGCAGAGTGGAGCGAGGGCTGAGCATGTCCAGCGTAGTGCACAACATTTTAAGAAAAAAAAAAAAGTCACTTCGCGCCCTATGTAGTGTACCACGGCAAATAGGCTGTGTGTGACTCTCCATGTGCACTACCTAGTGCGTAGAGCCCTGTTAAGCTACAACCCCGGCTATATCCTGAGATGCATACTACCACATAGAAGAGTATGATAAAAGTGCCTTACCTACCATACTAATAAGTGCGGCTCGGGACACAGCCCATGTTACATGTTTACTGTATAATGTGTGTTTTAATATAATTTTATTACATAAAGACATTTCGAAGCAATTATGAAAACCACTTAACGTTTGTCAAAGTTAAATAGCAAAGGTGTGGAGGTAGGTTTCGTTCCGCACCTGTCTTTGTCCAGAGGCAGATCTGGCTTCAGCAGCAGAATGTTGTACCTGCCAAAAAAGGACTGGAGTTGAGACAAAAACGAAACTCAGAAAAACGAAAGTTCATAAGACGTGCAGGATCTGACTCACCTCTGCGCAAACTCCTTAAAGGACGGCCTCCAGGAAAACCCCTCCCTCCGGATGCGGATGGTCTCCAGCAGGCCGTTGTACCTGAGCTGAGACGGAGGGAGACAAAAACTACGCTATTAGGACCTGCTTATACGTTAGCAGATACTTGTATAAACGCATAATTTTTTAAATAAGTTTGGGCCTTTAAAACTCTTTAAACGTATAAAAATATCTCCCTCCCCGTCTGCCCCGCCGGCCGCCCTCTGCGTTTTGCCCCTTCCTCGCCCCTGCGGGGGTGCAGGAGGACGGTGGGCGCTCTGGGAGACGCTAGATAACCTTGGGCCGAATGTCTGCCGTCTGCCGGCTGTTCGCCTCGGAGACCTGCTGCGGATGTGGGTACGGCCCGGCGTAAGATTTACACCCTCTCCCCCGGATTTTCAAGGGCCGACGAGAATTTTCGGCCGTCCTTCAGATTAACGGTTTAACATTGAACCACAAGGTGGCGCCGCAGCATGAAAATCTTCACCTCTTAGACTTCTGCCAGATCCGTTCCTCACTCGCATCGCCTCTTCTGCGGTTGAAACACTTCACTGCCCACTTTCACGGACGAGTAAATAATGTGCAGCTACAGCGTAAGACAAAACATACAAGTGCTTTCACGTTCCGGAAACTGAAATTTGCCAGGGTGCGAGTGCTGCAACTACGCGTTTAAGGTGTGACGGCTGAATCCCATTTCACCTCTTTAGCTCTATCCCTCTGTTTTCCCATTTAGACAGAGGGGTTATGTGGAAGGGGAAGGGGAAGGGCAAACTATCCCCTTAAACAGTGATTTCTCAAGGGTTCACTCCGGACGGAGGAGTAGGAGACATTTTTCATATCAAAATGTTATTAAATTTTCAGTAGCGTCTCTCTTTCTACTTCTGTATATTTTCAAGTTAATATTCTATATATTCTTTGTTCTTTGCACTGTTAAAACGGGGGCCACGTCGTCTCATCTCTCTGTCTACTTGTACAATATATAGCAGAGATGACAAAGCTTACTTTGAGTTTGATTACCCAGAATGCCAGCAAAAACACGCCGCGTGTCTACGTAAAATTCAGCGGAGACTAACGATGACGTATCACGTACTTGAGGGAGTGTCCCATTTCATGGGGTTAGATTTCAACCCCCACTTTATGGCAAGGCCACAAGGAAGAGTCAGTGGGTGAAACTGGATTTAGTCTAAATGCGACAGAGAATTGTTGCATTTTTTGTATGTTCAAGCTAGACTTAACACGTCATAAAATACAGACGGGAAAAATATCCAGCAAAATATCTGGCAAATTTAAGCATTGGTCCGACGACGATGACTTATCGTCCAATTCCGATACGATTCCGATGTTATCGTGTAAATAATTTTGTGTAAATGGGTATAAGTGGAAGAGAAGTGGGATTTAATTCCTTAAAATAAGCTTGAGGAAAACACGAAAGGGTGTTTACACACTGAATAATTCTTGTTAAATGTAGCAGTCAAAGGTTTTGAAAAATCAGTTAGGAAGGTGTGGACGAAGGTTTTGTCCCAAGGGCCAAGGGATAGAGCCAAAGAGCGAAATGGGATTCAGCTGAAATGCAACAGAGAATTTTAACAATTTCTTTTGGCAAAATTCACCCCAAAAATTGGCTAAAATTTGTCTTCAGCAAAGCGTCAATTATCGTCACTCCACAAGGTAGCTACACGTTTAAGCTAATATTAGGAGAAAATAATAATCGCATTAATTTTTGAAACACCTGCCAAAGTTCTGGGCAAAAATCTCCCCGTTTTGACTCACACCACGTACATGAAGGAAGTGTATATTTTTAGTCCAACTTTGTCCATCTGGTTACGAGCTCTCTGGCAAAAATGAACCCTCCAGGAAAGCTTGAATTAGCGGAAAAAAACGGGGCCAAGATCAGGGCTGGAAAGTGACTGTGTTCTCCAAAACCCTGCCAAGACAAAGCAGCTACTGCAACTCGGACGGTGGTGGGAAAAAAAAGGTAAAAATATACCACCTACCTGATCCATGACCAGTTTACTGTCCAGCTGGTCAGGAAGCTTGCTGCTGTTGGGTTTGATGCATCTGATGAAATGCGGGCTGGCTGCAAACATCTTCTCCATCAAGACCGTCAGGGAATGCTGCTCAAAACATACAGCACATATGAACTCAGTTTTACTCAGATTTGATCTTACGAAAGTTTCTGTCGGAACTGTGACGTCCTCAAACTGCTGGAGCGTCTGCATGTTTGTTTTTACGATGATAAATTCTTCTACGAAAATTCTTAAAAGGGCATGAAACTGAAACGTGAAATTAGCAGCACTGGAAAAATATGTAACAGATAAGATTTTCATTAATAATGAACCTGCATTGTCAAATAAATTGTGACCCGATCTGCCGTAATGAGTTGGAAGTCGGCGTTCTATTTATTTAGATACGGGCCGATTATGTTGAAAAACATCACAAAAATATCGATTTTTCTTTTTTGGAGACCAGATTAATTTTGAAGACCTTTTCTTTCATATAAGACCAAAAAAGAAAAATCGATATTTTTGGTTTGTCAACATAATCGGCCCGTATCTAAATAAACAGAACGCAGACTTCCGACTCATTACGGCAGATCGGGTCACAATTAAAGAAACAAGAACCATGATTTAAATTGTGTTTAAACGTAACTAGTATATAATAAAGAAATATCGTAGAACATCTGTTTTTAAGTCACAACTAAAAACTTTTCTTTCCTTTAGCTTTTAACCTGCAGTGAGAGTGTATACTGTGCTGTCTTAATTTTACTTTCATTTTTGATTCGATTATATTTTATTCTATTTACTGGTAGTGTTGAACGTAATAATATATATTAAGTATATATTTTTAAATTCTTACTCTTGACTTTTTAAATTTATTGTAAGATTTCTTTAACTTAATCCGCTGTGTAAAGGTTTTGATATCTATAATATTATACAACTGTAGAATTGGAGACGGTAACATTGTGCATGCAGTAAAAATTCATGGACAATATTCTAACCTCAACTAAGAAAACATTAGTGCGGGTCAGAATTTTTGGCTTTTAAGAACAAATTTCTTCATGAGAACGGCCGGTTAAAGAGGCTCACGAAAACTAAGACTGAAAATGAAACTCCACTTTTGAGAAGTGAGAAAGTTCTCGGAAACTCCACCTAAACAGGGCACTGTGGTGCCACGATGAGACTCGACGAGACCGAGTCGTGTGTGAGCACAAGACGAGAAACACGTTAACGTTTTAATATCATGAGCTCCAGAGTTGGGTACCTTTCACATCTGAGTCCATATCGGTACCGGTACCAGTACCTGGTGTTCGGTACCGATACTCAACGGTACTTCATTTCAATACCTTGCTCTGAATCTGTAATACCTGGTTTGTATCGACATAATTAATACAGTAATAATAAACAAGACCCAAACTAATTTCAACATTAACTAATTTCACTATTTAGGTCAGTGCAGTGGAACTTGTCGACGGTGTAGACTGGACGTTCTGGATGTGGACGCTGGCTGCAGGGGTGACTGTCGGTGCAGGAGCTGTAGTTATCGAACACCGCGCGCTCACCCGCCCGTAAATATATTTTATGTTTCCTCAAGTGCGACGTATTGTTAGCCGCAGTTCTGCGTTTTGCGTGGCATGTCACACTGCCGGCGTGGATTTGAGTAAAGTGCAGTGACACGGACCAACGCTTTCGGCTCGTCGCCGTGTTTTCAGATTTTCAGGTTTCTCCGACATTCTCTCTTTCTTCCCCTGGCAACCGTTGTCATGGTTAACAAAGCAAACAGTATAGCTTAAATAGCAAACGCAAATTTAACTGCCGTAAATATAAACCGTAAACCGCACCGCAACGCTGAGATTACTGTCTATTGATTTAAAGCTTTCACCCAGCTCCCTACGTCCCGCGCCACTGCACGTGAATGCACCGAATGCAGACGAGCACGTGAACGTACCGAAATCTGGCACCGTTTGATTTGACGTGAACCGATACATCATTCGGTCGCTACCTTTAAAAGCACCCAACCCTAACGAGTTCTCGCACCAGATTTCAGTGACAAAATATGCGGGTTTTACCTTGAATTGCGTCCCGACGGACTGCTTTCTGGTCGAGTTGAAATTATCCTCCACGACTTGCAGCTGAAATCGACACACCCATTATGATTTGTATCGCATTGGTTTTTAATTAAAAAGTGGGCATCACACACCCACACGCAAACGTACCTTCGCTTTCCGGGGCATCAGCGTGCCCGTTCTGGAAATTGTGGCTGAAGGAGGAAAAACGGAAAGACAACGTGAGGCTAACCATCAGTAATTTTTCGTTAGATTGACTTTCGTCAATCTAAAAATGTAATAAACAGTTAAATCTTAAAAGGAGACAGATTTGGTCCATGTAAAGACCAAACCCCAAAAAATGTAAATAATTTCATTAATCGTAATCGAGGTCAAATTAATCGTGATATTGATTTGAGATTCAAATCGTCCCGCTCTAATCGGTCCGCCCCTAATTTCTACAAGTATGAACGATGTAATTGCTCTTGCAGCTGTGCTATGTGTTCGAGCAGTAATTCCTCCGTACCACAGAAGAGGACGCTGAGGAGAGGAGTGACGCTGTTGATGAAGAGGGTACGGATGCTGGCCGGAATATTGTCCCTGTTCTTCTCCAGGAAGCCGCTGGCGTTGTATTGCACCTGCACGGGCAGCAGGAGGCGGGAGGAATATTTATACATAGAGGTTTGTTTAAATAGAGGTACATTTATATAGAGGTATATTTATGAAATATTTATAGAGAAGTTTATTCACTTATAGAGAAGAAGATTTAGATAGAGAGAATATAGAGAATATTAATACAGAGGAACACCTGTAGAGAGGAATATTTACGTCAAGGGAGAGAAAAGAGGGGAATATGTATATAGAGGACAAATATTAATACAGAGAAGCATTTATACAGAAGAATATTTACATAAAGAAAATAATTATGTAGGAAGAATATTTATATTGATAGAAAGGAATATTAAAACAGATGAATATAATTACATTAATATTTTAATTAATTATATTATTATTTATGAATATTTACATAGAGGAATATTTATAGAGAGCAACATTTAAAGAATATAATATGTAAATGTATAATATGTGACCCGATCTGCTGTAATGAGTCGGAAGTCGGCGTTCTGTTTATTTAGATACGGGCCGATTATGTTGAAAAACTTCAAAAATATCGTTTTTTCCTATTCGGAGACCAGATTAATTTTGAAGACCTTTTCTTTCATATAAGACCAAAAAAGAAAAATCTATATTATTGATGTTTTTCAACATAATCGGCCCGTATCTAAATAAACAGAACGCCGACTTCCGACTCATTACGGCAGATCGGGTCACATATGTATAATACGTATACGTAATATGTTGAGAGATTTTTGCCAGATTCATTTTTATATGACGAAACCTCCAGCGTCCTCAACCCCCATCTCAGGCGGCTCGTGACGTACCTTCCCGGCGTAGTGCACGATGGTGAACAGGGGGCTGTGGCTTTTCACCACCTCGAAATTGGGATTCTCTTTAAACTTGCTGTTCAGCTTGTCCACGAAGTTCCCGTCGGTGGCCTGCGGGTTTAACGAAGGACGTCAACACCAAGAGGCATTTGTCAGCTGATTACTCATTAATTAGGCATCCAGTTAACGCGTTTAATGCTCCGTGCATGCTTTGTGTGAGCCGTAACCAGCACCACCCAGATAAACGAAAGAATGACAGAGGTATGCACCGAGCATTAAGTAAGTGCTGGTTTTACCGCACAAATGTTTTTGGCTGAATATTTATGGACTTCGGTGTCCACCCTTGATGATGAGGTCGGATAAAAAAGGCAGCTACTGTGATCATCTCAGACAGAGTGTTGGAACGTACACACCCATCATTTATACAACTGTGAATTTTTTTTGCCGTAATCTGTAATCAGCTTATTCCTACTCCGCTGTTTAATAATTCAGCCCCGGGGCCTTGTTTGGAACCGTTTGTTTGGTACTCGTCTCTCGTGAGGGTTCAGGTAGAATCATGTGCGCTCACCTGTGGGAAAGAGGTTTGCTCGTCCAGCAGGGACAGGATCCCTATCGGCTTGGTGAGGAACAGGTCCTGTGGAGACGACGACGACAACAAGCCGCGGTGAGAACTCACAGACACACCCAAAGTTTCACATTTTTCACAGTTAATTACCTTATTTTATTCCCGAGTTATTCCGTTGTGTAACCGACTTTTACTTTCACTTTCACCTCTGTCTGTGTTTTGGGGATTTAATTAAACACCGTTCTACAAATTCCAGGAATTCACTGTTGACGTTTTTTGTACCGACAAGCCACACAACACAGGCCTGCAAAATTCAATGACTAAAAACTGTCTTCAGTATTTCATTCCTTCCATTTATTTTCGGGGCACTGAAATCCAAAATTTCGTATCATAATGTGCTGTGCTGTTTTCTCAATGACCAATAGTCACTCACTAAAATTCTTTCATTAGAACAACAATCTCCCAGCTTAATACTTACAGTACAGACCTTGTGGGCGCCAAAAACTAAATCATTATTTATTCATTGTAATCGTGATATTGATTCTTTTGTTTTTTTTCTGGGGCTCTGAATTATTCAAAAATTACATCCATTTTTCCTACATCACGTAAAGTTTTCTGACGGAATGAAAGCAAAAAAATCTAGAAAGAAAATGCTCTGATCACTGGTAAGAATCTGTTCAATCTTCATTTACATGAGTTATTCATTACTAATTTTATAAATGTGACCCGATCTGCCGTAATGAGTCGGAAGTCGGCGTTCTATTTATTTAGATACGGGCCGTCGATATTGATTTTTCTTTTTTGGTCGTATATGAAAGAAAAGCTCTTCAAAATTAATCTCCCAAAGTTTCATCATGGAAATAATTGTGAAAATGTACTTCAATGGCTATTTAAGTTGAGTTGCAGCTCTCAAATCTTACAAAAGAATCTCCAAAATAATTTGATTTTTATTTGATAAGTGTTTAATAAATATTTTAAAATAGTTGAAGCTTCAGTCTGATTTAATACATTTTCCTAAGTATCTAAATGCCTGTAGTAAAATTTTGTTGTTGAATACTGGGTGCATCTTTTTGGATGCTATGGATTGTTAAAGATATCAACAAAAAACTGACTAAAAACTTTAAATGCGATTTTCTCGGTTTTTCAGTTGGAAAATGGTGCTGCGATACCATCATTCAAACGATTGTAACTTGACAACCGTTTAAGGTATAGCTTTGACCAAGATATCATTTTAAAGCTTATTTTCTCATCTTTTCAATGATACCAAACCTCAATTTTGAATTTTGGGTCATTGTGACTCATTTTGCCAGATAAGGTCACAAATGTTCTTTGTTGTACATTACTTTTTAAGACAAACATCTAACAGAGAACTAGTAAAAATGGAATAGAAAGAAAGAAAGAAAGAAAGAAAGAAAGAAAGAGAAAAAAAAAAATAGAAAGAACAAAAGAAAAAGAGACACAAAGAAAGACAGAAATAAAGAAAAATAGACAGAAAAACAGAAAGAAAGACAGAAAAAGAGACAGAAAGAGATCCATGGCAAGGCCTGTGTAATTCATCTACAGTACATATAGGGCTGGGCGATATGAGCCCAAATCAATATCACGATTTTTCCTCAGTTAAGATAAACAAACAATGATTCTGTTTTTGGATTTCTGCTCTCAGAGCCACAAGGCCTGTACTGTAAACAGGCTCAAGTATAAAGCTGGGAGAAACAAAACCAACACAGGGAATATTAGCGGTTCTGAATCATGCTTTTGAGTCATTTATAGCTACCGTAGGTTTGGCCTTTAACTACAGGTTTAGTCGTTTTATATTTAAGACTCTGGTTTTTATAGAGTGGAACTGGAGCTCAGAGGAAACATGCTGCCTTTGTACAGCAACACTGAGCCGTAATTACAGAGAGGCCTAAAGCTGGACCAGGGAATCACACCCAGACGGTGACCTTTCTTCTGTCGCCACCACTAGCTCTCGGACAAAAAGAATGTGAAGGGAGGAGGCGGAAGAGTGAGGTACGAGCTGCAAGATGTCTAGAAGGTGCATGTACTAGTGCCTGCTCCGGGGATTTTACTCCAGAGAGAGAGAGAGAGAGCGAGAGAAACCAAATGGGAAAGAAGATAAGAACAAAGAACAAAAGAAAGAAAATAAAAGTCAGAAAAGAAAAGAAAGAAAAAGATCAAAAGAACAACAGAACAGCACAAACTGCGAGGTGTTAAGACATAAAAAGCGAGAGAGAGATGAACAGATATAAACAGACCAAGCATTAGGACAAAAAGAGGAAAGTGACCATGCAAAAGAAAGACAGAGCAGAAGGTCAAATGAGAGCGAGAGAGAGAGAGAGAGAGAGGCGTAGTACCAGGATGGGTTTATTGTCCTTGAAAGTGATGGTCTCCCACTGGATGCGCTCCTCTTTGTACTCGTTCTGCTCCATCAGGAAGATGTGCTGAGAGAGAGAGAGGGTGGGGGGAAGATGGGCATTAGAACAGTTATGAAGTGAAGCCTTCAGCCAACGCCCCGGCAGCTCTCAACAGTAATGCATCGATCCATCCGTCCATCAGGGTACTTTATGTACCATCAACCTAAAAACAGCAGGGCAGAGGTTCCACACGAGGGACTCGTAAAGCCAAATATAACGAGAGTGGCATTTCCGCAAGAAAATGCAAATGTGATTTCCTCTCGTGCTGCAAGACTTGCAGAGTGTTGCCCGTTGGTAACTAATATGTTGCTCAGGTGGTTGCTCAGGCGGTGGTATGTGTTGCTCAGGTGGTTGCTAGGTGGTTGCTCAGGTGGTTGCTAAGATGTTGTTAGGTTCTTACTCGGTGGTTGCTAAGGTTTTGCTAGGTGGTTGCTAAGGTGTTGCTAGGTGGTTACTTGGTGATTGCTACGGTGTTGCTAAGATATTGCTAGGTAGTTGCTCAGGTGGTTGCTAAGATGTTGTTAGGTGCTTACTAAGGTGTTGCTAGGTGGTTGCTAAGGTGTTGCTAGGTGGTTGCTAAGATGTTGTTAGGTGTTTACTTGGTGGTTGCTAAGGTATTGCTAAGATATTGCTAGGTAGTTGCTCAGGTGGTTGCTAAGATGTTGTTAGGTGGTTACTCGGTGGTTGCTAAGGTGTTGCTAGGTGGTTGCTAAGGTATTGCTAGGTAGATGCTAGGTTATTATAATGGTTGCTATGGTGTTGCTAGATGGTTGCTATGGGAATGAGGAAAGAACGAGGGATGGTGAAGATGGTGAAGATGGTACTCATGAGATGTTGGGTGATAAGGGCTGATGTAGAACATCAAGTTCAGTAGCTGTGCCGAGCAGGAAGCCTTCCATTAAAGTGTAATGAAGTTGAATGGGGAAAGAAGGAGGGATGATAAAAGCAAGAAAAAGACGAGTGCGGGTTGAAACTAACCGAGGTGTGTGTTCAGTGAGGTGGTCTGAGCATAAGAACCGTGCTGACTGTCGTGTGAACACACACGAAGTAAGGCTTGAGTCTACATCCACGTGGTGCCGTGGTAACCGCTACAAACCCTCATCTAAACCATCAACAAATACTGCTGTATTTCTGTGTATTTTTTTCGCGACAAAATGCAATAAATGTAAAAATTTAAAGCGATAAATGAATAAACTGAGAGTGTGTGTTTGCAAATACCTCCACGTACATGGTTAAAGAAGAACTGGAGCTGCTCGTTGGCGAGGTTAATGCACAGCTGCTCAAATCTGTTGACGGCAAAGTTTTCAAAACCGAAGATGTCGAGAATTCCTGCAACAACAACAAGGTCTCGCTTTAACCCTTACACTCTGCAAACAGTGACCATGCAGCCGCGCGTGCGACACCAGCTACAACCTCGACTACGCTTGAGGTCAGTGTTTGTGGTCACAACAAGAGATGCGACAGAGTCCCTCAACATTTAACCTCAAGCGTCTGGTGCGAGACTGTACACAAGAAGGACATTAACTACTCAAACACTTACCTATTTCACTGAGCTCACCGTCCGAGTCCAGCTTGTGAGAGAGCAGCTCGTTGATTTTACTAACGATCCAGCCAAACACGCGGCCGTACACCACTTTGGCAATCGAATCTCTGGCATCTGAAAGAAAGAAAGATGGATAGAAGGAAAGAAGGAAAGAAACCCATAGGGAAAAAGAGGAAAGAAAAGAGAGCAGCGTTAGAGGGAGAGACGTGCTAAAATCCATTAGCTAACAGTAGCACTCAGGTGATGGAGGGGTTTTTAGACAGCTCGATAATTATATTTGGCTTCAGGAGATTGAATCAGCATCGCTGTTCAGGACGTATCGTTCAGCATTTTAGGAAACTGATCGCCTCGAATGGAGGGAATTAAGTTATTTATAAGTGTTATTCGAGGTCGAATCAAATCAATATCTGAGTGTCAGGTGTTAACGGTGTAGAATCTGATTCTCTCGCTTAGATGACGAAATTACAACGTTGGAACGCCAAAAGTGTCACAATTCACCTTAAAGGTACCTTCCTTTAAGGTGTAAAGCGTCGCCTTTAACAGACATTTTACAGCATAAAAACTGGTGTTTTGCTGTCAAATGCGTAAAAAATATTTTTAGAAGAATTTTAGCACCTGTGGCGCTCGATATGAGCGTGTGGCATGTTTGGAGTGCAGGTGTATGCAGAGTTGAACGCGCAAATAAGTAACATTTTGCTTGGGAACATTGTGCTGAATTTACAGAAAGTGTACTATATATCATTATCGGAATATGAGATTTTGGTTATATCGAACAGCGCTTCCTGTAATCTAATCTAAACCTAACCATCAGCTCAATAATTAAAGATGAAACTTTAATGAAGCTTTAATGCAAAATGTATTTAAGCCAACAACAAGATGGAATGCTATGTAGGTTCCCATCCCCAATCAGCGGGCGTAGAATTAGAAATGTGTCCTCAAAAGTAGCCAAAGTAGCTTAGGGTCACATCTTTCTATCTTCATGAGGTACTTCCAAGCACTGATATAAATACTAGACCTTAATAATACTAATCTTAACTAGAGGTGTAACGATATATCGATCTACACTGATTCAAGGATCAACGAGCCGACAGCATCGATACAAAAAAGGTGGGAGAAATTTTTAGTAAAAGAAAAAACTGTCTCGGTCTAAATGGCTGGTTTATTTTGCTGAATTGATCTGAAGTTGTGGTATCGTTGCAGACTTTGCAATATCGGCAGACGTCGATACTTGGTCCAATGAATTGATATAATAATCGTATTGCGTCGATATAACATCCTATTTTTAACCCAAATTTAAGCTGCCTTTTTTACACGCAATAAAATAAACCTAAAAATCTTTCTCCGTCCCACCTTCTGCTTGCTGCTGGTTGTGGAGTCGATGGATGGCTTCCCCTCGTGTCACCGACATGGTGCACGTCAGACACCTCAGCAAGTCTTCCTCCTGAACCCCAAACTGGCCCTGAGGGCAAAAATGGGAAGTTAAATTGACCAAAAACAGTAGATTTTGAGGAAAAAAAAAAACCCTGACTGAAGGAACTTCTCGGTAGGGCTGAGCAATACAACCTCAAATCAATATTACTGTACATTTTACCTCAATTATGAAAGTTTTTTTGCCCTCATAGTTCACGTACAAAGTCGGCACCGCAAATACGATCAGATATTAAAGCTGGGATATTTCAAATGATTACAATAATGTCAGGTGATTATTTTAAGCTGTTTAAATGGACAGTACATGAGCACATAATGGGAAAAGGTCAGTCAGTCATTATCTGAACCGCTTAATCCCAACCGAGGTCGCGGGGGAGCCGGAGTGGGCGCAGGTGCGGAACAACCCTGGACAGGCGCCAACACACCGCAGGGCACACACACTCACACAATCACACCTTACGGAGGCCAATTTAGAGTCACCAATTAACCTATATTGCATGCCTTTGGACCGTGGGAGCAAACCCACAAGAACACGAGGAGAGCATGCAAACTCCACAGAGAAAGACCCTACGGCCGTCCCCGGGGTTCGAACCCAGGACCTTCAGGCTGTGAGGCGGCAGCGCTAACCACTGCGCCACCGTGCCGCCACAATGGGAAAAAGTATTAACAGAATTCCCAAAAATAATCTGAATAACCGACGCAGACAGGATTACACTGATTACCAGATCTGAATGGTTTTGACTGATTTTCAATGTATTGCTCAGCCCTAGCTCTTAACATCTTAGCACCAGCATTGTCGCCAGTCGGTTAGTTATTATCTCACACACAATTTCCATAACCACTTCCATCATTGCTTTTAGAGTTTCTACTTTTATAATGAAAGCAGACATCATTTCAGAGCTTGTCTAATGGAGAAACAAAGTGCGGTTCTCTAATGACAAAGGAAACCAGCAGCAGGAAATACATTTCACACCTATAAGCTGTGAGCTGTGTAGCAGTGTTAAGCTAAACATAGCCACTGGTGACCTTTATAGGGACTCGCCTTTATGAGGGCTTATCGTCAACCTCCAGATGTAGCCAGCGCCAATAACCCTGCCCTGCTGACCAGGAGCTTAATTGTGTCAGAGCAGGGCAATAACTCACTTGTTTGAGGAGGCAGGAGGGAGGAACGGCGGTTTGGCCTTTAGCTGCACTCTAAACCGGCCTGAGCTCTCAAGCTGTTAAAAGCAAGGGGTTAATCTCTTCATTCCTGCTTTACATGACCTCCCATTAGGGAAATCATTGATATTGGTAAAAAAAATTAAACTTCTAAAAAATAATTCTACTATTATTCTTATTGTTATTAATAACAGACCTACAAAGGTATCGGTACTCGGTATCAGTGAGTACCCAAAAATAAACATCGGTACTCGTACTCGGTCTCAAAAATTTGGCATTGGTGCATCCCTAGTTCACACCCAACCGAAAGACCCTTACCGAAAATGTTCGCTACGAATATGTGTGCCATTACACTCCATATATATTTTTAAAAAAATAAGAGACCACATGACGTTTTCCTGTTCACAGGCTTTGTAATATGTGGTTGTGAGTGTAAAATGTACCGGTTGCTGTCCATATTTTAATATATAACTGCAGTTGTGTTTTTATAGCAGCATTCCATGTGTTATATTCCAACACCTATACACCTGATTCAACTTGCCGATGAGAGGAAACACACCTCGGCGCATGAGGACGCCGTGGACCTGGAGACCAGATTCTTTTAATCACATCATTGTAAAATAATTTATGTGCAGTTTGCAGCTTAGATTAAGATCATTTACTCCACAAGATAATGAGATAATAATTCAGATAATTTACTCCAAAAATGTTTGGAATTTTGCAATAAGCATGGTAAAGTTATAAAAGAACATTACTGTAAAACCAACGAATGAGATATAAAGTGAAGTGGTCTTTTATTTTTTTCCCCCCAGAGCTGTATATATATGTAGGGATGCACGATATGGGATTTAGAGACCGATACCGGCTGGCAAATCTATGTAAAACAGTACGCTTTATCAATAAATTTGACTTTCCGACCCCCAACAAACCGCACAATTAACAATACAATCGTGTTGAAATCACTGTTGTGAAACTTTAGACTGGAGAAGAGCTGAGAATGAAATTTCACAACAGCTGTTGCAAAACAGTGCTAAGGTCATGTGCTCTGACCAGCGGAGTGACCTACATTAAATATCTAACGGTCAAACTGTGGCTCAGGAGATTATTCAATGTATTATTATTATTAGTGGTGGGAATCAATGAGAAAAGCATCACGTTAATCACAGCAATAAACGTTGAAAAGGCTACTTTGTCTTCCTAATAAACGTTTATACGGACGAGTTCTCGTATAAACAAGGCTACGGTCACATAAACACTTGTGATGGAGGTTAGCAGTGGAATTTTGAGCCAAACGTGGTCATATGATTAACTTGCGTTTTAGAAACTTTCCATAATCACATGCTTCAATGTCTGAACGTTCTCAACTACAATCTTCAAAATCTGGACACACCTCTAAAGTGAAAGTGAGTGATTATTTGTCATTGTGAACACACCACAGCACAGCACAGCACACAGTGCACTGTTACCTCTGCATTTGACCCGTCCGTGAAGGAGCAGTGGGCAGCTAACAAGAGCGGCGCCCAGGGAGCAGTGCTTGGGGACGGTACCTTGCTCATGAGTACCTCAGTGGTAACTTTGCCGGCCCTGGATTCGAACCTGCGACCTTCTGATCACGGGGCGAACACTAGGGCTGCGTTCAAAAAAATCGATTCACCGATCAATATCGATTCTCGTTCGAAAAATACGATATCGATTCAAAAATTGGCGGATTGATCTTTTCCTGTGGCTATGCACTACTTCTCGCGACCGCGCAAGGAGAGCTATAAAAACGTGAGACCGGCGAAACCTAAACCAAACAGAGCCAGGGCTGAAGCTGCTCCGCTCAAATCACCGTCTGGCCTAAAGGCCGATGTTTGGCAACACTTTGGTTTTAAAACAAGTTATTTTATAACCAAGCAAAACTAGTATTGACGCAAAGAAATCTCTAAATAAATCGATATTGAATCAAATCGAGAATTGAATCGGATCATGACCTTGTGAATCGGAATCGAATAAATTCAGAAAATCAGCAACGATACCCAGCCCTAGTGAACACCCTACCGTTACGCCACCAGCTGCCCCTAGAGATCGGTACACATACAGCTCCTGCCTATAAATCGGAATATTCCACTTTGGATGAAAAGAAAGTCAAACTGACCGCCGCGGCTTTGAGCCAGCCCTGAGACATCTCGGTCACTTTGAGGGCGTCGGTGTCCGTCATCTCGAACATGATGTTGCCCAGAGAGAGGATCCCAGCCAAGATGGTCATCATGTCCACCTTTTCCTGGGTTCATCAAGCAGCGACATTGGTAAAAGAGTGTGTTCAATATTGATACGATATTTTTTAATCAATATCGTCTTAAAATTCACAGACACATTTTCTTCTTACAGTACTTTTTGCAAAACATCAATATCAATCTATCTAATAATTTTAAGATAGCTGATCATATAGCGTTATGGGCCAGGGTTCAACCGATATGGTCCATAACCGATACGATATATTTCTCATGTAAAAATAAAAATTGGAATAAAACCTCAAACCCAAAACATACTTCAAATGCATTTTGGCACGTTTAATTCTTTTCATAATGTTCTTAACACAAAAAGTGCCGTGTCAGAATGCTGCACTTTCAGCGCCTTCAGTGTTGATCTTACCAATTATTACTAAACTAATTTTTTAACTTAGTTATTTTATCGGCATATGTGTTTGATAAAAATGATATCGATAAGCATAAAAATGCAAAACTCAGGACCGATAATCGACCGACCCCTAATGTTGGCCCCATATTAATATTAGCTAAAAAACTGAAATTTTAGATGTTTGGAAAGGAATTTTTGTCACCTGTTCCTCAAAGCCCACCATGTCCATGGCATTGCACACTTCGTTGTATTTGTTTGCCCAGTGCTGCACCGTGTCGTCCTGAACAAACCTTCCGTTCAGGTAGCTGCGAGATGGAACAGAAGTTTAATGTTTTTTTACACTGAAAAAAATACACTGTAAAAAAAAAAAAAAATACACTGTATAAAAAAACCCCTAAAATATTACAAATTATGGTGCGTTTTGAATATTCTTAACTTGTAACTGCAAAAAAAGATCTATTATTAATATTGTATCTAAACCTTATATAATTCCCAATAAATACAATGTTAGTAGAGTTGGGGTCAAAAACACCTAAATCGAGACCAAGACAAGACCGAGACTCTGAAGGGCTGAGACGAGACCGAGACCGGACCAATGCACATTCTACACCACATGACAAATAAATGGAACATGCGAAGCCTAACCAACATAAAACATGTTTATTCAATATTTGGACTCATTGTTGGTCTATAAAATGAGCTGCTTTTCTCCTTTGTGGGAGAGAAACACATTTTTGTGCACGATGGCGTTCCATATGAGAGTCCTGAGCGCTAAAGCACGTGTTTACATCAAGAATAATGTAATTAATGCATTTTTACGCAATTACTTTACTTTACAGAATTACTCAGAAATAATTTCACATACAGAGGAATAAATGTAACGTCCGGTAAGTTGAAAGTCTCGTGATTCTGACGGTGTGTGTGCGTTTTCTGTAAGTTAAAGGGAGTTATTAAAACACAACGCAAAATGCCTGCGTCGGTTTTAAAGAGTTGTAATAGTAATATTCTCAGAGTTGTGGTCTCGGCTGGTCTCCAAATAAAATCCCCAGTCCTCTTTGTCCGAGTCCATGACCAGACCGAGTACAAATACGGCCGAGTCCGAGACTAGACCGAGACTTTCAAAAAACTGGACTCGAGTACTACAACACAAAATTTTAGAAGGGAATATTTGTCAAGAAGATCCACCAATATATCGTGCGCCTCTAAAATAACGAGTAGCGTCATCGTCATAAAAAGATCATGTGGCAAAACTTAAATATGACAAATCCAGAGCGAGCTTTGTGCTGACTCAGTGAGGAGCGTCAACGGCACGCGGAGTTTAATGACGCACCCGGGACGCGATAAGAGCCAAAGTGTGCCAGTGCCACTCCCGAAACCCACGACCTTTACACCCGTATAATAAAAGACGTCAGGAACAAGAAGAACCGCCAGGGCCGGGCGATACAACTTCAAATCAGTATCACCATTAACTGATGATTTCACCTTGATTACGATTAATGAACAATTATTATTATTTGGCTTTTGTTTTTTTCATGGTACTATGTTTTTAAGGAGACAGGATGTGAACACACACTGGGGAGATTTTACAAAAGTATGAACATAATTTCAAAAATAACCGACATATCCAACACGAGTAAGATCACATCAGTTTGAGGTTCTCAATGTTAGTTTCGATGATCTGCTCAGTCGTAAATCAGGATTAGCGGTGTCAATATTTGGAAAAACAAACACTCCAAAACTGATTTTAAATGCCTTTTAGCATCTGTTTAATTCTGAGAAATATTGGATTTTATTCAATTCTACACTTGTGTACAATGACACTTTCTTAAGCACAATTTTAAGAAAAGTCCAGTCCGTTCTTTTGATAAAAATTGACCTGTTTCATTTACATACACTGTAGCATTACAATTAGGCCCGGGCGATATGGCCTAAAAATAATATCAAAGTATTTTTAAGCTACATCGCAATATTCTCAATATATAGTGAAAGTGAGTGATTATTTGTCTTTGTGAACACACCACAGCACAGCACACAGTGCACCACAACCAAATGTGACCTCTGCATTTGACCCATCCGTGAAGGAGCAGTGGGCAGCTAACAAGCTCCCGGGGAGCAGTGCTTGGGGACGGTACCTTGCTCATGAGTACCTCGGTGGTAACTTTACCGGCCATGGATTCGAACCTGCCATTTGACTGAACTGGAGCGTTTTTGTGAGTGATGGCGTTCCATCAGTCGCGAGCTCTTTCTCTCACACACACACACACACACACAGCCCTAACCCTGGATCGATGCCACGGCCTCGTCAATCACTGAATTGTCGTATCAATGTATCGTTACACCTTTGTACAATTTCCTCGGCTCGGTCGCCACGGAAACGAAAGCCATTATCGCCTGGCAGGAGTGAACCTGGGAGAGAGAAGATTGCGCGTGACGTACCCCTTCGACATGCAGTGACCCCTAAAACCGCGCCAACATTAACTGGTTCACAGAAAGGCGTTCCGAGGTCAGGCTCACCGGTACTGCGCCGGCTCGAGGAGGCCGTACATGTCCTTGTCCTGCGTGGAAATGCCAGCCAGCATGCAGTAGAAGATGTGGAAGTTCCTCTCGCCCTCGTCCTGCTGCACCACGCGCGACTTCTCCAGCAGGTACTCGTTTATTTTGGCCCCTTTCACTGGAGGTGAAGCCAAGTTGGGGAAATAAAGAAATAAATAAAAGCAACAGGTGGAAAAAATAAAGAAGTAATTTTATTATTTGGAAATGCAACATTAACATAGTTAACAAGTTTAAAACAGAAATTTTTAAATATATATATATATATATATATATATATATATATTATATATATTTATTTATTTATTTATTTATTTATTTATTTATTTATTTATTTATTTTATTTTTTTTACATTTGTACAAATTAATCTGAATATAAGTTTATTAATATAAAATAACTGCACAGATAATCCCTAAAATAGCCAATTGCATTTCTTAGAAATGCTGGGAAATTACAAATTATTATGAAGTACAAATAAGTAAATAAACAAAACATATTTATACAAGAAATATAACATTTTTACCATTTTTTTTTTTTTACAATTTTTGGTAAAAGATGCATGATGAAGCAAAATATATTTCTTCCAAGTTTAATGCAGCAAATTTAATCTGATAAAATTTCTCTCTTTTTTTTTGCACATGAGACTCAATATTCAAAAATCCTCAAATAATTGTATATTTTTATATATTTTTTTTAGAACAAATCTAAAAGTGGCTACCTGAGGAGTTCTCAAAGCGGAGTTGAATGTATTTCCGGTTACTGCTGTTGTCGTTCATCACCGTCTGTGCGTTCCCAAAAGCCTCCAAAAGAGGGTTGACCTGTTTCACAAAAAGAACAACAAAAAAACCCACAACTTGTCAATTCCAAAATCGATCTCTAGATACTGATACCGATGTGAGATTTAAATCAGTGCATGTTAAGATGGTCTTCCAGTAATTCCTGCCAGGTACGAGTAGGAATTCCACCTCCTCAGCCCGGGAGTTTCCTGGATGAGAATGAATGAGTAAGTTGCTGCTGCTATAGACATTACGAAACGGCACACGCCACATAAAGGATCGACCGATTAACGGGACCGATATTGGACATTTGGCTGATTATCGGTATCTGTGTTTAATTTTGACCATCACTGATATGAAATAATTACGAGGTGCGCTACTTCGGTGGCTCCACTACTGTCTCTTTTCTCTTCTGTGTCGTTTGGTTTCCGACTGTTGCTTTCATTTAACGTCCTGCCCACAACAGATTCTGATTGGCTATATGTCACACCAGTAGTAGCCAATCGACACTGAAGGCTTGCCACTCACACCACACCACACTCGAGCGCATCATGAAGCACTGAGCAGCGGCAGAGGAGAGAGGAGTTTGAGCTGAGCTTGGTGTTTGTAAAATTGTAAATTTTGACATTTTATTTTACTTATTGCGTTTCCAAATATTGTTATAGCGTCGTTAACTAGCAATAATTTATATCACATCGGGCCCTGAAACTCACGCCACTACTAATTTCAACTCCACATTAGGGCTGCCTGAAATCCTCTTACATTAGTGTCCGAGAAGAATATTCCGAATGTTTCAACTGCACAAAATTTTGTTTTTGGGTGGGGGTTCAATTGATCGGGAGGGGGTGCTCAGACCCCTCAACACCCCCCAAAAAAAATAAAAAAAATAGCAATGCTGGAGTAAATAACACGGCTTGACCTGAGGGATTTTCAAGCAATTCTGTGCCGACCATTTAAATTTACGAGTTAAAAGTCTGAAAAGTGAGAGGTTTTTCCGTATCTCCCGGTGGTGAAAGTGAAACAGGCTTCGCAAACTTGCTGACGGTGCCGAGGTTTGCACTCAAACGGGTTTTTACTCGGCCAGAGCGAAATAAAAGCTGCTTATTACGACCAGAACTGCTGCACTAAGCTGCCGGGGGGTCCGCTCGTTAGCCTTATTCCGCTTGTTCCAGCTCTCTTAAGACCGGTTTCAGACGGGGGCTCGAGGGGAAGAGTTTTCCAAACTGGAGATGTCGAGTCTGATTTTTGGGAAAACTCAGTAATAAACGGTTCTGTTCGAGCAGCATTTTTGGCTCAAAACTAGAAGCGAACTAACAACGAGCAGAAGGAAGACGAAGAGAGGGAAAAACAGAGCTGCTCGAGGCGGTTTGTTTTTGACTGGTGGACTCCCCGTACTGTTGCTGGAGACCCTCCTATGACTCATGTTACCCTCAAAAGAACACACAGTCTCACACACACACACACACACACACACACACACACACACTCCTCAGAGTCCTGGGACCTTCCTCTCACATGACATGCTACTGTATTTCCACAGCAATATACACACGGAAAAAACACAGAAATGGAAATTATTCGTTTGGACCCCCTCCACATTTACTATGTAAAATATTAGGGACCCCAAAGCCCCTAACAGTATGTCCCCCCCGCCCACACACACACACATTACAAGTTCTTCTGATGCCTCTGCTTTCAGAACGTGATTATTAAATTAAAAGTACAGATACAATACCTACAGCAACATCCCAGACGACAATATTTCCATATGAACTACTGTAGTAATACCTTGCCTAATAACTTGTTAATTGTCTTCAGAAGACACAACTTGCATGGAATAAAAGTTATAAAGGTCATCTAGACCTCGATAAAATGACAATCAAGGTGTTCCTAAAAAAAATAAAAAAGGTTGTAAAAACCACATAGAAATACATACTTTTGCTAAATAATTCTTGCCTTTTGTGAAGAAATTCTCTTTAATACTGCACTAAATACAATACACATAAATTTTCAGTCTGACCTAAAATCGTTGTCATGTGAACAAACCCTAAATATGTCTCCTGCTGGAAGCCATGTTCAACTATATTTGCAAGTCACGTACAATTACAGCGCGAGTAATGCCTGCCAAGGCCCTGCTATAATAACTACAGCCACGAGAAAACGCCAACGCTTTGTAGCTGTGACATGAAAAGTGGACGAGTAGAAAGACTTTGACTATAGTGCGTTGAAGTGAACGAGGGAAGTAAAAGACGAGTGAAACAGACGGAGATGTGTGTTCAGTGAGGTGGTAGAGGCGGCGTTAAGAACCGTGTTGACTGTCATGTGAAAACGAAATCCCATGTATTCTTAATGGGAGAAAGGCCATGGGACAAATAAACGACAGAACTCACGAACGAGTGGACGCATCAAAAACGTGTATACAAGCAATCATATAGGGAAGCCCCTCTATGAACCGCTTTGTTTTTCCAAATTCCGCTTTTATTTTTCCTGAATTCTGTTTTTTTCATTTTTCTCTGAATCGTGTTTTACATTGTAATCATATTTATTCACCCAAAAAGTGTCTAATTATGGAGTGAGGTAGAAACAATGCATAGAAAACACTACATTAAATGACTGTTATTCAGCTTCAACAAAGTGCTGGGGTTCAACAGAACATTTACTGCTTTGGTAAAACATTTACCTGTAAACAACAAAAACACTCTATTTTTGGTGCAAACGAATGCTTGATGTGAGTGTTTGACTGTAAGGTCGCCACGCAGTTCTTAAGGGCAGGTGCATTCATCGTGGAAGGGCAAACTTATAAAAGAGTTGTTCTCCTTAATCATAAAAATCATTTGGTTATTGTTCTGCTCTAAACTTATCACTGACACTCCAATTCCGTCATTATTTTGAGTTCCTCTGTGTTTCAGCCTTCACCATAGCTGATCGCTGACGCTTCCTCTGTGTCTGTGCATTTGTGTGTGTGTGGGAAAGCTGAGTCCGCCTCAACAGGTAACACATACAGGGCTGCATGCCAAACTGATTAGGAACTATTGCTTTGCTTTTGCTCCACACGCCGATATCAGCCATTATACCACATTCTGCCTTATAACGGATTCCATTTTTATTTGTTGAATTCCGCAATTCCGTCCACGTTTTCTGCATCGCACAAATCATAGGGCCCTACGCACACCGCAAGAGACCACGCGTTTGGAAGCCAGTCTCTAGCACACAAACTGTTGAAGGAGCAGCGGTCAGAACAAAATGGGTGGAGTAAGAACTCGGATAACAATATGTGCTCACCGCACTCACATAATACACCTCATTGTAAAGGAACAATTGTCATTATTAAAGCTTTTTAAATCGATCCCGGCTGCCTTCTGGGCCACACAGCTTCTCAAAGGATGACGTTACAGAGGCTTCAGAAGAGCCAAGATTTCTCCCTCCCTCCCTCCCCCCAGACATCCTGTTCTGCCGAGACGGCCGTGAGACTTAAAAACAAAAAGAATCCACAACCAAACATTTCCATTTCTCAACGTACACCAACGGCACCAATGTGGGTCAGGAAAAGAAGAAAAACGAGGTGTAATGTTACCGAAAAGACGCACACTGGCAAAAAATAATGCCTACTGTGCTAGTTAAACAAAAACAACATCTGTTTAGGGTTACGGGAGGGTATTTTAGATTTTGTAAAACACACAGGAAAGTAGGAAAGAGAATATTTCAAGCTCAGACACAACTACCGTAACCCAATTACACATTTTCCTTTTTCTACCTCTAATTCAGAGTTTATATTTTATAGTTTATTTATTCCATGTGCTGTCATCGCCTCTTGTACAGGGTAAACTGGAACCATGTCGTCTCATCTCTCTATATATAGGCACCTGGAACTTGACCTTAATCCGTTCCAGAAGGTGGTTCGAATTCCAAAAAGTTGGAGTTCCAGGTTAATTTTCCTCGATGTTGAAAAAATGTATCCGTTCCCAGGCCCCAAGAATACTAGGTGTGCACCGATCCCATAAGTGGATCAGATATCGGTCCGATCTTCTTCTTCTTCCTCTTTCGGCTTTTCCCTTCAGGGGTCGCCACAGCGAATCATCTGTCTCCATCTAGTCCTATCTTCTGCATCCTCTACCCTCACACCAACTAACTTCATGTCCTCTTTCACCCCATCCACAAATCTCCTTTTTGGTCTTCCTCTCAGTCTCCTGCCTGGTGGCTCCAACCTCAGCATCCCTCTACCTATGTACTCATTGTCTCTCCTCTGACACATGTCCAAACCATCTCAGTGTGACTTCTCTGACTTTATCTCCGAAACATCTAACATGAGCTGTCCTTCTGATAACGACTCAAATAACCGGAACGGGTTTCGGTGGCATCTGGCAAGCTGAACTCGCGTTGGGGAAAAAGTAAACTAGTGCCATTACGTTTGAATCGATTTTGAATCGACGGAGAAAGAATCGCGATTCTATTTGGTTTTTTTGCTACGGATTAGAGCAAGTGCTGTGTCAAATAAATCTGAGGACTTGTTCTAATGTCATAACAGAGCTTATTTTTGCGATTTCATGCCAGTTGTTTACTTTAACCCTTAATGCATCAGCTGGGCAACTTTTGCTTGGAAACCCTTATATTACCTCGCTTGGCTATATTTATTATTTTATTACGTTTTTATTCTAAAACTGCCACACTAAGACACGTATTTTGTGTAAGGTGATGTAGTTCCTTCCGCAGTGAACAATGAGTTCACAAACCAAATAATAAATAATTCCACATCAAATATCTTTTTCTTTCTGGCCCCGGACCGGAAAACCGTCTAAAAGTGTTTTGACAGTTTCAGCAGTACGGTTAAAGTCTTATTTCCCTTCCATTTCTTTCCTGCCCTGCAGCAAAATACCCCAAAAATTCATAAAGCAAGCATTTACGATCACAGCAACAAAGACGCTTTTAAACTTCTGAGCGAGGGTGAACTCATGCGATATACTCTCTACAGGTCAGACCAGAAAAACGTGTCGCGATGACGAGAGTTGTGTAATATTTGCACGGCCGTTGGTGAGAACTCGGGTAAAATACATACATGTGGGTGTGGTAGAGTTGATTTGAACCTAGATCAGTTCAAGACTTGAATCTTTCTGACGCCAAGAGACATGAAATAATTTGGTGGCTCTAGTGGTAGGACACTTGCCTTTGGACCAAGAGGTTGTGGGTTCGAATCTGACCTCTGGCATTACCAACACTGGGTCCTGAGCAAGACCCTTAACCCTAAGTTGCTCTCTAGGGAACTGTCCCTGAAATTAGGAAATGTAAGTCGCTCTGGATAAGGGCGTCTGGTAAATGCTGTAAATGTAAATAAATGATTCACTTTGGTCTCAGAGAGGAGGAGTAAAGCACTCTCATCAATGACGGTGGTTCTTTTTAGGATCTTTCGACATGATTTCCAAAAAATGTTTTCGCATATTTAGCGTTGTTAAAGGAAGTCGTTATATTTTCTTTCAAGAGGTGTGATGACATTTTCTTTAAGGGAAGTAGTTCCTCAACTCAAACTCACAGCACTAAACAACAATGACGTTGCAGTCACTACCTTTTTCACTACGCCAAGCTTTGTTGCACAGTTGAACGCTAAAATGGTTCTCACCGCGGATGACAGCAAGCAAGTAGTAAACGAGGAGAGATATTTAGTTAGTCAGCAGTTTCGCCCATATGGCGGCTCGCTTGCTTCTTCCGCAACGGATTCCTCGTTTATTATACAAATTTCCCCACCGGCGCAACTTTAAGTGCTACATTCAAATTAAGGCTAAAACAGTTAGAGACTGGGAGGCTTCCCAGATTTAGCATACTACCTAACGCTATTTAACGCACCATCACGTAAACGCTTCCTGTGTGTTACCAGAATCAGGATCAGTTTATGGCCAAAGTATGTTGTCACATACGAAGAATTTGCTTTGGTGGTTGATGCTTTAAGACATTAAGAGCAAACGAATTTTTTAAAAAGTGTTTTTATGTAGAAAATATTCATAAAAATAGAAATATAGCCACAAGTGGCAAGGAGTGGGGTCCAAGCAAAAGTCAAAAAAAGCAGCACAAAAGCAGCTGATTCAGTAAGTCAAAGAAATTAGCAAACAAATGTGATTAGGATCAATCTGGGGACATTTCATACCTTATATAACTTTGAACGTACCAAATAAAGAATCTTAAATGTTGACATTATCATCAGTGTAAGGTGAGAAAGGGTGCGGCTGGAAGTGAGCAGGTTTATGGAGCGTTTTGAATTTAAATGTCTTTTCACACGCTCAACTCTCTAAAATTAAAATGTGCAAGGAGCTTCGCTGTCAGAATGCTGCATTTACTGTCAATACTTACCACGAGTATTGACGATACTGCTATCAAAATATATTACCTCGTCGATAAATTGCATGCAGTTACAGAGAGTGCGTCAGCTGCGTTGGACGCAAAGTAGAATTCATTAGTTTCGTTGTCGTCTGTACTGGGCTACTAACCTAAAAATGCTAAATATGGACACACTTTATAGCTCGTCAGGGTGATTATCGATCAAGTTTTAGTAGCTTACAAAAAACTTAACTGTATTGTATGTTATCGCTTTTTGGAAAATCAAGTAGAAAACAAGTTTGCTTTTATGCATTAATTATGAAGATTATTATTATTATTATTATTATTATTATTATTAATAATAATAATAATAATAATAATAATTATTGCCTCATAAATATATCGTTTTGCATCTGCCTGTTTGGAGAACACCTGTAAAGGTGAGAGGATTTAAGGGAAGCTCGTTTACCTGCAGGATTTGCTGCTCCAGCTGGGAATTGGCTCGACACAGTTCCATCAGCTGCCTCAACAGGAGTTTGGTGCTTTCGGTTTTTCCCGCTCCACTCTCGCCACTGCAGGAACACGAGACGACAAGGTGTGAAAGGGGAAGCGAACCCAAAACATTTATATTTACCACTTTAAGCAGAAGTTCTTCTTCGACGACTTCAGAGTTGTGCGCTACAATCAATATCTCACATCCCGATATGTCATTTCATATCCCGAAAACGATATTTTCTGTAAAATCTGGTGTCGGAGGGACTCAACTCTGCCTACACATGGAGTCGAAACACGCCACACACTCATATGGAATGCCAAAGGTGCCACAACTTGCCAACATTTTTACACAACTGACAGTAAAACACCTGGTTTTACACAGGTTTATTCATTAAAAATTAAATTTTTTGCAGCTCTCTAATACAGATGGGTTCGAATCCTACCTCCAGCACTACCATCATTATGTAGTTGCACCAGGGAGGCCGTCCCTGACTTCTGCCACATTAAAAGGTGTAAAACCCTAACCTGCTGGGAATCATCGCAGGCACATGACTTCGGAAAATTAAAAACTATACGAAGACATTTGATAAGCAAATGCTGGGAGCTGACCAGCGCTCTGGACCACCTGATCTGCATGTGGGAGAGCTCCACTCTGCAGGACAATTCGGGGGAAGAATTTGCATGAGCGATAGAACTTGCAAATCCGCCTTTTTCTGGCCTCAATCTATTCCCCCGACACAGTAAACATCAGAGATTGAAGAGCAGAAGCAGGGAAGTTCGGCCCGTGAAAAGCCACAAATTGCTGGTTTTGGAATGTAACGGAGAAAGTGCCTTCTACTAAAAACGTGAAATAATGAGCGGTCCAAAATAACCAAATATAGCAGCGAGCGTTCAGTAACCAACAGAGACCAGCAGGTTTAGGGCTGAACGATATGTCCTCAAATCAATATCACGATTAACTGAACATTTGATCTCTACTAAAATTAGAAAACATTTATTTTGGTTAGTTGTTTGCTCTCATCGTGAACTGTCAAGTAGGGCTGTGCGATACGACAAAATAAAAAAATATATCAGACGATAAAATTAAAACGTCTACGTTTCATATTATACTCTATTATTTGGTGGTTTATGGCAATATTTACTGATGATTTGGATGAGGGTTTGCAGTAGTCACCACGGCAACATGTGGAAGTAGACACACACTATGGTGGTATATTCGTGTCTTAATTCTGAGCGTGTAGTGGAACTTTCTCTACACCCCATGCCCTCACACTCAGAATTATGGAACACCAAAAGTGCCACAATTCGCCTTAAAGGCACATTATTACAGATATTTTACAGCATAAAAAGCGGCGTTTGACCACAAAATACTAGAACGCTGCAAAAGCAGTGTTTTCAACATTGTAAAAACCGTCTGTTAAAGCATCTAAAAAAACTGTTTTTAACCAATAAAACGCCAGGAAAACAGGTGTTTTGCTGTCAATTGCGTAAAAATGTAGGTGAATTGTGGCACCTTTGGCATTCCATGTGAGCATGCTCAGAGTATTTTGAGTGCTCATGAGTGCGTATAGTGCAGAAAGTTGCACCGAATTTACAAAAAATGTATGTGATATATATATATGGTAAAAATTCTAAATATCGACACTGATAATCGGTCGAACCCCTAAAATCTCTGTTTTATAACTTGACATTTTTGTTTTTACTAGTGAAAGGAGAACGAGGGTTGGTAATATGACCCGAAAAAAATATAATCTGGTGGGGAAAAAACATAATCCTAGGGCTGGACGATTTCACCTGAAAATCAGTATCGTTATTAATTTAACGCTTGACCTCGATTATAATAAACTAATTATTTCTTTTGGTTTGTTCTTTCCTCTCATAGTTCAAAATAACCAACGCAGATTAGAGATTCGCAATGTCATTTTCGATGAACTGTCTATCCCTAAGTGAGGGCCTCCTCGCCTTGAATCTAAAAATAAGGCCCGTGTTTACAGTCCCACGACAGAGCGTCACATTTGCATCGTATTGCAGGCGTATTGTCATACGTCACCTTTTGTGTGGACCAACGACATTCCTGCCTCGTCGCCTTGGGCGATTATCGGCGACTCGGTACACAGCAGCTGCCCGAAAACACACAATTTCACCCCCTCAGCCCCCTTCCCTATTCATTCATTCATTCATCCCCAGCCTTGTGGTATCTAGGGGAGACGGGACCCTTACACACTGCTCAAGGATGCTGCACTGTAAAAATGATTTGATTTAAAACATTATTTTAATGCAACTTTTATGAGTTTTTCTCGGCTGTGTTTATGAGTGACTGTCTTAATACACCATGCAGGAACTATACTTACTAAATTTGCAAAATTATAGCAGCAGATTATGATTCCAGTAATATATATAACATCTTACAGATAAATGAGATATTACATTCATGGAGATGGTAAAGTTCTCAGTGAAACACCAAACTCAGGCTAAAACTAGACTTAAAATAATGTGTTAAAATAATTAGTACATCAACCGGATTTTACTTGAAATTTTAACTACTTTTAAGATTTTATTTTAACTTTTACAAAGTGTTTACACTCTTAAACATGGACATAGTTACAATTAACATAGTTACAACTCAAAGCTCAGGAAAGTTAGTTGAAACTGCATAAATTATTGCAGTAAGCACATGAAATGAGATTTAACCTGACTAATTAATCAAAACATTGTTTTTACACTGTCAGGCATTTATTCAGGAGAATTTAGGGTCTCCAACAGGGGTCCAGATTTTTTTTTTTTTAACGTGAACTCAGAAAGTTGCAATCCCAATTAATCCCCAGATTAACACCTAGAACATTAAGCGCCCCCTTGCAAAGCCTTCATGCATTTCCAGCTAATACCAAGGTTATGAGTCAAGTCTTGCAGTGACTCACGAAACCACACTAACGGCAAACCTTCAGCTTGGATGAGACGAGCAGGGAGGACAGTTTCTGCAAAATGCATTAGAAGACATGTCCTATATGCACACGTATGCAGGAGCACAGCCGTCCCAACCCCCCGATGAAGCCTCTAATTACAACAGCGGACACGGCAGCACAGAATTCTGCAAAATATTGCCTGTATGTGGCACGTAGGGGCTGGGCGTTTCGACCTCCAGTGGTTCCCAATTCTGGTTCTTATCCCAATCCCAATCTTATAGATCCCTTCTCTGCAAAGCGTTGGTGTTTTCAGCTAAATTCCAGGTCCAGGTTCTGGATAACTTAGGTCTGCACCATTTAAAATAAGAGCAAGTTGAATGTGACGATTTCTTTATCGGCCATGACTTGCCAGGTGTTCAGGAATGCTAAAACAGGCCTGTCTCTGCATGTCGAGTTTTGAGGGAACCCGAAATTTCCATAGCTTGGCAAAAGTCTTATTTTAGGATGCCTGTGTGGGTTCTCAGTCTTCTACAACATGCCAAAGGCAACAGTACTTCTTCTAGGAACCTGATCTGAACGTCTTCTTCTATTCTGAACATTTTCAAACATTGTACTATTGACTAATAGAAAGATCTGTCTACACAAAGTGAGAAGAGTACGAAAACACTGAAAATAATAGACATAAGACCTAATTTTGAATGATTTTTGTCAGAACTCAGCCGCTTTTCAGATGAGGGTCTTCAAAAGGTCCAGCTGACTGATTTCAAGCTTTCAATACTCATTTTAGGAAACCATAATGAGACTACTTTGGCTTTAAGTAGGAGGATGATGGTGGTTAGGATACTCATCTCCGGACCAAGAGGTTGTGGGTTCGAATCCCACCTTCAGCGCTACCATCATCGGGTCCTTGAGCAAGACCCTTAACCCCAAGTTGAGCACAAGTCTGCAAAATGCTATGAACGTTAAATGACGTCTTTCACAAGATTTTTGGGGGACTGTATTTGCCAGCTTTGATGACATTCCCTCTAGCAAGGAAACACACCAAATCTGAACCTCAAAAACTCACCTGATGACGATACATTGATTTTTCGGTCCAGCAGCCAGTCGCCCCAACATGGACTGATAAGCCCGATCAGCTACAGCAAATATATGAGGAGGCAGAGAGCTTTTCTCATGGCATTTGTATCTTTCCGACACCTAAAAAGACAAGACATTTGGGAACATTATCTTTCACGTCAAAACTAGATGTCCCGAGACACAACGCGCGTAAATGTTAGTGAGTGATTTACTTGCTAGAATTATAGCTTTTATCTGGAGGAACATTTTATATCTGAGGAGGAAGTAAACACAATTCAGAAGCCACTCCTTTATAAACATATATTTTTAAAAAAAGGGTCTTACCTCCTTCTCATAAAGCGGAAGGTATTTAAAAGGGTTTACAGCAACCAAGATGTCCCCAATGTATGTCTGTAAAATAGGAAAAATTGGTCACAACACTCTTTTTATTCATTTTTGGGACCAATTTAACAATAAACAATGGCAACAGTGAATTATTCAATGTAGAATCTGTCTACACAAGCCTCAGTGAGAAGATTAAAGGTTTAAATTGCAAGACAAAAGCTTTAGTTTTGACTAAACGTAGTCACTCACGTAGATGCGGTTTTGACTGAATCGTCGGCTCAGTGACTCCAGCAAACTTTTCTCGTCCAGTTCCGACAAAGTGGCCAAATCTTCTTGGAAACGCTCTTCCATGATGGGGTTTTAAAGCCTGGTTTAAGTGTGAGAAGATTTTTTTTTTAATTATGTCCTCATTACAAGCTGTTTGTTGACGATAACCCTGTCTCGGCTTGTCAAGAGGTAGTCAGTAGCAGTCTGGGCTGCCGCTTTGTCACTGCTGACTCGATTCAGGTCTCTATAAAAGCGCTAGAGTCCGCCCCCTGTCTGTCTGTCTGTCTCTCTCTCTCTCTCTCACACACACACACACACACACTCTCACTCACACACACACACACACACTCTCACTCACACACACACACACACACTCTCACTCACACACACACACACACACACACACACACACAATTTAAAGGGGCAACGGGGCAATTTTCACTGCTTGCTTTTGACTACGACGATATTTTATTTCTTCATTTAGCGCTAACATTGTGTAATCGATTCATCTCGAGAATCAGAGTCGATTCAACACGGTGATGATTTCCGAGCAATGATCCACAAACATTTCGTCGTCGTTAAATTTATGGAAATGCATGTAAATCAGCTTTATTATATGTTTTAATTTCAACATTAATTATGATCAACTGCCTATTTAGTGGGAAATGCTGCATGGCTGTGTGGAGAGTCGATACCGACGCTTTGGAGTCGATTCCTCATATGAGTAACTTTGGTTTTCGTAAAGCAAATAATACAGTACAAATATGATTAATGACAAAATATACATCACATTAATTTTTTTATATACATCATTTATTTCACATACTACCAGTTAGTGCACCTTTATCCGTCAAGTAGCGTTGTTCGAATAAATCTAAATATTCAAATTGACTGTGAATCAGAATCGCTTGATCTCGATTCCGAAATCAAAATGTAAGGGTAAAAATAAATATGAAATTATGCATTTACTCAGGCTTATCTCACCATGCTTGTGCTTTTAATGGTTAATTTATCTCATTGTGCATTTGTGATTCATTTATTTGTTCCCCATGCTTTGAATACTTACCAGAAAGGCAGATACTAATGCAAACAATTTCTTAAAAACACCTGCATAGTGTAGCCAAACTGTTAATTATATACAAATAAGTGATTTGTGAAGTACAGAAGAATGAAACATGTTAATTTTCAGGATATTTTATTTATTTTTTTGTAAAACAAGCAAACAAAATTGTATTGAATGTTAAAACTGTAGAACTTAGCGTCATTTTTTCATACAAAAAAAATCACAATTACACAAAACACTAAATCAGCAGTGTAATATTTACAGGTATGACTATTAATATCTCTTGGCTATTTTCACCATTATTTATTGATGGTTTTTCCATGCTGGCAAAGCAGACAATATTCCGTGTTGACTGTGATGATGGAGGGCAATCTGCACAGTTGACATATATGGACAAAGATGAAAAGGAAACCAAATGAGACAGTCCAGGCTGAAGCTTTGACCTTCCTGGCCTAGCTCACCTCGGCCAGCTCAGTACCAGCATCGTTTGTGGGCACTTTCTTCATGCCGCCACGTTTTCTTTTCCTATTAGCAAAAGAGATGTAACATTTTAGAGTCCATGTTTTTCATCCACACAAACAATAAATTCATTTTAAGTGAGTGATTATTTGTCATTGTGAAAACAGCACAGCAAATAGTGCGCCAAAAGGAAATGTGACCCTTCTGTGAAGGAGCAGTGGGCAGCTTTTTGGCAGGGCCCGGGTAGCTCTGCTTGGAGACGGTACCTCAGTGGTACCTTTACTGGTCCGGGACTTGAACCGGGGTCAACCCCTAAACGGTTACGCGTAGCAACAGTACCAGGAGCTTTATTTTGTCTGGATATTTCAGCATTTATGATTTTCTTACCTTTGAACAAGCAGAACAGCAGCACAGACCACTGCCACTGCAAAGACAATGCCACCCAGAATGCCAACAATTAAACCTGGAGAGAAAGAGAGAAAGAAATATATGCAATATATTGTAGCAAAGAAAGAGGAAATGACTGTGGTGCTACAGGGCCTGGTTAAAGTACACACTTTACTGTTTGCTTTTTAAAAAGTGAACTAATTTGCTCACTCACCCAGATCAGTTGTTTGTTCATCAGGGTTTGGACTGTCGGCTGCGTTCAGTAATCTGCCAGACCTGGCTGTAAAACAGTGGAAAAGTGAATTAAAACCCACTTTTGTGCTGCTCTCTAGTGGACAACTAGAGACACTGCAACCAAAAATGAAATTCTTCACACGTCAGATTTTTTTTTGGAGTTTTACTATTTTCCCAAACGCAGTTATCAACTTAAGAAAACAGAGGTTGATAAATTAGCATCTTAAAATTAAAAATGGTGGATTAAGTCACTGCAATTAAAAATGATCTCCATTATTCAGATTCAAATTTTGGCGTCAGGTTTTTGGAGTTTTACTACGTTCCCACTACAGAAAAAAGAAAATAAATCTTAAAATGTTAGAGATTTATCGTCGAATTTCGGTGTTTCTTGTGCTTACAAATTTCATCTTGTGCTGCCCAAAAGTGGAGCAACCGAGTTCACTGCCATTAAAAAATTAAATCTATATTGACGCCCTAATTAATTTGCATTTAGTCCCAAATAGAATATAAAGTTCAGATAATTGACAAAAGAAATATATTTGGATACAAATAACATAATTTTATTTACGAATTTCAACGTTGTTGTGCTTAAAATTGGCATGTTGCTAACGTCCTGTTATTGTAATCAATGCAAAAAAAAAACTACAGCAGCCGCCATTATCGCATACGCCTTTGTTCCCTTATATACAAAATATCTCACAAACGTTTATGCTTATTATGTTGTGATTCAATTTATGTACTGATCTGACAGACTGCTAATCTTTAAAAAATGGAAAATTGTCTTTTAAGGCTGATTTCGGAGGAATATTTGATATAACATGGCCTCTGAGGGAAGCCATGTTTGTAGTCCCTAAATTTTCGTTGATTAGCAAATCGTCAAACAAAAGTTCAGATTAGACGTCAGGAACTGGGAGACATTTCACAGAAGTAGTTTGGAGTTATAATCTCACACAACACACAAACCCTTTCTAAAACCTGTTCGCCATTCACCAGTCTTCTTTATTGCACCAATATTTTCTGTAGGGTAATGAAAGCTAAGATTAAGCCAATTAAAGATTCTAAGATTCTGTGATGACTTTAAGTCTTTAATAGCTATCACGTACTGGGATACATTTATCTATGTTCTGTTTCTATGTGTAAATGATCATTTATTTAAAATTGTTTTACATTCCATGCTACATTAGCACACCTTAAGCACCCCAAGTATTTTGAAATTTCCAAGTCAGTGGATCAATTTGTAAATCTCATAAACCTAAGTTGCCTTTATTACATTCAAGTACAGAAGAACCCATTATTTACAGTGTAAACAACTCATTTCATAACTCCAACATAAACAATCAGCATAGTTGAAATGTTTTGTGTTTGTGTGAAAATGGGAAGTTTTTCAAGGCAGAAACAGCTACACAATCTCTTGAATATGCTTAATGTTTAACCTACATGAGCTCGACTGAATTTACTAGTTTCATTGTCCTCTTAAAAATGACTCCCGGAAGTTCAGCGCTCCTTCTGGCTGATAACATGGTGGCGGTGACACAGATCATAAAATATTATTTGAAAGAGAGAAAACCAAGCAGCTAAAAGTGCAAAGGTAAGAAACGGTCAGAAGGAGGAAAGGAAGAGAAGGGAGGGGGGAGAAGTGTGGAGAAGAGAGAACTCAAAGAAGACAAAGAGAAGAGAAGAGAAAAAAAGAGATGAGATGAGAAGGGAAGAGAAGAGAAGGGCAGAGAAAGAGAAGAGACAAGATCAGAACCAAATAGAAGAGGAGAGAAAAGAAGAGACAACAAAGGGAATGAATAGAACAGAATAGAAGAGAAATGAAGGGAATGGAAGAGAAGAGAAGAGAAGAGAAGAGAAGAGAAGAGAAGGGAGGGGGCGATAAGAAGAGAAGAGAGAACTTAGAGAAGAGAAAGCAAAGTTGAATAGAATAGAATAGAATAGAAAAGAGAAGAAGAGAAGAAAAGAGAAAACTCAGAGAAGATAAAGAGAAGAGAAGAGAAGAAAAGAAAAGAAAAGAAAAGTGAGCCAAAGAGAACAGAAGAGAATAGTAGTAAAGAGAAGAGAAGAGAAGAGAAAAGAGGGGAAGAGAAGGAAATGGATGAGAAGTGAAGAGAAGAGCAGTGAGCCGAAGAAAAGAGAAGAGAAGAGAAGAGAAGACTCACCTAAACATGTCTTTTGACATTCTTCTCTGGATTCAAAGCGATTTCCGTTCCCTTGGCAGCCCGAGTAAAGGAAAGCTCTGCAGCTTTTCTCTTCACTGTCATAGTAATGCATCAGAATCATGGCAAAACAAGTGCCTTTGTCCATCTTTAAGGAGCAAACTGCATCTGAATACACATAAAAATACATTTTAGAGCAGAATGACACAGGAGAATGTTTTCCTAACAGTCAAACATGTTCAAAAAGAATCAGACAGTAGGGAAAAGAAACCATTTATATGATTTTTACCTCCTTCTGGGTAGAGGTCTTTGTAATTTGGTGAACATGACATCATGCAGGCATTGTCGGAAGTGAAACTGTTGCTGTTGCCGCCCTGGCCTTTGTAGAAGAAAGGACTGCAAGATTCTTTTTCTGGGTTGTAATAAAATCTCAGCTCCTGTCCATCTCCTGTGCCTTGATCCATGGGTGCTGTGCATTCCGCATCTACAAAAAAAGAAGACAAAATGAATAAAACTCAGCAAATATTTCATCAAAATATTTCTCAAAATCTAAAATCCAGAGTTTTGTTTAATTTAATATTGCAAAGATTTGTTTTAAGGATAATTATATTGTACAGCTTGACAAAAAGTCTAATATAGTCTAAAAATATAGTTTTGTCAAAAAAAATCCTTTTGATCACCTAAAGGGGCATGTTTTTGCCACTTGCTCCTCTTTTGGTAAATTAAAAGTTATGATTGAAAAATGCAGCCCATGCGGCTCACCTGCTGCCAGTGCGATGCCACACACGATCCCCAGCAAAGAAATTTGGAAAATAAGTTTAGAATCCATGTCTGTGTCCGTTTCCTCTCTGCGTCCACCGGTGGAGACTTTTACATTCGCAGTGCCAGAAACTCTGTCCAGTCGACGTCCTTTACTCGGCTTTATCAGCCCCTGCTGCTTTTTTATGGCCTGGGTGTGTGGTTTTCTCTCTCGCCGAGAGCATTCGACCAGTTTCAGTCATAAAACCAGACAATTACTGTCCTCTGGGAGTCATAGCAACATACTTTGACTGCTGCAGGTTAATCATTTCCAACAGGATCCTCACACTCTCTTCTTTCTCTCTACGGTATCACAATGCAAGTCTGTCTAAATCTGTGAGATGCAAAAATACTGATTTAAAAAATCTGACTTATTTTTATCACGTGATTTTGTAAAACTTGTAAGTGTTGTAGCCCTTGATTACGTCAAACAAGGTCAAATGCATCTTGATGAACCTGACCAACTTCAACTCGGTTCTGTGTTGTTACAGAGGTCATAAATGTACGAGACACGCCCATAATTGCCCAACAGAAACCAAAATGAAACTGTTACACATCCAACATGCAATAAACCTTCTAGCGAAAAGGCGAAACCTCAGTTGACCATTATCAGGCCCAATAAGGCCACGTTTCTAGAAGGTGAGGTGATGTTTAGGAATTCCCGAGATTGTCATATCCTGACGATTGTAGTATAATACTAGAACTGAGAGCAGTTATCAACCAGGTCCAAGGACCGGTGCTGGGCCGACCCTCAGGAGCTGTCGTTCCGTACGGGTCCAGTAATATGAGCTAAAATGACCCATAACCTCAAATTGCTCCAGGGAGGAAAACGGAAGTCGCTCTGGATAATTCTGAGTGGGATTATTTCCTTTGGCTTTAGCACCATCCAGTGGATCTGGGAGTCATGAAAATAAATCCGGTATGTAAGGACCTACATCAGATAATTACATAGATTCTCATTGCCCTGCAGTGTGTTGGCACCTGCCCAGAGTTGGTGCAGAGGGCAGCTGACATGGGCAGCACCCAGAGAGCAGTACTTGGGGACCTTCCGATCACAGGGTGAACACCCTAACTGTTATGCTACCAACTGGCCCTAAATTAAATCTAATTAAACAGAATTTTTACATATATTAGATGGTATTATTTTTAGTGTTTTTCATCAATATCACCATCTTTTACTCTAAAATTCTAATGAAAGGTCCTATTTTAGTCAGAACTGATAGAAAAGGCTGTGCTTTTTTTGGAAACTGATACTGAATTAAGGAATCATATCTTTAAAATAAGCATTTATTGTCTTGACTAACGCTTACCAATACCAAAAACTACATTTAATACTATTATTACCTTTTAATACGTTTGAACATTTCAAGTATCATTAGAATGGAGTTTAATTTTCTGACGAACTTAATAATTAAACATGACTGAACTACCTGCTGTATAAATAGTAAATACTTGATAACTGAAGCGTCATGTCTTCCTTATGACTTTTTGAACATGCGGAAGCACCTTTCTGTTAACAAAGGTCGTCCACAGAGGCTGCAGACTCTCTGGAGATGTTTTGGTGTGAAACATAAGCTCGTTCTTACAGTCGCTGAAAGTGTTTTGCAAACTGCTGGCGAGCACAGCGGAAAAAAAGAACTCTCACAGGAATAGAGCTCGGTGCTTTAATGAACCACCGGGGAAGCACAATGACTCTGTAACATCATAACAATGCCAACCATAAAAACAACAGCTCAGCTTAAGTCTTCCTCTTAATGCCCATCAACACACGTTGCGCTTTTCGCTTAAAACTTAAAATATACAAAAGTGACAGTATAAATAATATAAAACCATTAAGAGCATTTAAAAAGTTGCCAGTCTCTTAATAAACTGACGTCTTAAAGCTTATTGGACCTCGTTCACCAATATCTTCTTAAATTTTCGTTCTTAAACGTAATAGACATTTAAATAGTATACTATTATAAAACTTTAAAACTGAAGAGATCCATATAAGATTATATACTTTAACAAAAAGCTATGACAAAATTTGTATTACAGCGCTCTTCGGTATTCCCAGACTCTCTTCTTATCTAAGAACCAATCACAAATAAGAAAACGTTGGTGAAAACTGCGTAAGTTGTTTTTAAGAACGGTTGGTGAATGAGGCCCTTTGTGTACAGCAGCACAGCAGTTTCACAGTTTCAGTGTAGCCCTTTCCATCTGGGGGTAAGAGGTGGAAGACAGAGGTCAGCAATTAAAGTTTTGGAAGATTTCGGCAACCTCCAGCCAGTTCCTGAAGCAGGCCAGTCCACGATCTCGGATCTGCTTTCTGCCTTTGTCCGTGATCACCTGGCCGTTCTCCTTCACGATCACCAGCTTGGGAACGGCTGTGATGTTGTACCTCTTTTTTAGGTCGCTGAAAGCAAAAACGCGAGCATGTTTAATGATGCTGGGGGTTTGTTTTTTCCAACATATTTAGAAAGACATGAAAATGTTGACGGAACATATATAATCTGGAATATTTTTGCCAACTCTTTAAAGAGGCGTTAAATGAAACACCCCCATGCATTTCTACATGCAAACTATGAGCCTCCTTGTAGCTTATTCATGCAACATACAATGAAATATATCTAAAAATGTATGAAAATGAATGTCAACACTTTAGAGCTTATTGCATTATCACTAAATGTTATGTAAAAGGGCATTACACATTACTGAACATATCACAGGTTACTAAACATTATAATATTTTAATATTCAGCATATATTTGAAAAGGCTAAGACTTTAATTAACTTAGTCTTTTTCAAATATATAGAATATATATATTTAAATAGAAGTGCAAATGTCTTATGCAAAGGTGCTTGCATTAGTTCTTTTATCAACACTTTACAGTATATTTAAATAATACTAAGTGAGTTAAGGAACTGACAATACATCATGCAAACACCTTTTGCAACACTATTACTACAGAACAATATACTTGATATAGAACATTTTATATAATATAGAACTTTCTGCACAATTATCATAGTTCATTTCCTATGCTAGTATTATTTAATTAAGGATATTCAAGGGTTAAAAGTGAGAAACACAACTGAAAAAAAAACCCCACTTGTAATTTAGTTATGCAGAATTACAGATGATGTATCAGGAATATTTTCTTGTTGACAGCAGAGAGAAGACAGGAAAGTGAGGCAGCTGTCTATTTTTACATCTAATCCTCCAAAGGATGTGCATTAAACCTCTTAGAGAGGAGAGACAGGAGGCAGCTTTAACGAGAAGAGGTGTAACAATACATCGATTTGCACTGATACCTCGATTCAGTTAAATGATATTTTAGTTGCTTTCGTATGTACATTACTTGTATATTACTGACTGTAGTTCTCTCCACTTGACTGCTGTTGTGACCATTTGCACATACTATTGAACCCGTAACATAGTTAACTTTATAAAAGATACTGTTATTTTTTGTATTCTGTCTGTTAAGAATTTTCATCTTATGCACACTCAATGCAAAACGAAAATTCTAAAACCACAACTATAGTCTGAATACTAGGCTAATTCCTACTGATTGATATGACAATGTGGAGAACAAGCAACACAACACACTACAACCCCAAAATCACGCATTTATACTATTTAATTTCCTTAACAACACCAGCTCTCGCTCGCAATCTCTGTGTTCCTGATGTTTTTACTGCAGCAGGATTAGGCACCGCCACAAAATTGCACAACTGTGTTTAAACAATTATTTATTAAAACATTATTTTAGTAATCAATAATTTAGAATATGCATATGAGTGTGTAATTATCGGTAGCTGTGTATCGGAATCGGATCAGAATTAAAACAATGTGGATCGGCCCATCCCTAATTGAACCTTTGGCGACGTTGCCGCAAATTTGCAGCAAGGTGATATTTTCACATGCAAATTAGGTTTGTGGAAAACTTATGCACCTGGCAAATGTGTCACCAAAAGTTCACTACATGTTTGCCACTACTGGCAAGTACATTTGTCACTAGTGGGAATTTGTCATTGTTGACAGAACACTGCCACAGGCTTGTCACTAGCGACTGACAATGGCAAACAAGTGGCAACATATTCTGGCAAAGTCCACAGTTCGCCACAAATTAACCACAAGTTTGCTGCGAACCTGCCCCAAAAGTGTTGTTTTTGTAGGGGAAAACAGACGAAAATAGACCTCGTGTTTTAACATAAAGTGACGTTAGGGTGTGCATGTCGTCCGTATCGAGGTTGTCATCGGTTATCATTAAATCGATGTGAATCGCTGTATCGTTAGAGCCCTAACCTGAAGTTAAAAGGGACTCACTGTTTGTAGGGGTCACTCCAGGGCAGTGCGAGCCAGTCGCCGTGCATGTCGTGGTAATACTCCACCATGTCCTCGGCCGTTTTGTCGGAGGAGATGAAGACGATCTGGAACTGCGCCGGCGGCTCGCTTTCCTCCACCAGCTCGGTGTAAAAGTCGCACAACACCGGCGTGAAGTCGCGGCAAGGCGGACACCAACCGGCCGAGAAGTACAGACCCACCACCTTGTTCCTCAGCGCCTCCTCCGGGTCCAGCAGCTCGCCCTCCTTGTTCAGCAGCGGCCGGCCCACAAACACCTCCACCATCACGCAACTTTTACACACACACGAGGCTTACACGACGAATAAACACTTAAATCAACGCGTCAGGAACGAACACACACACACACAGACAGACAGACTACACGGCCAGTAAAACCCAGCGGGACGGGGTGACCACCGCGACTGTTCTGCTCGCCGCTTTAAATGTCACTCCAGATAAACTCGCCAAGACACGCCCATATTACGCTTGAGTGACGTTCGACGTAGCCAATGAGAGCGCCTCTCTGGACGTGACGTAGACCAGGGGTTGCCAGGTGCGGGTTAAAAGTCCCCCGAGGATTCGAATTTAAACGCGCCAAACTTGAAATTTATTAATAATTTGAATATTTATTATTTAAAACAATGTTTATTAAAAAGGCATTTACAGTTTTTTCAAACACACTTCAAGAGCTAAACTGAATATGTTGAACGTGCGTTAAATACCTTATATTTATTTTAAAAAATGCATTAGTTATTTATGCATCTAAACTATCTATCTATCTATCTATCTATCTATCTATCTATCTATCTATCTATCTATCTATCTATCTATCTATCTATCTATCTATACGTATATATATATATATATTTCATTTGAATTATATATTAAATGTTTAATATTTAGCATTTATTTTGCAAACACACTTCAGGAGTTAAATTGAATGTATATTGCATTAATATCTAATATTGTATTTGATTTTACTTATAATTTAATAATTAAAGTTAATTCATTCAGTATTTAACTAAAAGCATTTAAGTATTGCTATTTAACTATTTGTAAATGTTTTGTTACATTTTTCAAACACTTGCAGGCTAAATTGAATATAATGAGAGTGTGGTAATGCCTGATATTTAATATATTTTTAAACAAAACATAGAATGAAATGAAAATTTGATATTTCAAATATTTGCAGTAAATTTCAAATATTTGTGTATTCGCAATTAAAAATTATATTAAATGTTTAAAAAATCACAATATTTTTTGATGAATGCAAAATGCTACATTTTTAAGGGATTAAACATTTAATATAATACAATTAAGTTAATATATACTTTGTTCTGTTTAATAATTAAAACATTTTATATTATGTAGAATATTTTAAATTCAACAGATTTATATATAAAAATACTATGAATTGTTTGCGAGATTTATCTATGAAATATTGAAAAAAATGTCAACACATTTTAAAAAATATTTGTAACAAAGGATTAATTCTACGCGTTTTTACGTAATAATAAAATCCTGCAAAACTTTCTTCACATCACAGCAAAGGAATAGAGAGTGGGGCAGGGCTTTTAAGGAGACCGAGGCCTTATTCCACATGAAGTTTTATTTTTTTAATCTTATAAGGATAGACTTACATCATTATAAAAATTACTTACATAATTAAGTAACAGGTTTTAAAATGTGTTTATACTTCTAAATGCAAATAAAATGGACTATACAATGTTTAGAAAAGAACAAAAAATGAAAAGCGTTGGTCGATGAAAAGCCAATATTTTACCTATCACGTGAAGAACACGCAGAAATCTGAACATTACACATATCTCTGACGTGCATCAAATTGCACTGGATTTATTTTTTTTTTAAAGAAAGTAATCAAAAGAGCAACAGCATCTCAAAGGGACCATAATATTAGTACGTTTCACTTCTCTTCCAACTACGACTAAAAGTGAGCAGTAGACAAAAGGAAAAACAACAAACCATCTCTCTTTACTTCACTTGTGTACATCGAGCAGATATGTGTGAGGAACCTATGACATTTCTCCCACACACACACACACACACACACACACAGTCAAGCACACAGTATTTACTGTCCTTGGACGTCTCAAGGCTTTTTGAGGTCTCTACCCTCTTCAGAATGTTTTACAGTCTTAAGGACTCCACACACACACATACGCGCACACACACACACGTATGGATTTACCGGTTTTAAAACATGATGATCCCTCAAATGCTGCGTTAACACTGGTACCTCGCCCTTCTTTTTGGCACTCCACATGAGAAAACACCAGTGCATTTGATCCAATAGAGCGTAGTAGAAAATAAAAATACTTTTAGCTTTAGAAATGGGAAAAAATAAAAAGAATATTATATATATATATAAAAAACAAACTAAAATTTCACAATCAACCTTTAATAAATTCTCATTTTAGGAACAGATAACTGAAAAAAAAAAAAAAAAAAAGAAAAAAAAAAAAAAGACAGTACATGCATCACACTAGCATTACAGTTTACAACTACTCATATCATGTGCAAAAAAAAAAAAAGAATAGCTGCGTTTTTGTCCTTTTATTTATTTTATTTTTTTCTCATTTTTAATTTAATCAACGTCGACCTGACACCAAACATTTCAACCACTACAATGCAAGTAAATGTAAATCAAAAAAGGCCCGATCCGTCGATTCCAACGCACCTTTCTCTGCGAGCGTCTGTTTTTGTTTTTGTTTTTTTGCATAATGACACGTCCGTATGCCACTGACGGGACAGCAAAATAATTAAAATAAACGAAAACGGATTAACGAAATCCCGCAACCGACATCAGCGCCACATTTTCCTAGTGAGAATCCTTATTATTTTTTGGTAATCTAAGCTGGTCGTCCACTTTAAGGTCATAGGGTCAATACTGAGAGAAGACGGTTCAAGGCAGATTGGGTTGGTGAGAAAAAAAAGACACTACGGGAAGGGGGCGAGGGGGGAATCGTTTTTGAGCTGTGCGCATTTTTTAAAAAAGAAAAGCGGTCGAACGTCGCTAAACGGGGCCGAGGTGTAGTAGTGGTGGTGGTGGTGGTGGTGGGCCAAAAGGCTGGAGAAAGAGGAGGAGGAGGAGGAGGAAGATGAGGTAACGAGAAACATGTGGCGACGAGTGCGTAAATGTGTTTTTACTTTGAAGGTTGTAACATTCCTGAAAAAAGGGGGCCCCTTTCTCAGCTCCTCTTTACACAGAAATCTATTGGGGAAATGTTGAAAATGATATATATACACATTACACGAATTACAACAAAAGACACGAGACAACCAGGTACGGTGAGGCACAGCGTCAAACAGAAAGGGTAACGAAAAATCCAAAAAGGCCAGTGGTGTAAAACCAAGTCAAAACGCGATCAAATGTGGGGCTGCTGCAGAAAGGATTATTATTGCATCGTCGTTTTTGTTACTCCGCGTGGAAATCACGGCCCAACGTTCCGTCCTTGTTTGTTTGAAGGGGGAAATAAAACATCGGAAATGTGAATCAACCGTTTTGACGTTGGTTGTAGTGAATGAAAAGACACGTCGGATAACGATCGATCATAAGACACTTCCAGAAAAATCTGTCGATACAACAGTTCAACTAAATACGTATTTGCCAACATGTCAAACACCATAAAAATGAAGCTAGAGCTCGTCGACGGCGGAAAACGATTCCGAAATGCTCGAACAAACAAACAAACAAACTCAAAAATCACATCTTACAGATGAACAAGTGCTCCGTTTCTATTTGCGCGGAGGTCGAAGGACGTTAGTGCTTTAGATAATCGATTGACGAGCTGCGTTAGCATCTTATCGCTTGGTAACAGTACGAAGAAATGAACGAACAAACAAATCAGGCGAAAAAGCTGGTGTGTACGCTACAAAAATGCATCATCTAACAAACAGATGATGAGTAAAATTCAAAGTGAGTGTCGAGCGAATTTTGGGGAGTAGCTGGCCGATTCCTTGAACGTCGCTCGGCGGGACGTTAGTCCGAAGCGGTTTACTATTTTTCGGGCGACTCGCAAAAGCCGAACTCCACATGGAGCCAGAACAGTCACAAAGAAAACGAGAATTCTGTCAGTCAAAATCGACACTGCAAACTGAACCGGGAATCCGTTCTAATACGACTTTTTAATCTTCACTGGTACTTGACAGGAATGAACGATATTTTAAAAAGACCAACGTCTGAATTGTTGCACTACTTTTCCGTTTTAGGGAAACGTCATACAGCTATCCCTTCATCTCGGGGGCAAACAATAAAACGAAAAGACACTTAACTAGTGGCAATCCAAGGCTCCAGTGAAATCTTCGTCGTTACGTCTCCGTAGGATGGCGTAAGAAACGTTCCGCAAGAACTTTTGGCAGAGTTTTGTGGATCTCACGTCCCGACGTCGGTCTCCCTCACCCAAGTCTCTCCTCCGTCCGCTTTTTTTTTTCCTCCCCCCGGGCGCTCCGCCTCGCCTCGCCTACGAGGTTTTCACCAGGTCGTATACGTAAATGTGAAAGTCGTCATCGAACTTGATGAAATAGACGGAGGGCTTGGCCTCCACCTGGTGAATGACCATGCCAGTCCGTTTGGAGCCGTCCTCTTTGGCGTACTCCACCTGCTTCCCCACCAGGCTGTCCACCACCTCCCCCGGCTCGCGCTCTGCCGGTGGGGAGTCGTCTGCAACACAGACACAAGCGATAAAACGGTACATTTTACTCCACTGAGTGATTTAAACATCTGGTTGAGCTCAACAATAAAAAGGTCAAATGATATTTGGCTTTTTGTGATGGGACGTGAATGGTGGTATAAACCAGTCTCATGTGGATCACAGATTTGACCGTAAACCATGTCTTTTTCTTGACGTGTTTGGTTTTAAATGCTTAAAGAATAATGTATCTGATTTAAGGCTGGATTCAGATCATCATCTACCACTAGGGCTGTGCCATTTGACCAAAATCTCATATCCTGATTTGTGACTCAGCACGGCCAAACCAGTCGCTTGTCGCAAATTATCAAAATTGAGTTACAATGTTTTCATGAAAGGGCATAAATCAAGCTTCAAAACGATACCTATATGGAATGAATGGGACGACATATGACTGAGATATCAACATTCAAAGGAGTCGGGTTTCTCCTGTCACGGCAAGTGAGAAACGGAGAAATCTGCCTTTGAAGTTGACTATCGCCGTAGCACTCACAGACGCTTGGTGCGGTCGCGGCTACGTTTGCATTTACGCTAGCCTACGCTGCATTCACAGCCACACGGATAGACTACCTGCGTTAGGTTAACTGAACTCGGGAGACGGAGACGGATTCCGGAGAAATATCTTCACGCTAGTCAACCAGTGGATTTAGCGTAAATATTGAAGTAGAGCGGCCAAAACATAATCCAAAATGTTACCCCACGCAACATAAACGCTCGTTTTTCTCGGAAACCTCCGTTGCGACATGCGACTGGTTTTGCGGTGGAGGATCACATATAAGGCTTTTCATATTCTGATAACGATATATAATCACAATATAGTACATTTTCTGTAAATTCAGTGGAACTTTGGCAAAAATAATCTGGTGTCTGTGCGCACTCAACTCTGCGTACAAGCGTGCTCATATGGAACGCCAAAAGTACCACAATTTGCCTATATTTTTATGCAACTGAGAGTAAAACACCGTTTTTTGAGGCGCTCTAACATACTGGTGCTCTTTACACAGTTAAAAAATGCAACTTTTTATGGTGCTCTAGTGACTTTTATGCTTTTTGTGCCGTAAAATGTCTGTAAAAGGCGTCGCTTTTGGCAGTTTGGGGGCGGGGGTTTGACAGTTTCTGTCTGCGAATCCTATTGGCCGATAGCTCCTGGTTTTGTGATTGACTGCACGCTACAGAAAGTTTCTACAGAAAACCATGATGACGGAGGAAGAGGAACAGCGGCAGGTAAGTTAAACGCAAGTTATAGTTTATCGACCGTATAATTTAATAGTTATGTCTATTAAATTATAGCACGTTTAATAAGCACGCAAGCAATGGCTCCCCTTGCCCACTTGTCTGTGCCCAATATAAAGTATAAAGTTTGCTATATTATACTTTGGTTTAAAATAAAAGTATTTACCATGTTAAATTTTGGCTAAATTCATTATATTGGTGTCATTTTATGCAATATTGGGCCGAATTTATCATTTATACAGTGATTTAGAGGAAATTTCAAGGTATTGAGATATATATCGTGTGTCGTGATATAGCTTAAAAATATCGCGATATCATTTTTAAGCCACATTTACACCCTACCTCAGTTGTACCTTTACTGGTCCTTGGATTCGAACCGGCGACCTTCCTATCACGGGGCGAACCCCCTGACCGTTACGCTATCAGCTGCCCCTCTCTGTATTTGACGCAAAGAATCTTGAGTGTGGGGGAAACGTACTTGAGTCGGGCATGATGCGCAGGTCGCCGTCCTTGTAGTCGTCTAGCAGCTGGTACATGTAGAGGACGGGGTCTTTTTCGTAGGTGATGTAGAACCAGGTGTTCATGATGGGTGCCCGGGCCAGCACCATGCCCCTCCACTCGTCCTTGGAGCCCTCCTCCGTCTCGAACATGTGCTCCACCGCCTTCCCGATCATGGTGTCGGCCAAGTGCGCGTCGCTGATCCGCGTCGACGCTGGCCGGGGCGAAAGCCGAGAAAAAAACATTTTTTAAAGAATATTTAAGTCCCATTTCGGCATGAGCCAAACGCAAGAGAGGCTGTAATAAAACGATGAGGGAGGCCTACCCACGCGGTCCGGCAAGACCTCCAGGCCCTGCACTCGCTCGTCCTTGTGCAGCTCCAGGCCGTAAACGCAGTCGAAGCCGTCGTATTTAATCAGGTAGAGTGAGGGGTTGACCGGCACCTGGTCCAGCACCGTGCCCTTCCACTGCGACGCCGCGCCGCTGCCCTCCTTCCAGATGTGCTGGATGCGGCAGCCCACGATGTTCCGCCGCGGCTGCGACACCTTCGCCGGCCCCACGCTGCTCTTGTGTTTCCTGGAAGGGAAAAAAAAAAAGAGACGGAGCTGCGTCAATCGACATGACAGACGTCTTAAGGAGGGCTGGACGATATGGTCTCACCTCAAATCGATAATCACAAACATTTAGCTTTGATTACAACAGATGAGCAGCAGTCACATAATAATCAGTATAACAGACATGGTTTCTGTTCATTTTCGATTAAATGTCCAGCTGTTACTAAAGGGTTCAAACAGAGGCTGCAGAGCGTTTCTCGTCTCTTTGAACAGTGTTTTGGTGTGGCGCTCGCCTCACAAAAATACATTTACAATGTGCTGTTTGACTGAGCGGTAGACCAGCCCTGTGACCTTGGGAGAGTCGACTGAAGCCACAAATTAATGTCTTGGGAACACGTGGTAACAAATTTGTAGGAATTCTCCTTCAAAAAGCTCTCAACAAGCAAAGGTCGAATAGCAAGAAATAGCCACAAAACATTTTTTAAAGCTGGCTTCACCCTCTCTTATTCCGTCACAGCCCTTAAGTACAATTATTAGGCGAGAAATACTAAAAATGTAATCAAAATGATTATTACTAATCAGGAGACTGATAACTGATATTCTGAATCTGCTGTAATGATGAAAACTGTTACATTGAGAAGAATAAGAAATACTCACAGACGACTTTTAAATGCATTTTAGTAAATTGTTTTAGAACCCTAAAAGGTGAGTGAGTAATTATCTGTCATTGTGAACACACCACAGCACAGCACACAGTCCACCACAACCCCATGCGACCTCTTCATTTCACCCATCCGTGAAGGAGCAGTGGGCAGCTAACAAGCGCCCGTGGAGCAGTGCTTGGCGACGGTACCTTGCTCACGAGTACCTCAGTGGTAACTTTACCGGCCGTGGATTCGAACCTGCGACCTTCAGACCTACCGTTACGCCACCAACTGCCCATTATACAGCAGCACGCCCAACATGGGGCTCGAACCCACGACCCTGAGACTATTAGTGGCGTGCTCTTCCGACTGAGCTAGCCGGGCAACTCTAAAAGGCTTTTAACACGATTAAAAAAAGAAAGAAAGAAAGAAAGAAAGAAGCGGCTGCGTGCTGCAAGGCAGCAAAATCATTCATTTATTCACTTCATTGACGTCTACGCTTTTTAAAAAATATCGATATCCATAAAAAAGTAAAAAAATTCGGCACCAAAAATCTATCGACCCCTAACATTTATACCAAATAACATGGACGGTGAAACTTACTTGTGCGAATTCTTTTTCTTCATCATATTTGCAGAGACACCGGCATGCCCTTTAATAACAGAACATAGGCATTTCTAGTGTTAATCATAACATCCTCTCAGCTTGCAATACTCGACAACGCGTCAGCGATAACAGCACTTGGGAGGTACCTGCATCAGCTCTGGACCTCTGGGCCGCGTTCTTCCCGAATGGGGTCTTCATTCATCTGGGTGTAGGGGAGCAGCCGTGCTGCCGGACTAGGGTGAAAATGGCGACTGTACCCTTTCTAGTGGACCGAAGAGCAAAGCGGGCGCGTTCGAATGAAAAGGGGCCAGATTACAGCGTGGGAAAAGGCTGGCATACAATCCGGCGGCGAGACACCGGCAGATGAGAGGAGGCGCAGAGTCTGGGTTCAGCCGGCGATCAGCAGCCCCACCAGGGCCCTGCCAGCTGATGCCTGTCCAGACTGTTAGTTTTGGGGAAGGGCTTCAGAAACCTAAAGCAAAGAAGAAAAATAGTGCATAAACATCTACAACGTTTAAGTGAGCGGTTGTGAACACAGCACGGCACGGCACGGGGCACCACAACAAAACGTGACCTCTGCATTTGACGCATCTGTGAAGGAGCAGCGGGCAGATTTTTGCTGAATAGCAGCATCTAACCTACCGATCTCAAGGCAACACGATATAGTGATGACATGGAATAGGAACGAACGCGGAAGTGCCTGATGACACTTTCCGTAACTTGGCAACAACAAGCGCTGAAAAAGCGCTCTGGACGTGAGATGTTGACCGCTCTCAGTGCAAAAAAGCCCTGTCCACCAAATTCGGCTTTTGCACAGGCAGCACCTATTTTTAATACAAATCCTGTGAGCTTCAGCGTTCAGAGCCTTCAGCAGAAAGAAAAGACGTCGGTGGAGACTTTTTTTTGCTGCACTGCTCGGAGCACTTCAAGTTGAAATGCGTTTAGCTGTTAGAACAGCGCTGGGCTCGTTCTTGTCTCTTGTTAGCCAATCAAAATCGAGTAAGCTGGTTTTCAGCTACTGAATACCTGAAAGTCGATCTTTTCATAATTAAAATTTTTAATTTTGTGTGTATATAGTTTGTACCATTTGTTGAAAATACATCGTATTTGTTTGATTATTTTAACTTGTTCGTTCAGTATAAGAAATCAAAAACACAATACAACAATATATCGTGATAATTATCGAAATCGATCAATATCACAACGTTTTGATAATATTTTTGTTCATATCTACTTTGCATCCGTACAAATTGGCAGACGTCTTCCACCTTCTGTAACAAATGGTTTTAAATAAAAATCTCCTAAAGAACGGCGTTTGTCAAAGCGATTAGAGAGGCTTCCGTACCACTCCAACGGCCAGGACATTTGGAGTTACTTAGAAATTGGATCAGATAAGCATTGACATGAGACATACATTATTTATTCTGCTAAGTCAAGGCTGTTGTGCAACACTGGGATCGTTTCATGTGAAATAGATGACCACAACAAAATGGAGACCTTACTTTCTTCTCCCGATTCTGAAGTCGGATCTAAAGAGAGACAGAACATCAGACGAGGCAGCGTAATATATCTGATATATCTGAGCAGACTGCTTTTCTCGAACCATTAAACTTATTATTTAAAGAGAATTTAATCAGCCCGGGACGGCTCCAATCTCATGTTTAATAGAGGAGGAACAGCCGAATTTTAAAAGGAATCGCCCAGAGCATCACTTCCAAATAAATACATTTGATAGATGAATTAAAAACATACAAGATAAAGCAGCATCTACATCCAGTCATAATTTCTGCCAAAATCTGGTTTGATTTTGCTCTGAAATACGACGACGATGATTCAAACCGTGTGACTGACAATGCAAAGGTGAGTTCTAGCAGAACGGATAAAAGAGATTTGCCTCTCAAACCCTGAAGGTTGAGCTACGTTACAGAATCCCTGTTCTCAAAGTTGATCTGAGCTCTAACGATAAGACTTGTGTTCGTTCACGTCAGTAAAAACGGGGCTTATGTTTGATAATGATAAGATGCAGGAGGAAGACAGCTCCCTACATGCCACATCTGTCGCCAAAGAATCATGCCGTAAGAAATCTGAGGATCTGGACAATCCGTTAAAACACAGGCAGATGTTTTCCATCTACAAATTTCACACTGAACAAAACCCTGTTTTCATGTTATTATGCGATGATGTGTAAGAATTTTCCCATGCATAAGAGACAGAGAAAGAGAGCATCCTAAAGATGTGTCTGGAACGTCACAATTCAGTACAGCAACTTTAACTTTCCTTTTTCGCTGTAAGCATGGCTATATACTGCAGGATAAAAATAAATCACCGTCGCCCACCACCAGACACGTCCATGGAAATTATAAGACCTCGAAATATAACCTTAACAGGCAGACAGCGCCTCGCATCACCGGACAGACCGCCTTCATAATCAGTAATCAACATCCAAACAAACTGCAGATGCCCGTCCATGACGGTAAATATTAAATTACTGAGAAAACATAATATATGTAGAAAAGATATGGTGAGGAACTACGGTAATAGCATGTCCAGGACTCTGCACTTTCATAATAGTTTGGAGGTGGGTGGTCATGGCTTGGTGATTGTGTACTCGGCTACAGACCAGGAGGTTGTGGGTTGAAGTCTGGTTCTATCTTAAATCCACCACTATCAACCACTGACGCCAAGTTGCTCCAAAGACACTCATCTAATAGGTTGTGGGTTTGAATCTGACTCCATCCTACCTCCATTACTACCACCACTCAGCTCCCGAGTGAGACCTTTAACCCCAAGCATCTGATAAAATGTTGCAAATGTATTAAACTGTATTAATATAATGTCCAAGAATTTCTGCTTTCCCTGCCATTTTATAGACACTGCTTACAGAAGAAAACCAAGGAGACAAAACACAATTTAGGCAAGACAAACAAGAGGCTGGAGAGTAGTACTTGGGAACGTTACCTTGCTCACGAGTACCACAGTGGTACCTTTACCGGGCCGGGACTCAACCTGGCGACCCTCCGATCACGGGGCTAACTGTCCAACTGTTACACTAATACCTCGAATTGAGAACTGCGTTGCTAATTCTAAAACAATACATTTCTATAAAAATAAATTGCACCCATTCTATTCAGACCTATGCCATTTATAAGCAAGCACATGAAAGAGAAAATAACCAATAACAAGCATAATATATCATAAAAATGAAATGTTAAATACGATTTTAGAAAGACAATAGCGATAGGACAAAACTGCAAAAATAACTGAACATTTTAAGTATTTGGTACGATAGTTGGGACGCTGCCGGGATGTACACATCTCCCGCCTTGTGGGATGCCTCACACTGGCCAGCAACTGGAAAGCATCTCCATCGTAAATTGGGGACCGCCTGTTCCAAATTGTATGAAAAAAGTTGCATAACTGAATGACTTGTATTTCTACGTGACAGCGCTATTAAAGACGTTTTGGTATGTTTATAGGGGATTATTTCAAGTCGATGATGTATTACTGTACACTACCAACTGCCCCATATGCTGATATAACACAATCACTTCCAGATTTTTATGCCTAAAGAAAAAAAAATCTTCTCTTTTAATAAACATCACTAAATTCCTGTTCCTTTCCACATCACTGTTTTGTGCTCCATGGACAATCTCATTCACGCCACATTGAAACTGTTCATGTTTACAGACGGACTGTACTGTACAGTATTAAACTACTGCTAATCTTGACTACACTTACTGCACAGAAGTGGAATTGTATTCCATGATTTAAATCGTCTCCACCTGGACTGGTGTTGCAATATTTGCTTATATTATTGGAACACTATTTGCACATACTACTGATGGTAATTTCTCTTCACTTGACTGTTGTTTCGATATTTGCACGTTGTATTAGACATTATTGTAGACCCCTGTTCAGAATTTTCATATTCAAATGGCGCAGATCATATGCACATTCAGTGCAAAAAGATGTACATATTTTAGCTTACTCTATGAGCCTTATTTGTTCTTACTGTAGAAACTGGATCTGCGTCGTCTCGTCTCACTGTTATGTGTGACAATGTTGACTTTGACTTTGTTCACTGCAAAGTGACGTTGCAATATGGGTGATGTCTAATCGATGTTTTCATTTAAGTTGGAGACCACGCTCGTTGATCACTGAATCGAGGTGTTGATGAAGATCGATGTAACATTACAGCCCTGGCGATTGATTGATTAATGAATTAATCCAGTCTAGGTGCCCGACAACCCTCCTCCTCACGCCGCGGCCAAATCCAGATGAAGCGGCGCGTCGCCTCCGCCCCCTTCCGCACAAAAACACGCTCCCCGACCGCCGATTCATTCCGGCGCCTGTAATGGTTCCAAGGCTGCAATTCGAGACCCGACACCGGCTCAACCTCCCCGGTTCCAACCGGCCTCGGCTTCTAACAATGAGACGAGCTCCAGCTCCGGTTCACCGGCGGCCGAGGAACAAAAAATAACCCCGGCCAAAGTCACCCAAAACGGGGACAACGCCAAGCTGACAAGTTAACGTCACCTCACCGTTTCACGTAACCTTGTCCGCATTTTCCCGTCTTTTTATCATTTTCTCCGAGTAGAAATCATATTCTCGTTTTGAAAATAGAACCAAATAAAGAAGGGGGAAAAATTTATCATTAAAAAAAAATCCGAACATTCTAGAAACCCAGCAACGACACTTCCAATCTGGAACATTAACGAAGCAGCCAGTTAGCCGTAGCTCACGTTAGCCAGTCACCTTTTCCCCGTCCATCGTTTTCCTCCATAAAAGTCAGTCACGAAACAGCTGTCACGAAAAAACAGGCTCATTGAAATAGCACAGAAAACGCACCCACATGTCTCCATTGTCACATCCATAAAAAGGAGCTAGTTACCTGCTTAGCCTTCAGGGCTAACGCGGAATATCAATCTTTAAGCAGGCGCCGGACGCTAGCGTTAGCATTAGCCTCGGCTAGCCGGCTAACTGCGGCCCAGCGAACCAATGTTTACCTCCGAAATCTCATTCCAGAAGCCGTTCTTTTGTTGCAGTCACACATTAAAAAAGATCCCCGAGCCCAGCACTGAGCAACATTGAGGTTAAAGGTGTGTAAAAGGCCATTTTTCACAGACAGGCTAGGCTAGGTCGGCCATGTTTGCCTCACCATTATTTACAATCCCCGCAGCCGTGGAGAGCGGCGAAGCGGCCGCAGCCGAAACAAAGGAGGGACGGCAAAGCCTGTGTGAAAAGAAGCGCATTTGAAAGCCAAGGCAGAAACGTCTGGAACTGAGACTCCGACGCCCTTCACGGCGCGTTTGGAAAAACAGGGAAAATCAAAGAGGAAAAATTGAGCAAAAACAGCGTTTTCGCGCGCGCTCTTTTCCAAATCGCGCCCCGTTTATGCAGAACCTTATGCACGTTTGGACATTTTTATTATTCGCTTACCCCGTTTTTTATTGTAAATGCATAGCATATTACGGGAAAAAATGCTCCTTTCCCGCTCTCTCTCCCCCGTCTCCTCCTCAATCAGCCGCCGTTTGATGAGCAGAGGCGGCCCCGAGCTGCGGCCGAGCCTTCCCCTCCCCTTGCCTTCCCTTTCTCCTCCACCACCCTCCGTGCCAAATAGTGCTCCACAGGCGTTGAACGACCTGGCGCAATAAAGCTAGCCTTTCCTGCCAAATAGGGAGCCACTTGTACATTTTTACATCTTTCCCCTCCTGCTCCAAAACTTGAGGGCAAAATTGTATGTGCTTTGCGCAGACACTGCGACACAGAGGGAGGGAGAGAGAGAGAGGGAGGGAGGTGTATGGTGGTTTCGTCTCCTGCGCCCCCTCCTTCCAAAAGCACGTCTGATTTCACCAGTGTCCTGCAATTGCTGATTATCATCCATCCATACTACTAAAAACAACATTAAAAAGCTGACAACTGTAGATTTACTGCATCTTGTGTAGAGAATATAGATACATGCTTTGTTAACACGAAGCATTGGGGGAAATGCACTTTTGTTTTAATCAGAGTCCATTCAGACACATGCACAGAGACTCACAATCATTGTGTTTTTCTCATTGTGAAAATGCTTGGAGTCAGTGACAAAACATTGTGTAAACTGAAAAACTATTTATGTAGGAGAGAGGGTTGAGACACTTTAAACAGATGACTATTTGCACAAACGGACAAATGTTGCATTCTTATTAGACAAAAGGTTAAAAGGTCATGGTCATGTGACAAGCTAGGCAACACGGAGTACTGTGGAAGAGTCTGAACCCTCATTCTGAAACCTCAATATTTTACTGTTATTTAATGTAGTCTTGGGGAATAGTAATTATGTTTGCACACGTGGCAATAAATTGCTGCACCTATTACCCAATTTTCGTGGCAAAATATGAGGAAACGAGTGTTGGTTCAAGACTTTTGAACACTACTGTAGGTCTTGCCTGTGGCTCAACTGTGATTGTGATTTTAATTTTTCTATTGAGAACATGAACAAGCGTCACAGGTCATGAGATAGATGTGAACATTTGGTTTGTGAGAACTCTATAAGTAAATGATTATTTGTCAGTGTGAACACACCACCACACACAGCACATCACAATAAAATGTGATCTTTGCATCTGACC